>OY288110.1:94488344-95088344 GCA_958431115.1 Syrphus vitripennis
GGGATTTTCAGAACTTTGACAGACTAATAATAGGCTCTGTTTCAATTGAGTTGAGCAGCCGCCCGCGTATTTCCAATTCGTGCTCCGCTACCTTGATTGTTTGACCAACTGTTCGACGCCACCATGTACTTTGTTTTACCTTTACTAATGTGCATGCCCAAATTTTTTGCCGCCTGCTCGATCTGGATGAAGTAATCATGAACAACTTGTGTATATATGACTAAAAACCGTCAAAAAAACTTTTATAAGAAATGTTTTCTCACTAAAAATCTTATATTGATGTCTTCTTCATAAAATTTTATTGTGAAATTATTGGAATTAAAATCGATAACCTTAAGCATAACACAATAAAGACAGTATCATCTCCAACACAGAACTAAAATCCTCCTAAACATCAACAAAAAAAAAAACAGGATGTTTCTCGCATAAATTAAAAATATTTCCTCTTCTCAATCGATTGCTTTAGAAATTGCAAAAAGATTTATGCAAATAACGATAAACAGGCAATGTCCGTCGCGTCGTCAACATCTTAAAAAAGTTATTCAAATCCAAAAATGAAACCCTACAACTGTAGTCTGGGCAGTCACAAAAATGAATAGTAAACTTTTTCATCTCAAAAAAAAAAAGTTTCTGAAACAACACAACGGTTTTGTTCATAAATTTCAAGGAAACAAAACTACAACATAAAATTCAAAATAGAAAAAAAAAGACTTTCTCAAACTTCACTCATTTTCGAACATAAATAACGAAGCAACAAATTGGATTGGTCGTATGTATATTTCTTTTTTATATATCCTGATCGACAATGCACAGACACCACACCCAGTAGTGGTATAGAAATGTATCTTTAGTTGGATATTTATCAGCGGCGGCGTGCAAATAACAAGGAATGTGCACAACCAGAATGCGTTCATATCTCTCCGTCATGGCTACCGTCTTGACTGCACCACACTAAGCCATCAGACAAAACGCCACCGGCAAAACAAGGGATTCTACGTATACAACACAAAAACTTCCTAACCAAAATGGACATCGTTTTGTCTTGTTTCGTATACCATAAGATATGATTTTTATCTTTTCTTCAGCAGCAAGGATACGGATACAAACGGTATAAAGAAGCAGCAAATATCTGCTGCGCGTCTATAGAATAAAACAAGAAATAGATTAGCATAACATAAGTCTAGATTTTATCCTTATTTTTGTTGTTGGATTTTTATTTTCCAATTCCTTCAGGCGGAGGTCCTTTATTTCCTCTACCTTTTTTTTTTTTTTTGTTTCTTCTCTCTTTGAACAAACTTATACTCAAGCTCAACTGCATGAAAAAAGCATTGAAAGAAAAAGGAAACTTAATACAGGATGAACGACGGATGCAAAACGTCGCAACATCCTTTCGACCAACCAACTCCTATAAGACTCCTATAACACAAAGCTGTTATAATAGTGATGCCAAACTATACTACATCTTTATAGAGAAAAAAAAATACCCATGTACAGGAAAATGGAAATGGAAATGTGTGTTCTTTCAGTCGGGAAATTGGTTGATTCAAGAGCACAAAGGGATTATTAAGTTTGAAAAGTTTGAACCTTATTAAAGCCACATATGTAGATGATGATGTAATATTTTTAGGCCTCTGCTTCCCATCATCCTCACTTGCTCCCATATGTTGGGACTTTTGTAAAGTTTTGTCTAAAATAATGCTTAATTAGTTTAGTTATACTAAAATGTTTCCCTAAACAAGAATAAAGAGGACCCTTGTTGTTTTCTTATCCTTTATTCGGCATCTTTAATTTTGCCTTTAAGGATGCTGTTATAGAAATCACCCACGGGTCTTATGTAATTTTTGTGATGTGCAAACAAAAATTACGCACGAAGACGTTTCTCTTCTTCTTCTTATTTTTTTTTTTAAACTAAAATACAGACAGAAAATGTAAAAGTAAGTTTTGTACGTTGCTTATCTTTTAAACAGAAAGCCAAAAAGGATATTTGTCTTGGCAAAATAATATTTTCCCACAAAAAAATCTAATTTGATGAACGTTGTGTAAGGGATTAAGTTCTTCTCGAAGAGCAATGATATTCCTATACTTCTTCATTTCTGTCTTGTTTGTGTGTGTGATGGTATATTAATGGACGAAGGGGATTATATGGTCCTTTTTTTTATTATTATCCTTATACATTTTGTGCGACTATAACCTGGTGATTTGGAAAAGAAGTTCCCACTCGAGAGACGTGTTTCTGCATACCAAAATAATATACCTACATTTCGAAGGACTTAGATAAAAGATTCTTGGGGATATTATAAAATGACAGTGTTATGGTCCTTATAAGTAAATGGAAGAACCAGGATTTTAAGCTACAATGAATTTATCAAGGTTCATGGGATTTTGTTTTGGAATTGAATGAACTATCAGACAGAAGCAAAATGGCTTTTTAAAAGACAAAAAAAAATAAAAAAAAGTTTAATACTGAAGAAGTTGTGTTTCGTAATATCTTAAGGATGGACGGACATTTTGGAGAGGAAAAGGAAGGAACTAAAGATATAGAAATTTGAGACGAAAAGTTTAGAGCGAAAAGATATACTCGTAGCTGGAAATGGGTTTTTGGGTTGAATATATTTAGAGATTCGTGACATGTTAAATAAAGATTGACTATGAATACTGAAAACCTATAATGTTCTGACGCATGAATATTTAAATTTTAAAAAAAATTCGATCATGTACTAGTTAAAAATACTATGAAGGGTATTGATTTGAGTATTTTTGAGTAGTTTAATCGAAAAAGATATAAATTGAACATTTGCCTACTTTCTTACTAACTTGTTGGAAAACTTTATTTCTTCTTAAAATATTTTCTTTGAATTAAGAAATAAAAGGTAGGTGATGATTTTCAAAAACACGAAGCTGCTCTATAAATGCCTGAAAAAAGATTTAGCTTAAAAGCAAATAACTCTGTTTTTTTTTTTTGTCAAAATGTCAAAGCTACTAACAATCTATTAAAGGTTTTCCGCTTTACTAGTTATACCATAAATTAAAATAATCTTTTAATATTTTTGAGAACATTTTAAAACAAAGTCAGAGCGGTTCTATGCGGGGTATTTCGAAATTTAGTATATGTAGTATAAATATTTTGGGAAATAATTCCCGGGTCTAGTTAAATTGTTTTTTTTTTAATTTTTTTTTTCCGAAAAATAAATGGAGTTATAAGAAATTCTCGAAATTTTTTCGTTCGTTGTTTAATTTCTTCTCTGAAGTTTCAGAAACTCTGATTTTGGTTCAGATGCCTCACAGAACCGCGTTACACTTTCGAAAAGGTTTTTATGAGCTCTTTATCCGCACTTCTTAATGTTAAGAACTCAAGGCCGGATATTAAAAGTCGAGTTTTCTTTCAATGAAGTTGGTAGCAATGCACCTAAGGTGCCAATGTTTTTCTTTCCTGTTAAAATGTATTAGAGTAACTCCGTTGCTCCTACCAACAGAAATGTATTTTAATATATGCACTAAAAAAAACATGGTGCTAAATTTAGATATAAAAATTTAAAAAAAAATGCCAAAAAAAGAGGAGAAAAATTGTGTCTCTAAAATATTATACCTATTTTCCAAAAATAATTTTTTCAAAAAAATACAAAAAACAATAATAATAAATAATGGCAGTAGCTTAGTAGTTTAGAAAATTAAGCAATCCCTCTTTAATATATTCTTTGGTATATTTTCACATAAAGTTGTTTTAAAAAAAATAGTTAATGAAAAATAAATTTTCAAACTTAAAAAATAAAATTATTTTTTTAATTTAAAAGTACCTTACTTATTTTCATATTCCATAGTCTTAATCTAATTTTTTAAATATACCATCTAAATCAAAATCTTTTGAAATTCACAAATTTTTTCAAAATTTTCTACACAAAATGAGGGAACTAGATAAAATCATTGTTAGAAGTATTGAACATAAAAATACAAAATAATGCCTAATTACACACTTTTTTCCAAAATTTTAAATGTGAAAATTAAGGTTTCATAAATTATTTTTTAAAAAACATTTTTTAGGAAATTTATGAAAGAACATATTTTTGACTGAAGAAGAGGTATTACTTGATTTTCTAACTCTTGCCATTTTTAACTTCCCATAGGGAGTTATTGTAAACGGTCCGATTTGTCAAATTGAAATTTTTGACATTTCTCTACGTTTCAAGGTCCCTAGAGACTATATCAATCATTTTAAGAGAGATGTCTGTGTGTGCGTGTGTATGTACATACGTTCGTCGTCGATATCTCAAGAACGAGTAGAGATATCGACTTGAAATAAATTTTGTTTCACAGATAATAACTTCGAAAGAAGCTGAAAGGGCGTTTATTAATATTCAACCAGTTGTTTTTTACTATAGCAGTTTTAAAAAGAAGTGAACATTTTGGTTGGGCTCAAATATCTCACGAACAAATAATGCTATTGACTTGAAATAAATTTTATTCGACACATTATGACTTCACAAAAATTTGATATGAATTTGGAAAAAAATCAACATACCGTTATTTTTTTAAATCAAAAAAACTAAAAAAAAAAATTTATAACTCGAATATCCTTAGATGGAAAAACGATATTAACTTTAAAATAATTTTATTTTACAAAAAATGTTGTTTTTGACTACTGGTGAAAATTTCAAAAAAATTCAATGGACAGTTTTTTTACAAAAAATTAAAAACTACAAAAAATTCTACCAAAAATTGGTATAAATTGTCTTTCGACTCAAATTTCTCAAAAATGGGTAACGATATTGACTTCTTGTTTGTAATATTTTCTACATAACATAATTGTTAGCAACTGATAAAATTTTGACAAATATTGAATGGGCAGTTTTTTAACAAAAAATCAAAAACTGTTAAAAATTCTAAAGAAAAGTAGTTACAATTATATTTCAGCTCGAATATCCTGAGAACGAACAACGATTGTGCTTTCTAAAATATTTTATTTTATATACAGTACAATTTTTTATGAAAGGTTAAATTTTGACAAATATCTAATTGACAATTTTTGACAAAAAATATAAAAAAAAAAATTATCTAAAAAGTGGTAAAATTGGATTTTCGACTCGAATATCTTGAGAACAGCAATGGTATTGACTTTGCCATTACGTTTTTAATCTCTATAATATAAGGGCATTTCGTAAATCTCTTTAAATAATTAAAATGCTTTTCAATCTTAAAATAATGATTGTTTGAATTTAACAGCTAAGGTTTGTTTCGCAGAAAATTTGGTTATTTGAAAAAAACTAAATATAAAGTTTTCAAGATCACAAATTGGAAGTTATCAGTGTAGGTCACACCCAGCCTCTTTTTTTTTTTTTTTGGTAAATCGGGGCTCCCACTTAAAACACCCTCCTCCCATAGTATATGCTTCCGTTGCAATTTTACTCACGCCAGTATAAATTTTTGAATCTTGCCTGTTTTACATTTTTAATATTCCAAAATCAAAGCATTTATAAAACGGTTCTTTATTCTCGTATTTTCAACCTACAATATTTTTGCTTCTAACTTTTTTTTCCAAGCCCTTTCCAACCTTTTCGATTTCCACAAAAAAAAATTACAAACTTTTTTTTCCTATCGATTTATTTAAAGACACCAACAAAATTTATTTTAAACATTTCTGCCCACCATTCTACATTGCACATTTATTTCCACTCCGTTTACAAGTACCTCATTAATTAAACTACTAAAACAACCCTAATTAAGCATCAATTGCGCTGATATCCATTACCAAAATAGCCAACTGAGGAAACTGTACCTAAAAACAGTGCAAACCTAAAAGTTAATTTTATATTAATAAAACCAAACGATTTGTTTTTGAATGTTTATATTTAATTTATTTGTTGAGAGTGATGTGCACTCTTCGGCTGTGGGTAACTGACTGCCTGACTGCTTCGTTGACGCTTCACAAAACGAAGAGCAGTTATTTCTTCTTAGGAATATACGAGTACATAATATAAGTAATCATGCCACTTTATGCTAGCGGCTTATTATATACTTTATGAGAATGGAGTGACGAAAAGTTACGTTAGTTATATTTATGTACGAGTATATGCTTATAGAGTACAGTGGAGTAGAAAAGTTTCACTACACCAACCATATTTTTTTTTCTTTCATGGTACAGCTTACAATATTTTAAAAAAAAAAGTCAATCCGAGTGCATTCAACTTGTCGAAAGTCGCACTGGAATCCACTTTGATCGTAAAAAAAAACACTTCATTTGGAAACAACAACAACAAAATGCTAAAAAAAATATAAAGTTATAAAATGAAGCCTGTCTGAGATTCCACTGGATCCTTGAGGAAAACAAACCCCCAAAAATACGAAAAAAAAATATAACAACCCACAAGAAATGAGTAAAAGTTTTGTGAAAGAATTTTTTAATTAAACAGCGAAGCACTTTCTAAGCTTAATTCGTTTCGTTTCGTTTCTTTTCATTTTTTTTTTTTTATTTACTTTTTAATTTTATTTCTTGCTTTTTCTTGTTCAGGGTTGTGTTGACTTTGCATGAAGAAAAAAAAAACCCATGACGAAAGACGAAAAAGTAAAACTTGCAAAAACCTTAACCTATACCTACCAAAAATGAGAATCACAAGTTCTTTCAACCACATCATACAAAAGCTCAAACGAAGTGCTCGTTCAAAAATGTTTTTCTTTTTTTTTTTTTTTGAATTTCCCCAAGAAAATTGTAGATTTTAATGTTTTTGTTGTGAAAATATTTTATTTCTTGCCTTTGCTTTAATTTTTTTAAAGCTTGAATGTTAAATCCTCAATGGAATAGTTACCTTTGCTGTAACCTTTACACGTAGAAAAAATTGTATGCATGTTTCAGTAAAAAAAAAATTATTTAAAAAAAGTATCAAACATTGTTGGATGGAATGATTTGCTGATGATTAGGCTGGTGGTTCCAAAAAAATTCCACTTGGTTTTTTGGCAAATTTTTTGTTACATTTTTTTGGTATATTAATTTTTTTAAGCTTTTTTTAGGATTAACTTTGGTGAAACTTTTTTCACCAATTTTTACTTTCGGTTCAAAAAATTTGTAGGAAAGCACTAACAAAAATCTTGTTATCAAATTTTTTGTGGATCGAATTATTTTTTGACGATCTGTTTTTTAAGAATGAATTTTTTGACAAATATTTTTTTCTCAATTTTTTTCACAAAAAGACGAAAATATTAATCAAAACATTTTTTTTAATTTGTTTTTTTTTTTTTATATAAAATTTCTGTTTTGTATATTTCTTGAAAACCCAAAAATAGGTACTTTAGTAATTTTTTTTGTTTCAGTGTTACTGCTCAGCAAAAACTTGAACGAGCAATGTTTAAGATGCTTAACAAAAGCAACCACAAATGCAGACAAAAATCACTGCCGTTGTTCTCATCTTGCAGGGATTTGCATTTTCTATTCTTTTTAGACTGAAATCTTAAAAATATAAATAACTATACTTATCCAAGAACTTTTCATCCACAAAACAATTTTTTTTTCATTTTTAATGTTTCACCAAGAAGGCGAACCATAAAAAAAAACGAGGAAGTAAAAGTATATAAATTATTTTTTTTTTTTATGTTCACATAATGATACAATTAGAAAAGTAAAACAACGTTACATTTAAAAGTTACTTTGAACGAGACTATAGAAAAAAAGAAAAATGAAAGAAAAAGGATTTAATAATTGTTATGGAGTGTTTGAGCAAAAGTAAAACAATTTTTTAGTTGATTTTTTTTTTTTTGAAAAAAAAAAAAACTTAAGTTTAACTTAGTAGAAAAAAAATTTGACATCTACATGTATAAGTAATTTCTTTTCATTCTCAAAAATCTTAAGTGCTTAAAAAGAAACCAGGCTTTAAGAGTTTTTGAAAAAAATTATTTCATTAATTTTCGACCTCAGCCAGAAATCGAACCAAGCTTTCTTCAGTCACTTGGGAAGTTCGACTGTCCAGTGTTAGTTTTTTTTAATTTATAAGCTGCTTTGAACTGATTAGCATTTTTGAGTTCTTTTTAGGAGCCAACAATTTATTTGTGAAATTTGTGAAAAAATTACCAATAACTTTCAAAACTCTTGGTGAATTACTGATTATTTCAAAAAGTGAAAACCTAAATACAAAGCAGAGCAAAGAAATACAAATATCACCTTCTTGCTCAATTTTTGTATACAAGACAGATAAAAGTGTTCTCAGTCTCTAGATAAATCCAAAAATAAAGAAAGCTTTTTCAAAGTGTCGAAGCGCAATTATTTTGACAGGTTTTAGGCATCTGGTCCCACTGTAATTGTAAAACACACACACTCACCGATTTGTGATTCAATAAAAAAAAAGGTATTAGTGAAAGCTCTAATAAGCGAACACTTAAGGTCCCTAAATTTTTGTCCGGTTGTGGGAGCTGTCCGGTTAAGGGAAAGAAATAGAAATAGGGAAACTTCCAAATTATCATCTATTACCCTTCTCAAGAACAACAACGCAGCTGGACTTGGTGGAATACCAGTTGAGGGATTGAAAGGATGGAGAAATTGTTACTAAAGGCAACTATTATCCTCGAGCGGATTAATGCTAGAATCGAGTCTACACATAAGAGACATCAAGCTGGTTTTCGCAGTGGTCGATCGTGTGTGGACCATATCAACACTCTGCGTATCGTCCTCTAAGAGTCTGCGGAATTTCAATCACCGCTTTACCTGATTTTGAGAAGGCCTTTGATAGAGTCAACCGTGAATGTATCTGGAAATCACTTCTTGGTGGAGGAATTCCCCCAAAAATTGTAGCCGTTATTAAGGAGAACTATAACAATGCCAGATGTTTTGTCTTGCATGCAGCTTTCCGACTCTTTCAAGTGCGGCAAGGTGTCAGACAAGGGGATGTTTTATAGCCAATCCTTTTTCTGTTGGCGATTGACGATGTATTGACGGCAAGTGTTGGTACAGCGGAGAGACAGGGTATCCAGTGGAGACCGTTTGAAAGACTTAGTCATTTAGACTATGCTGATGATATATGTCTCTTGGCAAACAACATCAATGGGCTGAACGGTATGTGCCAAGAACTATAGGGGAATGGGGTGTCGAGCAGTTCAAGGATAAATAGCAAAAAGGCAAAAATAATGCACACAAGCCGCGTCTAATTCTACAGGCAACTCCAGTGGAAGAGGTCGAAGAATTTAAATATCTTGGAAGTGTCGTATCAGCAAATGGTGTTACGGATCTGGAAGTTAAGAGTAGAATAAGTAAAGTTCGCGCTGCCTTCGGTACTCTATCCCAAATTTGGATCTCCAGTCAAATCTCCTTACGTACTAAGTTGAGAATCTTCGACTCTAACGTCAAATCTGTGCTATTGTACGCTTGCGAAACCTAGAAATTCTCGGCTAGCATCTCGAGAAAGTTACAGGCCTTGTCTTCGCCACATTCTAAAGATTCGCTGGCCACAAACTATATCCAATCAGGAATTGTGGCGTAGGACAAATCAAGAGCTGCTAGACGTCGACATAAAAAAGCATAAATGGCGATGGATTGGTCACACACTGATTAAACCAAATGATGTCATTGCGAAGCAGGCCCCCCAGGGTGCACGGCGAGTTGGAAGACCAAGAACAACGTGGAAATCAACGGTTTCAGCTGAAGCAGATACACAGAGAAAGACGTGGCCGCAGTTGAAATATTCTTTCTGCATCTCGTGAAGGATGGAGAAGATTTGTTGACGGCCTATGCCCCGTCCAAGGTTACAGGACCTGATGATTATGATGATGCATTTGTATGAAATTTTCGAAAAAGAAGTTAGTTCCCGAAAATGTGACTCCAAAAAATAGAAAGGATAAATGGTTCCAACAAAAAATTACATTTCAGTCCCTAAAACACCAACTTACCAACTTGACTTAATTGAAAGTTAACTATTTTCACTTCTTTTAACATAAATCACAGCAATTTAAATAAAACCATTCGACTGAAAACAATTTAACCGAATTAAACCCATAAACATACAAACACACATTTAAACCCAACATCTACAAATAAATTACTCATTAAACCCCAAAAAATCACCACACATGTAAAACCTGCCATTATAGCCCATTTACCATGTTCGTGTGTGTGTGTATTTAAGTTTCAAATACGTACAAATGTGTGTGTTTTGTCTGATGGCCTTAATAATAATCCTCCGCAACTTAGTAATAAACTTAACCAGAGCCCTTGATCCTTTTTATTATGTCCTTTTTTTGCCATTTTGTTCTAGAAGCCACACATACCTATACCAAAATGGTATTTTTCTTTCTCTTTCACCTACCTCTCGCCATCGTGTCGTCGTTTAACCAGAACTCGTTCATTGGCACTTGACTTTTTCGAACATGAAGGATAAAACCGCATTTCTATATATGAACACGTTCCTTTACAGTCTGCACATAAAATCAGGAGACCCATTTATACTTTTACATATAATAGCCATGCCATGTAGAAGGTGCTCAAAAATGCTTCAATATTGTGAGTCGAATCACATGCCTTGACATTTCTGACCTTTGCCATTTTTGTATTTATAACAGAATCACTTTCGTTTGTTTAATACCAGGTTCGCATGGCTTCGTGTTTTTTTTTTCGTATAACGATTATGATGGCAATAATTTGAAATATTCAATTTCTTTATTCGTCTCGTATTACAAGTTGTGCATAATTCTTGATGGTCATTAAGCGCCAAAGGTAAACTTGAAACCCACGTTGCCACGTGCTAAATTGAATTGACGCACATTTTTGTAAAATTATGCTTTGTGATGATGATGCTTTAAGTAGTGAGTACCTGGGAGGTAAGAACTTTGTTTAATGTCAGCAGTTTTCAATAAATTTCAATGGGAATCGATTGCTGAAACATTGTATGAGTATGAGTCTAATTGTCCACTAAAAAGTCTTTGCTTGAGAATGCTCATTGGGGTGAAAAATTTATTTTTACAGTCTTACCTGGATACGTAAATTTAGATCAACGTCACAATATAACACTTACCTAGAAATAGAAAGAAAATAAATGTTAGCTATGTATGCATGAGGAATTAATCGATAACATAAAATACACAATTAATGTTCGATTGCACCAATATTTAACAAACATCGTTTTAAGACTTAAAATGTCTGTTAAATTTTCGAAAGGGTTTGGTGCAACCGGCCATAAGTGATGTAAGTAGGTAGTTGTAGTTTATCAAGGCTTTAGAGTGTAATAACAAGTCCTTATATGCTTGAACCAGCATTAAACATTTTTAGAACGGGCCTTAAATGGTGCAAAATTTAAAACTTAACTTATGATCAGCAAACAAAATCGAATTTCATTAACTTATTTCTTTCAAAAAGGTGTTTTTTTAGAGGTAAAGAAAACCTTAAGTTGGCAACAGTTTTTAACTGGCAGCCATTAAAACAGCTGTTAAGTCATTTGTGTTTAATTTGGTTTGGCCTTGCAAGAATTGAATCCATACGATCACCTAGCAGACGTAGATTCGATGAATGGGCCTACAAAAAGATCGCGGTTAGTCCTGATTTTCAGAAGAGAATTTTGTTTAACGAAGCTCACTTTCAAGGGCCGATAACAATAAAGAAGAAGAAATAAGCGGTTGGATTCTCAATTCCAATAGAGCCTACTGTAAAATGTCTTCAAATCCAGAAATTACAGCATAACTTCAAAACTGCTGCTGTACAGAACCATGCCAGTACTCACGTACGGATCCGAGACTTGGGTGCTAAGCAAAACGCACGTTGACCTCTTAGCCACGTTCAAGATAAAAGTCTTAAGGAGAATTGTTGTCCCCATATGTGAGGAAGGACGATTCCGGAGGCGGTACAATCATAAAGTGTACGCAATCTACCTTGAAGCAGCCATTGTGACAAAAATTAAGCTCGGTAGACTCCGGTGGGTAGGGCACCTAGCTCGCATGAGCGAACCGGCTCGGAAAGTCCTTTGTGGTTCATTCTATAGTAGATGGCAGCGTGGTAGAACATGTTTGCTCTGGAGATATGGCGTAGGTCAGGACTCCCGAAGCCTTGAGGTGCGCAACTGGATGGCGTCGGCTCGAGACCAGGATAGGTGGAGACACTTGTTGAAAGAGGTTAGGACCGGACACCTGTTGTCAAACCGAAGATGATGACTATTTTAAAATCGATGGATGTATAGTGTTCAATGGTGAACACTATACATCCATCATTACTGACTTTTTCTTTAATCAATTGAACAACCATGATGTGCAGGACCTGTAGTTTCAACATATCACATAGCCCCTGCAGGAAACGTTTGATAACCGCATATTTTGATGTTTGGAATAAAATCAATTTAATGTCAAATTTAAAATTCACTTTTGTTTTAATCCATTTTTTTATATCTCTAAAAAAAATACCCTTTACAATTAGATGAGTGGCCAAGTGCACCCTTGTTTCATATAACTACCCAGAAGATAAATACAACAAGACACAGCCATCAAGCATTATTATTCCTTTAAAATGCAAAAGGTTTAAAAGTTAATTTCGATCTACCTAATTATTTTTGAAAAGCTTCCAAATGTCTTTTTAGGTTTTTCTAATGGGTTTGTGTATTATAAGAATAAATCATGTATTCCGAGGGGTTGTTAAAGGGCAATTATCATTAAAATGTAATTTTTAATTAATTCAAAGCATGATTATGTCTTTCTCTCTCTATATATACATATAAACAAACAGACTAATGGATGTATGGGGATGCTGTTGCAAATGGATTTTTGATTCTGATTTTTTAAATAAGAAGAAAATGGATTATACCGAAAAAGAAAAAATAAAAATATAGATTAAGGATCTGAAATACAATATCCTTGGAACGAAGCGTTACATGCTATAAATATCATACGTATATGTATATTATCAGCCAAGCTACCTTTATCGGCAAAGAAAATTATAAAATAATGTGTTTTTGACATTTGTCAATTATAGTTCACACTCATTCATTTCGCACATTTTACAAAGAGGACCTAATCGAATGGTCATAAAGCACCTCTTCGTAGCAATCCACGCAGAGTCATAAGACATTAAGTGAATTTGATTCTATTCAGTTAATCAGTCCAGTCGTGTTTTAGTCTTGCTTACGAGTAACATCGTTTTTGTCAATTAGCTTCTTTTGTTCCACCACAAGGTTCTGTCTTAGGACCAATTTTGTTTTTAATATTTGTTAATTCACTTTTTTTGCTACCTCTGAAGGGCACAATAACAGCGTTTGCCGATGATACTGCTTTGACGTACAGTAGTAAAAACTATTTCAGTCTTTATTCAGACGTTAACCACGATTTAGAACTGTTGCGTAATTGGTTTAATCTTCATAAATTGGTCATAAGTGAAAAGACGAAGTTCATGATTTTTAACATTATGGGTAAAATCTGTAGTGACATGCCTTTAAAATATCATTCCCCTGATTGCAAAAAATTCAGTTTAATGCATTCCTGTTTTTATGATCATAATTTGATTACTTTCAATTCAAATCTTTCCTGTGCCACGGATTGTTTTTCAATTGAGCGAGTCAACAGTTTTAAATACTTGGGTGTGACTTTAGACTGTAAGTTTAGTTGGAAAGATCATACACTGTCTGTAAGGAATTTTTTAACTAATGTTGTTAGACAGATTTTTCTGCTCAGCCAATACTGTGGATTGTCAGTCTTAAAATTAGTTTACAACGGTCTTTTTAAATCTAAGCTGCAGTACGGGATAACTTGTTGGGGTGGAACTCATTTTAATAAATTGGAACCTTTACTTATAAAACAAAAACATGCAGTTCGCATTCTGTGTAAGGTTAATCGACTTACTCCAAGCTTTGGGTTTTTTAAAAGTCTAGAATTGCTGCCATTAAGGCATTTGTATTTCTACAAGGTTTTAAAAGTTTTTTTTGAAAATTCCGGGTATAATGCTTCAAGGATCTACGACAACTGTAATTTACGCGTGAACACCAGTAATCTTGTCAAAGTACCCACAATCAAGAAAGCACATTATTCACTCTTTTATAATGTTACTGCGCCTCGTCTTTTTAATAAACTACCTGCTAATATAAGAAGTGAACGAGTTAAAACAGTATATCTAAAAAAAATTAAGCATTGGCTTTTATTATCTAACTTTGATGGGATTGATAATTTGATAATTCCACTAGTTTAAATTTTTGAAATTTTTGCTCTTTTAATTTTTTTAATTATATATTTTTTGAATTCTATTTTCCTTCATATTAATTTTAATAATATATGTTTAAAATTTATTTTTCTAATTTATAAATTCAATTTAAATTTCTTCTTTATCGCATCCCCATCGATAAATGTATTGTATAATTATCTTTTATGTAGTATAGTACTTTCGCTTCTTGTCTTTGAACAACAGATTGTACTTAACTATTTCATTTTCGAAAATAATCTTGAATTAAATGTATATGGTACATAATTATGGATTTATGTTTATATAGTTTTAAGAATTTTTCTAATGAAATAAAGCAAAAAAAAAAAAAAAAAAAAAAAAAAAAAAAAAAAAAAAAAAAAAAACATCTCCCCACCAGTGGTAAGTGGTTTCCATTGAAAGTCTACCACGCACCGTTTGTAGGTGAAATTGTCCGGCTATTTCTCATGGAGGCTTCCTCCGACACCAGTGGTAAGGAACCTTAGTTTGAAGTTGAAGCTTATTGTCCTAAATGCCAGATACCAGGGGCTTTGGTAGCTGTTGATCTACCAGAGTGAATAAGCCTTCTGGTTCTGTTTATTAACGCCTATCAGGGGCATGGTACCTGCTGATGAAAGAGTGCGTATTGGACTGCTCTTTTTGGAGTACTCTCAGGGGCTTAGTATCTATCCATTCCTGTTCACCATATGTGGAAGAAAATCCTGCCTGATCCAAGATACCAGGCCCGTAGCTGAAAGACGTATCAGAATTCAGAAACCCGATTTAAATCGATATCAAAACACCAATACTGAATTAAATCATTGGAATACAGATTACCCGATATAGAACGAAAGTACTAAATCCAGTATTGCCGCTTACCAGAACATTTGTCATAGTTACAACGTTACAAGAGTTCTTTGGAATAAAGATTTCTTTCATCAAGTTTCAAGTTTCGTGTTTTCTTCAAGACAACCCTGGAGAGACCGACTAGCATAACTTCGGCTGGAAAGCAAAAAGCTCATCACAACTTGCATACGGTATTAAATTAATTTCAGTTAAATAAAACTTAATTTAAAAAAAATTTCTTTTTATCTAAAGATGAACAAACAAACAGAATCCTAAATCGACTCTGAGATTTTAAAATAATTGAACTGAGTCACGCATTAACCTTAATAATATCCCAGTTTATAATTTTTTGAAGTTCGTACCATATGTTTCATTATTTAGAGACCACTCCTTTATGGTAAATTTCACTAAATTGTCATCACTTAAATTCGTAGTTGGTAAGGCCCATTCTGTTAATCTTATATCTTGACCTATTCATATTCATTATCAAAATGCAATCAAGTATCAAAACATTAATTCTATGAGTATCTTTGTGAATTTAGTTTTGGATGAAAAGACATGCAGGAGATTATATTCACATAATACGATTTGATATCCTTACACTTTTGGTGTCATTTGCATTTCATTATTTTTGTTCATTGAATTACCGATTGATTTTCAAAATGTACTCAGGTAAAGAATAGGCATGTAGTGTGTACTTACAGTAAGGTGAAATTGTATTTTTTTGACTTGAGGTAGTTTTGATTTTTTCCCTATTTTTAGGGTTGCTCGTCACACACCCCATTCAATAAAATGCAAATAAAAATGCGTTTTTTAATTTTTTTAATGTTGCGTCAACAAAAATGTACACGTCTATTTTCCTTTAAAAACTAGATACCAACATAAGGACTGTGATCAATTTTCGCAAATTGCAAAAAAAAATTAACTTAAAGACTGAAAAAATCTTTTTGTTTGACCTTTTTCAAAAATTTACGATGAAAAGTAAAAAAAAAATAAGAATACTCACTAATCGAATTTTAATAGTTTTCGAAACTGCCTTAATTATTTGTAAATTTAAACAAAAAAAATCGATAATCAAAGGTTTTTTCATTCAAGACCTAAAATCTCAAACAAAAAATCAAATTGGCCAATTTTCGTCAGCTACTAACTCGAGTTGACTGAGGAACTTTAAATTTCACAAACTTTAAAAACAAAAAAAACCCATATTTCAAATATTCCAAAACTACTTTTTTCAAAAGTAGCAAAATTATAACCAAAAACACATTTTTATAAAATGAAAAGTTTTCAATTTGTCGAAAATATGGGAAAATTTCAGCATTTCGGGAAATAGTTGTTTGGTTTTGGATTTTCGCTTTAATACATACCAATATCCAACTTAAACACTTTTTTTTTTGGCAATGATCTTTCTTTAAAAGAAACAGTTTAACATTCAACATGTTTTCGTACTATGTCCAAAGGATGTCATGTAAGACAGACTTTAATTCTTACCTCAAAATATACACATTCTAACACACACCATTATACTCATATCTATGTGTACCCACATAGACAAATGTAAATTTTTGCATATCAGACTATAATTCCATTTGACGACAATTGCCTCGGTCTGAATAACCAAATTCAAACCAGCTTCTGACTCTGACTCTCTGGACCTGGACACTCTCTCATCTCAACACAAAAAGTTGTTAAAGCTGGATGGGCTATCTGCCATATACATACATACTCGTAGACCGTTCTTTACTCCTTTGTGCGAAAAGCAAATGAATAATTCATTAATTCGTGCAGCGGACTTTCGTTCGTACATAATCTCCTTCAGTTTAAGGACCAAGTTGTTGTCCTTTGGTGGTTGTGTGTATAGTCTGATGTTCTGGATGAAAAATTATAATTTGTTGCCACTTCATAGAGAATCTCATTTGCAAGAGGAGCTGGAAAATGTTTCGCTTACACGACCACAACATGCAAGTGAGAGTATATATTGCTGTGTGGCTGTATAATCAGGACACCAATCCCAGTAACGATCATGACATAGCTGGCTAATGTGCAGCATCCTGTATTTATTCATTCTACACTCTGTTTTTGTTTATAATGTCTATTTTTATTATTATTATTTTTTAGATTTGTTTTCGTAATACAAAACGTATTTTTAATGTGGTGTGTCATAAGGTTCCATTATGTCTACTGTACTTTTTCTTAATTTATTTAATTGAAGAGATCAGGAACAAAGTGAACCTACCATACGAAGACGTAAGTGGCTGAGCGAAAGAAAGGGAACGAGTGCATTGTGAGTCAAGCGATGCAGTGGAACCCTCTCACGCAGGCAGGCAGACGAACGGACTGACGCACGACTGACCTAGAAGTACTTGGAAAAGAGCTGTCGAAGAGGAATAAGCACAACTGAAGAAGGAATCGTTGAAGATGGCAAGTTAGAACTGTCTGGGCCATATGCCCCGGAGGACGATACTCACAGATATAATCACAGTAACAACAAATATAATTAAGAAAAAATTAAAAAACAAAAGTTATTGAAAGAAGCTGCATTTCTAATAAATTTTTTCGCCATTTTTTATTCTTTCCAGAATCATAAAAATTTAAAAAATGCTAGACTGAACAAATGCAACGGAGTGTATCTTAGTACACAATATTTTTTTTTTTGTATAGTAATTATACTGCATTTGGAATTTGTGCTTTTATCCTTTTTATTTCATTTATGACTTTTTTCTGCATTTCATTTTTTTTTCTCTGCATTTTCAAAGCTTAGTGGTTATAATTTGTTAATTATTAATATTGAAACCAGAGGAAACCACGTAGCTATACCAACAACCTAAAACCTACTCATATTTGCTAAGGCCAAAGAACTCCCAAGTGATGCAACAAGAGGACCCTAAAGTTTTTTTTTTATTTTTTTTTTTTTGAATTGCACCACAATGAAAATCAAAACAAACAAAATTCAAAAACAGTCTATTTGAAAAAGAAGGCAATCCTTATAATAACGCCCCACCCTCCTTCGGTTCCTATCCTATATCCTATCACTTTGACCGTATATAACGTAAATGGGGTTATATCGGATATTATTATGACTGTGCAGTCGATTGTGTAAAAGTAGAAGTACGGTACTTTACTCTTTTGCTCTCTATTTTTAGCTTTAGAATATTGAAGAGTGTATCCTAGCTGTGTGTGAGTGGTGGAAGTGGATCCTTTGCAATGTTTGGTTTGCTTTGCTTTGAGTAGATGGATGGATGGAATGAAATCATTGATGCAATTTAACGGTTGGAAAAGCTGTGTTGTTGGATATATAGAGAGATGCTATAATAGCGGCCAGAGTAATGTTGATTGTGTATAATATTGAAGTCGATGAAGTGATTCGCTAAATGAAGGACTCACTCACTACTTAGGTTTACAATATGTATAGGAAAAAAAAAATAAAAACATTTTTGTAAGGTCTGAGTTTTGGAATAGTTTTTCTTTTTTTTTGCTTTTATTTGATTGTGGTTAACATAAAATGTTTGAGCAAAAAAAAAAAATTTAAGTGGCAGCAGGAATTTTTTCAAAACCTAATAAATTTGTTTGGCATAAGAACTGTACTTAGTTAACTTTATAGAAAAATAAACAAGTTAATACCTACCTACCTACTTGGTAATTAAATTTACTGCCGTAAAATTCATTCTGGTGGTGAGGTACTTAACTATTCTTTCTCCTTATCTCTGGGCTAAAACGAGATCATGAAAGTATAATAGCAATATAGGTATGGTATAGCAAGCATTTGAATGAATCATGCTAAAAAATGTCCTTGTTTTGCACTTCACTGCTCCCGAAAATGTACTTACTTAAAATACTGCAGTAATCTAGAAACTTTCCCTAGAAATCGATTTGAAAATGGTCATTGATGACAGTATTTTGTTTTTTTTTTGTGTGTGTTCTGAAGATGCATACTGTCATTTATAGTTATGAAAGAATTTTGGAAATAATTGAAAAGTAAAAGATTCCAAATGTGGCCCTAAGTGGAGAAATAAAATTTTTAGCTTCAAATATACAATTACATATTTTGTCCTGTTCTACAAGCATTTAGAAAAATTATGTGACCTAAAAAACGACTTTAAAGATTTTGATGAAATTTTCTGTATTCCTCAAAAAGCTTTACTTCCGACTATATTATATAAGTACTAAAATTCAAATTTTAGATTCGTAAAAAAAATCGAACTCGTGATATAATTCAGACCTAACATTACGACCGCGAAAGAATTGATACCGCTTTTTTGTCCGTGAGTCCTGTCATATAGTCTGTTTGTACCTTGACATACAGCGGCTTTTTTCAAACCTAGAACCTAAGGTTTTGAGGGCCCAAAAAAAAATTGAAAATTTTATTTATAAAAAAAAATACTTTGAAAAAACGGATTGAAGGATTTTTGAATTTTTTTTTGGCGAAAAATCATATTTTTAAGATACAACAGATTGCACCTCCTCTTTTCAGCTCATTTAAGCAATTTGAGTTTAAAGTACTTTAACACAGCAGCAGGTTCGTGCAACTTAGTCATGCATTTTATTTAATCTACAGCTAAGATAGTGGGACCGAAGAATTGAAGAGGGCTCTGTTTAGTATTTTGATAAAGCTTCCAACTTTATTCATTATTTTAATTTTTTAATTTATGGTATGGTTATAAATTTAATCTTGTACTTCAGATTTTTTTTTGGTTAAAGTGAGATTATTTTGCCAATTTTTTAGTTGCTTTGACATTTTCAAAGGGTTTCCAAAGCTTTTTAAAGCTCTCCAAGTGTATGACCATAGTTCTCAACAAAGTTGTAAAAATGCATTCTTATTAAAAAATATGCATTAAAAAAAAATATTTGCATTGAAAAAATTGAAATTTTTGAATGTTACAGTTAAAATAAAAATACATTTTCGGCGGTTACTAGTTTCAGTTGACTGAGAAACTTAACCGGTAACATATTTTCTATATTTTGTGTAGTTGAAAAAAATATATTAAAAAATATAATTAAATACACTGATTAATAAAAATATTACTAAAAACAAATAAAACTATAAAATGTAAAAAAAATATTTTTTACTCGCCAAAATAAAAGACCAAAATTACTTATTTGCTTTATAAATTTGAATATTCTAAAAACAACCCTTAAAAAGATAAATGTCAACATTCGTAGGTATACAAAATTATTTAAACATTTTTTCAAGATTAAAAATAATCGATATCAATTTTTTTTAATGAAATTTTTTCCAAAAGCCAAAAAAGACCCATAACCTGCATAAATTTGAAATTTCTCAAGACAACCGTTTAACAGATCAAAATTAAAAAACGCAAGAAAATTGAAAAAAAAAAAATGAACTTCAAAAATTTGAGAACTACAATTTTTTTGGAATATAAAGACTTCTCTATTATTTTTTTGCAATGCAAGAATTACTTTGCATATTGCCATAAAAATAATTTGTTGTTAATGTTACTTTTTAAATTTTACTTTGGAAGCACCATAAATCGGTAAAAAGATGTGCTCTCTTTTTGCTTATTTAATTCCTCACCATTAAATAATTTAATTTAATTTAAATCAATTTGCAGCTCACTTCCAAGTATCATCAGCATCATGCCAATCTTGAAAAAGTAAGCCAAAAAAATTTTGAAAAAAAATCTTAACTTTTTTTCCCTTATTCACTCCCTATATTTCTAGAATATATTGGCTAAATTGTCCATCTCTCTGGACCCATATGGAAATTAAATTGATTTTAGGCAAACAAAAAAAAAATAAATGCCGGACAGTCTAAAGCACACACAAAAAAAATGGCGGACAGTGAAATGTCAATAAAGTTTATATTATGCAAAATCCGTTCAAAGGCAACAATTTGCCATATTGAACAATCCCTCTGGGATTCAAAAGAAACCTTTTTTTTCCAAAAAAAAAAAATAAAAGTTTTTATATGCAAAACACTTTGTTTGATATAAGAAAATATTCTAATAAAGCTTCCTTTGTTGTTATTCTTATTTGCCTTTTCCGAAAAAAAAACCAATACCAAACTTTAACATCACCAGTCTTCAACTTCAAATGAAATAAATCAAAATGTTTGATGCTTTTGTTCTGTAACTTTAGTGCGCTGCCTGGGCCACATAACCGTATATAACAGTAGGTAGTGTAATGTGGATAATGAAATTATACAAATATAAGGCATATAAATCAAATGGAAAATTCTTTGCGTACCTAATATATATGATATATATATAAATTTATGTAAGCTTGTAGAACGCATTGTACCTATTTCCATTGCGTATATGGTGATAGGGAAATTGAGATAAGTGCTCTGGCGTTCTCGGCATAAAGACAAGGACATACAAATCACGGAAAATCATAAAAAAGGAGAGAATATATTATTTTTTTGTTTTATATATATTAAACAGTGGTCCAATGTATCACATTTTTTGAAACAAAATCAACACAATTAAATATAAATATTACTTGTAATAAAAAAGGATCTAAAATATCCTATTATTTACGATATACAATGACTTTCAATACTTTTTTTCTTGTACAGTTGTCAGACATGGTTTTGACATTATATTACATTATTCCACACCAAGTGGAACTTAGAAATAAGCCCCAATATCAGTTCGAAAAAATTCGGAGATGGTAGGATATGTTCAGTGCGGCTTCGGGAAGTAGTCTTGTCTTTGTTTTATATTTTTCAAAGTACTTTCAAAAAATTTAAAACTCCCAGTCAACTTGATCCACTTACCTTTAAACATCCGCTGTAAAGCTTAATTGACAAATTCGTTGGATGAACTTCATATCGACGTTTTTGACATTTAAACGTCATATAAAAATTAATAAATTAGGTGGCGTGACAGTCAATTAAGAACTATTTGCTATGTGACTTACAACTTTCAACCTTTCCTGTGTACGCGTTATTCCAGGAATTAACAAGACCTACAGTTTCATACTGAATTCGATTGGCTAGGGTGAGAAGCAAAAGTGCTTGTCAATTTTTCTCAAGAGGCAACCGCCTGTGAATGAAAATATTTCTGTATCTAAATAGAGCCTGGGAATCGAACCCAGACCTCAGGCATGACAATCTTACGCACTATCCATTGTGTCACGGGCATTGTACATTGTCAAATAAGTAAATAAAAAAAATTGAAGTTAAAAAAAGTGAAAATGTAGAATAATTAAATTAATTTATAAGGGTCTGCATGCACCAAGCGGTTATATAATTTAAGAACTTCTTAACTCAAAAACTCTGCTTCATTAGTCTATGAAAATTAAATATTTATGAGTAGGGATTTCTGTTATGAGTTATGAGTTAAGGTCGGTGATATGTTTTAACACAGTAAAAGCGTTTAGGGAAATGGGATATAAGTTAAAAGGAAATACCGATGGACATTGGTTTTGAATGTCTGCGCAACGAAATAAGTAGGAAAGATCGAGCCGGGTAAAGCATTCCACATTCGTGTGGTGCGGCTAAAGAAAAATTCTCTGTAGTTAAAAGTGCGTCCGAAGTTGGGATCAAGGGTGAACTGATGGACATTCCTCGCGGTGCTAGTATTACGGTGGAATAGTTTAAGGGGAGGAATGCAACTGGCTATTATGATAACAACGAGACCAGACTGAGACGCTACCGAATTTTTTTCAATTTTAACGAGAACATGACGAACCTTCAAAACTCTTATTTCGGTCTCGTCCCCATTCTATTCCTAAGCTTGATTCAGACAAAAATACTTGAATATTGTGATCAAGATTGAAAATCCGTTTTTTTATGGTTTTTGGACTTGCTAGCTGATGAAGTTGATTTTCCTCACAAAATGTAGTTAAGTGTGCAGCGGACATTAACAATTTCGAAAATACGAAAAAAGATATCTTGAAAGCTCTCCATGTGTTCAATATTTACTAACAAAAAATTCCTTCCCAAATTTCCAGAAAATATTGTCCAACCAGAATAATACTCAACAGGAACATTTTAATTTCCATGATATTTTTGCCCGCCTCTGAACCACTGTGCGACGGAGCGACGCAACGATGGCACAATTCAAATTGGAATGGACCAAATGTACATATATTTGTAATATCCCTTTTCATTTTCTTTTTTTTGGAATTATATTTCCACGATTACGATGTACATAGGTAATATGGGTGTATAGTATAATGGGACTGTTAGTTTCTGTCTTTGGTTCAGATTTCGAACGTGTCCTTGAATGATTGAGAATCTGAGAGCCAGTAACAAAAAACAAAAAAAAACACCAAATAAATACATAGCAAAACGAGGAGCTGAAACTTCAACGCTATCATTTTATGTTTCTTTTTTTGTATTTTATTTATTCGTACAGCACGATTTTCATTATTAATATTTATGAAAACGAGGACAACACCAGCAAGGACGAACGACTTTATGACAACGTGTTGAAATTAAGGCAATAAATACACAGAGAAAAATGCATAAAATATGAGAGACATAAAGTAGAGATCCTGGATGAATGCAATAAGGACATAATATGACAATGGCACCTATAATGGTATATTTCTACAGGAAAATTATTAAAAAACAAGCAAACACATCCAGTCAATTTAAAAAAAATCATTTTATGTGGTTTTTATACCAAATGCAATATTTTTTATTAATTTTTAATTTTTTTTTTTGGATTTTTCAATTCTGTTTGGTGAATTTTAATTTTAAGAAATAACTTAAATTTCAATTTTTATGTTACTAACAAACTTATCACAACTTGTTAGATAGATGATGGAGGTGCCCAAAAAACAGATAATTAATATTGATATTAAAGAAGAATTAAATTTGGAATATTTATGTAATGCTGCATCAATAAACAGTGGGAACCTAATACCTGCAAATTAGTTTTTTTTTTTTTTTAATTTCGTATTCAAAATGGATAAATTCAGAGTCCAAAGCCTATTGTATAAAGGCAGCCATCAAACACGTTCCACAACTTCCAACCTACTCTCTCACGGTTCGTTGAAATGAAACTTGGCTAATTAGAAATAATTGGCCTCTGTATAGAATGAACGAGCATCATTTGAATGATTTACAGTTGGCTATTCGTGTTTGGTCAGACGAAATGTGATGCAATGCAATGCGTTGATATTATTGCTTAACCAAAGGACTAAGGACCTCTTGTCTATTCGATAGTATATGTACCTAGTATGAAAATGACCACTATGAGCTTTTTGTACAAAGTATACATCAGCAGTGTGTTTCCAATGAATGTACTGTATATACATAAATGCAATGGACTTCAAATCTGATTGTGTGAGGAGCGCAGAGAAAATTGGAGTTGGGACTTGGTACAGTTGAAATTGTGAACGAAATAAAAGAAATAAAAAAAAAACCCCAGACAGACACCACAAATGTGTTCATGCATTCATGGCTTCCAATTCAGTTTTCAATTCGATTCATTTCGATTCCGATTCCGTCTGAACAGGCAAAAGATTTCTTTTTATTTTTTGCTATATAGGTGCACCTATAGTCTTGTCCGAGCAAAAAATTCAAAGGATTTTCAAAAAATATATATCATCCTTGGGCTTTGGAGTGGATGAAGTGGTGGACCAACCCCGTCCATACTCCAAAGTCTATATAGTTTAGTTCAACCTCCTGTCGTCTCTGTCTAAATGGAGATCCTGTACTGATGATGATGATGATGATAATGATAGGATGCCATAGAGCTAGACTCTATCTTTATACGTTATATCTGGCATCCGGGTAATAAGAGGTTTGCCTTTGTGGCTCGTTATGTGGCAAATTGAAAATGGTCAATGAAATCACAAAAAGAATTGATGTGCATCAACATCAGCATCAAGTGCATTGCATTTGAAGTTATAGGTTTGTGGGAGAGTGAGAGAAAATTTTTGTCAGTGCTCAAACAATTAGTTTGACAAAAAAAAATAAAAACAATGAAGAACAATGGAAGATAATTGTGGTAGTTGGTAAAATAGAAAATTTCATCTTTATTTCATTATTACTAGGTGTTTATCTGAGCAGACCTGGTAAAAGTCTTTTAAATTTCTTCTTTTGAAAGAGGATGTAAAATGGCTGTCAAGTTGAGAGTAGGCATTCCTCCCAGATTATATTAAAGCTTATAGATGGCCATAAAAAAAGCAAACATCTTTTTTTTAATATGGTTTTAAAAGGCTTGACCCAAATTCTTCATGTTTTTAAACATGACAACTTCCAATATTTTGAATTAAAATTTCAAAAAGCTTCTTAAAATAACTTAAAACCTTGTATGGCACCAAATTTAGCGACGCAACATGAAACATTTTGATCTGAGTCAAAATCAAATATAATTTTTTCTTGTAACGATGTTGGTTTAAATTTTTGCTTTTTTGTTTTTTCTTTTGTAATTTGATTGGTTTAAATTTAGATTTTTCTGATTTGTAGTAAAATAATATTTAAAAAAATGTATGCGCATCACAAGGTTCGAGGGTCAACTCTTTTGTTTAAAAAAAAAAATCATTAAAATTTAAAACTCACATTTGTTACAGCTATCTAAACACTCTTCTTCGGTTCTACGGATGAGTTCACCCTTGAATGAATTACCACACTCTTTTAAAACGGAAAATGATATAAATTTTAATACTAATGAAACCCACTCGATCTATAAACTGCTGAAATATGTATTCCCTAAATAATCTATATGTCACGAAAGGTATTCAAGTGTACAACACAATTTGCATACCTAATATTTTGTGATAAATTTCCACTCGCACGTTCATAACTCCATTCAAAATGACTTTATTCTAAAAATAAATAAATGCATTTCCATCATCATAAACTTTATCAAATAATCTCCTTATACATATGTAAAAAATTTCAAAAGAAATTATTTATTTTACCACACACTACACAGAAAATTCATTAATGCACATTTTCACCTGAATTAAAAAATAAACTCATTTTACTAGGAATCCACCTACGAAATAATTCAACTCTTCACGCACTGCACTTTATATAATATATAATATCAATTTGAGTGTGTAAATTGTATTATTTTTACTCATTAAGTTTTTCCCCTGAAATTCCATTTAGAATCCTTTTCATATATTTTCACAGTAATTGGAGACAGAAGCCTAAAAATAACTTTACCTCTCTGGCGCTATTTCAGAGCCAGCAAAAATAGTTAGTATTGAATAGATGTGCTTTTAAATTTAAATTAGATACCCCATCGCACAGGACTGCAGGGCTTTGAAATACATTTTACATCAAAATCTAATATCTAACCGAGCCGCAAAATGCGATGGAGGTTAATTTTACTAAATCAGAACTTCAGCTCTACACGAAACAAATGAGCTAATTGCAAACGTGTGTTGTATATCTAGTTACATTTTTGTGGATTCGTTTCGTTTCAGTGTAAATTTCGCACCGAATAAAGTTATAATTAAAAATGAAGATAAATGCATCACTGACCAATTGAAATGCATAATTTGGTATTTACGTGGTCCAATATCATACATTTAGGGTATTTTTTTTGAAAGAGTTTTGATCGACAGCTGTGTTAACTTGGCCAGATAAAGGGCCATATGGTTTTTTTTTTCTAAAAGATTTAAATTACAATTTTTGACCAGCCATTGACTTTTTTTGACCACCACAAATTTCAAGAAAATTGAATCCTGTCCCTTTAAAAATATTTATTGAAAAATGTAATGCTTTCGATGCGCTTGAATTTTTTTTTTTTATTTTTGAAGTTTTGAAAAAAAAACTCTTTTGTACCTTTTTATTCTTTTTTATCCTCAAATTTTTGAAATATATTTACTATTCATAAAACCATTTATAAAATTACCATCCTTTAAAATCGATCTTTTTGAATTTTTAAAAATTGGTCACCATCTTTTGAAAAACAGAATAAAACATTTTTTCCAGTGGGCGTTGCCAAAACGCAAACCTGTGTAAAATCAATAACGAATTAGAGATTTGCCTGTTTTTGTATATATATGTAGAAAAATGACATCAAAATAATAATCATTGAAAATGTTTACTTCTAAAATGTAGATCTAAAATTCAAACAAGCCTTACATGTGCGATTAAGCATTAAGTCGCTTTTTTGTCTACGTTGTCTACTAAATAGCATTATAACCTAGGCGAAATATTTCTACTCGGTGTTGAAATTGAATTAAACCCTTTTTTTCAAGGATACATAAAAGTGATTGCATCCTGTCCAACAATGCATCTTTTTTATTAGAGACTTTTTTACGAAAATTGTTTTTTATGATTTTAGAAGTTTTTTTTTGAGAAACTTCAAATTTATGGAGCGTGGAGTTTTATTTCGGTCTTGATTTATTTTAGTTTAAAGTTAGTGTTTTTAAAATTTTTCAAAATTTTTGAAAAGTAAAATAATTGTAATTTATGCAAATTTTTTTGTAGGTGTTAGTTTTTATTTTTGTTATGGTTGTTTCAAAAAACTTCAAATTTATACAAATTAATTAAATTATTAAAAAGAGTCAGTTTAATTTTTATATTTTTAATAATTTTAAATATTTATTTATATTTATAAAATTTTTTATAAAAGCATTTAAATAAAGTTTAAGATATTCTACGCAAGGAGAAAATTTTATTTTAATAATTTAAATTTGTAGTAGGCCGTGGCATAATGGATAGTGCGTAGAACTGTTATGTCGAAGTTCTGGGTTCAAATCCCAATACCTCTCATCTAAAGAACAGAAACCTTTATTCATATGGGTTCCTGGCTCTTGTGAGAAATTGATAAATTCTCTAAGAGTAGGGGCTCCATTCCTGCAATAACACGCACACAGGAATGGTTGTCACTTAGGCCCTGGGAGACTGTCACGTTTTCAGTGATTCTTGAAAAACAAAACGTAAATTTTCAGGAAAACCAAAAACTTTCCATCGTCTCTACATTATGTCATTACGTTAACTCCTATAAATATCAAAAAAAAAATTGAAGTCGCCAAAAAATGATCGACCAAGCTTTAAATCATTTATCATTTAAATCCTCATTTCCTAAAAGTTTCTAGCAATTTTCAAAATATTGAATTAAATTTATTTTATTCCTCTTTCTTCAATATCTCAATGTAATACCAAAAACTTCAAACTTTAACTCCAAATTATTATTGAGCTCAGTCAATGATGTGAATTCATATTTTTTTGTTTTTTTTCGTTGCCTTTACAAAATATTAACATGACATAAAGCATAATTTACAACGTGCCGCAATGCTGTTAAATTGCATCACCATCATCAAGTCCTTTCCCATATATATAACAATTTACTTCTAGAGCTTAATGCCCCGCCACTATCATATCCAGCATCACAACTGAAAGAGAGAGCGAGATGGAGGAACACCTAAAATGCATTCAACTTGAACTAAAAGTTTCACTATCCTAAGCGGATTTCCAAAAACGACTTACATAACCTATACAAAACGATATACCATAGAAGAGCTGCTGCATCATGGTAGGTATCCATTATAGTTCGTTGAAGTCACAAGTAGTTTGCCAAGCTGGAGATTTCCTGGCAGGCAGCTTTTCTGCGCAACACTTAGATATGACACACTAAAAACGGTTTTTTGTTCAGTGTTTCAACAGCAATTTGTTGGATCCTTTCCAACAGCAGCCAACAGCGCCACCATTTTTATTCCATCAGACGCAAAATACTGAATGGATGCAATTTTAAACGACAAAAAACCAAGACAATTTCACCATATCCACGCGACAATATAAAGTTGCAGATTTTTCCGGAAGCGGAGCATTAAGGTCATTCGGCAGAAATTCCCCCCAAACAAAATGGCACAAAACTGTAAACTATAGCTCCGATTAGATCTACGACAGCTGCATCGTTCTTCATTTTTCTTCTTTTTTTTCATAATATTCTAACCACTATAGCATATCTTTTACCCCATTTCCATTTCCATTTCTTTGGGGATTAAATTAAACCAAATAAAAAAGGGCCACATTTTTTGGGGGGATTTGGCTGTGCGTCAAGCTGATGTTGCGTTGATTATCCCTCGCTTTAGGTGGGTTAAAGGGCCAAACCCAACAACAACGCGATGTCCGCATTTGGCCATAACATCCGGTTGGACTATTTGTCCGAATTTAAACCCTTGTTTTATAGATATACTGAACTATTCCATTTGGGTTGAGCAGATCCTTAAATCCAATTAGAAAGGAACTCCAACAGTGTTGATGGCACCAGTTGATGCCTTAAATTAGCTACGCGAGTGTCGGATTGAGTTGTTCGGGTATAGAGAAGAGTATACAACTTCCCCACTCGCCATCGCCACACTATTTATACTACTACCATATACCATTACCACTGCCAGCCGCAGCCAAAGCAAATGGTGTGGAACGGTTTTAATAATAATTCCCTGGAGTCGAGTTGGAGATAAGGTAATTGCGGTACTTGGTGGTGAGAGACGGTTAATTATGTTGGCAGCCCAGAGTCGAGTCAGAGTCCAAGAGTTTTCGAGCTGCTAACAAAAATAAAGTCCGGTGGTGATGGTGGTGGTGGTGGTTGGTCCAACATGGTGGTGAATTTGCAGTAGCCATGGAGATATGTACTCGTATTCCATTTTGAATGCACTAAATGGATATAATGCAGTGCTTGGCTGACTCGCTGCAAGTGTCGCACTCATCTACTACTATAGCTATACTTATAAGAATTAAATGGATAAGGATATTTGTACAGCAATTGCAGTGCATATCTACCTACTTTTACGTTTGACAATATCATTAAAGTCGGGGGTTAATTTGCATTGGACAAGAGTTTAATTGTGCGCTTCAGAATGGTGGAGGTTTTAAAGAACAATTGCTAATTGGATTAGTTGTTCTTATTTTGAGAGTATAGTACAAGAATGGGTGAATTTTGTTGCAAGCAACTGCAAAAAAATATTACATTTTTTTTGATTAAGAACAAAAAATTGTAGAATTAATTAGGAAAATGCCTTCTAGGTATACAAATCCACCAAACTTGTGGTTCTAATTAGCTTATACTGTTAATGTAACTATAACAGTTACAAAATGGCATTTTTATTCAAAATTAGGTTGCTTTCAATATTAGGTATAAGACTTGTAACCATCAGGTTTGTTAAGAAATAACAACGACGGAAGGTAACAGGAAAGAAAGAAAAACAGGAAAGTCCTCGATGGTTGACTTTTTTATATTTTTTCCATCGCCTCATTTATTCTTCAGAATTCAAATATTCATAGTTGATAATGTATACAGGAGTGTTAAGCTCCATTTCCAACGAAACTAGAAACAACACCACATTTAAGGGTGTTCTGAAAGAGGAAGACGTGAGCTAAAGTCTTCATACCGCCTGAAGATGATGGAAGTTCGCCTTAACCCGCATGTGCTTCAAAATCAGAAGAGTCAGAAAGCAGGTGTGACATCAGTAGGACCGTCTTCAGAATTTCCAATAGCGATCACAAGAGTCCACAGCTCTAAACAACACCTGGTAACAGACACAGAAGGATCACAGCTAGTTTCTGATGAAAAATTGCTCAAAAAGTGGAAGGAGTACGTTTCAAATAGCGTGTTTGCTAGTGAAGTGAGCCCAACGCCACATGATACTCCGAAGTAACAATTGCCCGGATTCGTACAGTACCATCCAGTAGATAAGAAATCTTTACACCAATGGGTCCATTAAAGAGCAACAAAGTAATTGGACTTGACGTAATCCCCGCAGAGCTCTTAGAGTAGCGCCAACAACATCGAGCGAGCTACTGCATCTACTCATTGAGAAAGCTTGAGAACCATAGAGTTCCCTTAACGCAGTGCAAAACTGAAGAGGACAACTCGACGCCAAACATTCAAGATTCCGCACTGGATCTTCCTGTATGGACTACATTAACTTCGAGCAGTGTTTTGAATATCAATCAGTCACTTCACCTGCTGTTCATCTACTTCGAAAAGGCGTTCGACAGTATTAAAAGGGAATTTTTCAAATGACAACAATGGTGGAAAGATAAGGAGAAATCGTTTGGCTCAGATCTGCTTACATCAGCCTTGGAACTTCCTCATCTGCTAAGGTAAATATTTCTGGACAACCTGCAGAGATGGTAATGAACTTTCAATATTTTGGAAGAACTATGAAGTACTGCGGAAGGAGGAACCAAACAAAATATTTTAGCAGTCCAATCAGAAAAGCAAAGACTCAAGCAAATAACTCAATGCTGCCTTTCCTTTTTTCGTTAAAGCGAGACGTTCCCCTCTGCCATTATCTATGAGTGACACTTGCATCGAAGAAACAAACCAGCTTGCGATTTTAGGTATGTGTATCACAAACCATCTTTTGTGGAATGATCACATACTTAACGTCGCCAAAAATGCGGCAAGATGTTTAGATTTCCTTTTGAGCTGCAAGAAATTCTTTTCCCCTTCTGATCTGGCTATTATCTATAAAAGTAATATACGTCCAAAGATTGAGTATAACTCCCATCTCTGGGCTGGTTCTCCAGTAACTTACCTAAGCCTCTTGGACAGTATATAAAGACGAGCCTTCAAAATGATCGGAGACAGGAACATCATCGATACTAACGTTTCCTGTCACTCACTCTTTTATCGTTACTTTTACGGTGAGTTCTCCAATGAAATAGCTATTGCATTCTTCCCCTTAAACATTTCAACCGTAATACTAGCGCTTCCAGGAATGCTCATCAGTTTACTTTTGAACCCAACTTCGGTCGTACAGTCAAGTACAGGGATTCGTTCTTTAGCCGTACTACGCGAATGTGGAATACCTTTCCACGCTCTGTCTTTCACTCTCATTGTGATGAACTGCAATTCAAGATTAATGTTTACCGACATCACCTTTCAAATCCTCTCCTACTTACCTAAAGCTCGCACTGTGTCTCTTACATATAAAGGGTACATGAAATCCCCTTTAGTGCGCGCTAATTATAAAAAAAAGACTACGTTCGGGAACAAAAGAAACAACTTTAAAAGCTTAAAAATCAAGCTACGAATGTTCCACTTCAATGATGAATCCCTACTGATAAATGGAAAGATTTCTTAGAAAAATTCTACAATTTTTTATGAAAAAATTTAAAGGGCTTTTTTTCAAAACCTTGCTCAGTTTTCAGGTGGTGAAAAATCAACCTAGAAACACAAAATGTAGACTTAGTCTGGGTTTTAATAAAAGCTTCTTTGATATAATAAAGATTTTTTACAGTCGGCCATTTTTAATAAGCAATAAGATAAAATATTAATATTCATAAGTGCTTCAGTGTGATGCAATGAAACATACATAAATCATGCGTCGAAAAGTTTCTTTTAAAAAATGGTGGTTTCCAAAAGCTGATACAGTTGCGCTTACTTGAGTAGGTATGTTTTTCTGTTACCATGGATTTTGCAAACTGAAATTAAGAACTAAATTTAGGCCGGTATTCAGGGAAGGCCTATACCATATAAATATCATGCAAAGTCAGCCACTCTCAGCAAACCACGTTTACGTATCTATGTGAGTAATATGTACAGATTGTATTATGTCTAAATTAACTTTCACATTAGCTGACCGCCAAACAAGACTAATAACAAAATAAGTAATAAATCCACAAATTAATGGTTTATACCAACAAAAAAAAATAAAACAATCCTCCAGCTGAAACAATAAAAAGAAATCATTCCGAAATTAAACAAGAAAATCCTTTTAGCATTGAAATAAAACAAAAGCCAATCTACCATAGTATAAGGCTTCATAAGCCAACATTTTCTGTCATTTTGTATCACCACATATACGAGACCCTCTGCGTCATAAATACAAACTGTATGAGGCAATAACAGACCCACATTTACCACAAGAGTAATGTTTAATTAGAATTCTCTGTTGAAATCACATTTTGGTACATAAAGTGTCTAGGTAACAATTTTACGTAATAAATATACAATTCATGTTAGGTGCTTGCGTTTAATGTCCTTTGTGATGCTGCGAATCATTTGCGTTGCTGCTGGCTGCTGAAAGACATATTCTCTGTATCTCATCATCATGCTATCATTAAAAAATCATTTACACGCTATCATTGTTTGCATTAGGAAGGATACCAATTTTTTTTTTTTTTGTATATTTGCGTTTTACGCATTGCAGTTTAAGAGACTTTAAGAGCACGCCAATGGATACAAATTTTTTTTCAGTTGTATTCCCACACCTCACCTACATTACTCGGAGTCGGAGCCAAGAGATTTGGATCAACATTTTTTTACTCTTGAAGATACTATATCTCAAACAGAAACAGAAAACATTGAATTCCTTTATTTAAAATAAAATACAAAAAAAAGAACAGAACCCTCCCGAGAATCCTTATAATGGAAATGCAAATTTTCAGTATCGAAATTCGTATACCTGTGCTACAAGTTTTTCGTATTTGGTGTTCTGTGTCGTTTTTTTTTTTTTTTTTTAATTAAAGGTGTTTACAAAAAATAAAGCATGCAAAATCGTGTGGAAGACATTTTTTGACAACAACACTCGTGTCGTTTTATTTTGCCTTAAAAGATTTGGAATCCTTTTTTTGTTAAACATCCATTTAGAATTCAAGCAACAAGCATCGAGATGATCGAAAAATAAATAACAAAACCTATTATTTTTTATCCAACGTTTTATCTTAAATTATAAGAAAGATTTGGAACCTTTTTATTTTTATTTTATTTATCCTTTATTGTAGATCTTTTAGGAGGAAAATTTATTTGAAAACCTGTACTTCTACCCTCCGACACAGAAGAGGTGCAGACATGGATATGGCCCAAGACCATGTTCGTAAGATTCGATACATCCGTGGTTCCGCGACATGTCAAGAAAACGCCCTTTACATTGCTTAAGTTTAATACCGATGAAATTAGGAACCCTTTCACAAGACTTGAGGATATGGAACCCACCTCCATTAAAAACCATTGATGTGGTGTGAAAATTTTCTTCACAAATTTTCGATCAGTTGTAAGAGAGTCATAGAACTTGGCATTCTGAAGAAACTGGGGCAAGGATCTATGAAAGGAAACACATCAAAGGTCGCATCGCAACTATTCTAGAAGCAGAGATAAATGAGCTAGAGTTCAAGGTAGTGTGAGGTATGATAAACGAAACTATAACAACACCAGAAGAGGCTACAATTAGGTGTGACATCCATACAAATAGCGGACCGTACAGCTCAAAGGTGTCCACGGCTCTAAACAACTTCTGGTAAGAACGACAGACGGATCTATGGTAGTTTCGAGTTTGGAATAACTCAAAAGGTGGAAGGAGCAGTTTTCGTAGTGAAGTGTGTCCAATGCTAATTGACCAGTTCGGAGTAAAAATTTCTCAAATACACAAAAGCTATTGCACTTGATGGTATTCTCACAGAGTTCTTATGAACAGCGCCAACAACATCGAGTAAAAGCTGCACCCGCTCATTGAGAAAGCTCTGGAAACAGAGACCTTTCCTGAAAAGTGAGAAAACGTAATGGTTGTCAAGCGTCCACAGGAAGGAGATCTAACGCTACGTGCTTACTGGTAGCCGATGTAAGTGCAAGAGTCGTCATTATCATCATCATCATCGGCTCGACAACCGTTGTTCGGTCCCGGCCTCCTTTAAAAAATCCCTTCACCTATCCCGGTCTCGAGCCAACGCCATCCAGTTGCGCACCCCAAGGCTTCGGGCGTCATGGTCTACGCCATCTCTCCAGCACAAGCATGATCTACCACGCTACCATCTACCGGTTCCTCTTCGCTCATGCGAGCTAGGTGCCCTGCCCACCGGAGTCTACCGAGCTTGATTTTTGTCACAATGTCTGCTTCAAGGTAGATTTCGTATAATTCATGATTGTGCCGTCTCCGGAATCGTCCTTCCTCACATATGGGGCCAACAATTCTCCTTAAGACTTTTCTCTCGAACGCGGCTAAGAGGTCGGAGTGTCTTTTGCTAAGCACCCAAGTCTCGGATCCATACGTGAGTACTGGCAGGACCATGGTCCTGGACAGTAGCAGTTTTGAAGTTATGGTGAGATTTTTGGATTTGAAGAGCTTTGACAGACTATAGTAGCTCTGTTGGAATTGAGCAGCCGCCCGCTACTATTGACCCAAGGGCAATAATTGTCATGGAGCTGGTTAAAGAACTCCTCAAAGATCTACTCGACCGGGCATGCTGGATTCCACACTGGATCTTCCTGTGTGGACTATACTCTCACCTCGCATGTCATCAACGAACAAGCCGTTGAATAATGATCACAACTTCATCTGCTGTTCATCGAATTTATCAGACTTGCCTTGCAAAGGTTGAACATCTTAGTTTATCTAAGATTCCTCAAAAGCTTCGACAGTTTATATACCTTACTCAATATTATAGATTGTCAACGACCTATGTATGAAACTTCCGAAGAGTGTTTGCTAAATTAAATAAATAGTTTAAGCTAATTACGGCACAACAAAAATAAATTTCCAAGAAAAATACAATGCATCCACTTCCAACACTCCTTTCGTGAAATTGGACTTTAATCAGATCCACTTGGACATCACGATTGTTGGAATAACTTTGCCTATTAACAATTCAACCCTTTGCATTTCATCTTCATCCATTCAACCCCCGCATTCAATTATTTCAACAGCTGTATGTCCCAGAAAGAAAGAAAAATGGAGAAAGAGATATCTGGAAATAAATCCTGTGGATATCTCTATTCCTTTATCTAATTTGCGTTCGTTTTTGGATTTTTTTTTTGTTCTTAATTAATGTTTTGCAGAGGCAGAGGCAGAGGCACTTAGAGCCAGCATCAGAGACAATGAACACTTTTGCCTTCGGCCAAGGATATAACTCAAGGCCTTTCGTAATGTATTTATGTAATTAATCGAGTAGTGTCTTCTTTACACTTTTTGTGTTGTGTTTTAATTTAAATTTATTCAGTCGTTAATCCTTTTTTTGTTTTTGCCCAAGAAAATGTGTCATTGTCTAGACTCGAGACCTTCTTAATTCATAGGTCGTGTGTTGGTGCAATTTTTTTTTTTAATTCCTGAATAATTTATCCAACTCATGGAGAAGTTTTGTTCGCGTTTTTATTTATGAAATATTTTTTTGTGTGAATATTAAAATATATTTATCCCTTTTTGGCAATTATTGTTTTTATTTTTGAAATTGGTAAAAAGTGTCCAATATATTTTTTTTTTTTTCCTTTCACAGTTAAGAGAAGCTTTTAGTGTGAGGTTGGTAGGCAATGGTTGGGGTTCTGTACGAGAATTTCGTATTCCAGTAGATAGCTTGCTATCGTCCTTAACCAGGGAAGGTTAATGCTTGAATAACCCCACAAAGAGGAAAATAATTATATTTTTGTGCCGAAAAGTTTGGATGTTTGTTTGTGGCCAGTCTGGTAAATTTTTTTTCTCATTTAGGAGCAGGAGTGCAATTTGGATGATATGCATAGATATATGTCGATCTATCTGATGGGTATGTGTTTTTATTTTTAGCTGTTGCTTTTTTTTTTGAAAAATACGGATGAAATGAAACACTTCAAGGTTGAATGATTTTGAATCGTATGTTGAAAAAAGCAAATACTTAAATTAATTTTCGAAAGTAATTATTTTGTTTTAATCAAATTTTTCTTTGGGCCGGCTGTGTAATAGTTCAATGAGATTAAGTGTTTCAAAATATTGCAAAATGTTCCCAAGGATAAGAAAGTTCTTCGCAAGAGGCACTCAAATCTCATGATTGGAAATTAATGTGGATTTAGAGCTAAAAAATGAAACGACAGCCTTATTAACTTTTCCTAACAACAAGAAAAAAAACCTACACCCTTATAAAAAAAGAGAACAGAATTAGAATTTGCAACAGCAGCCAATGGGATAAAGCAAATTGATTACAAGTAACTTGTCTTCGCTACGGGGTATAGCCAGACTCAATTTGTATTCTACATTGCTCTTGTTTCTAATTTAACAAAAAAAAACGGAAACGAAGAAAAAACTTTCAGTCTGATTTACACCTTAATTGATAAGGATGTCCATTTTACTTTTGTTTGTTTTGCAAATTGATTTGGAAAATAAAAAAAAATTAATTTGACAAGAATAGTAGTATATGGCAACCCTTAGGGCTAGTGAGACTATGCGGTTATCAAACGTTTCCTTCAAAAAATCAATTGTGTAACGAGCTGTGTGACATGTTGCGCCATCTTGTTGAAACCACAGCTTCTGCAGAACGTGGTTACTCATTTGAGGAACGAAAAAGTTAGTTATCATGGCGATCACCATTGACTGTAACTTCTGGCCAGCATCGTGATACAGCACACCAATCAGTCAGTAACTGTGAATCAACATACACTTGAGGATTATCTTCACTCCAAATATGGCAGTTTTGTTTGTTTACGAAGCAGTTCAACTAAAAGTCAGGATCGGGATAAATTTAGACAATTTGGAAACCTTGTTCAGGCGTCAGTCTATTCATGTTGAAATGTCAAACTAAACTGAACACTGAACACAAACACTTGACAGCTGTCAATATGGCCACCACTTAAAAAAGTGTTTCCAACCAAAACTAAACTGTCAAGTGAGTTTGTACTGTCAAAATTCTTTCAATGTGTAATTCTATTCTACACATGACTTTATGTTTTCGTTTAGCAAAATTTTCATATGAATGTGAATTCTTTTTTTTAACTCTTCAACACAAAGTATGCATAAAATGTAAAAATGTAAGCTCTGCATTCGATATAAGAACATTGAAATATACACCGCGATATGCAAACATATTTTACATCTTTAGGTATAGGAACAACTCATTTTGCTAAAAGCCAGCTCTTATAATACGTCAAAGTTAATTTCATAAAATTACGTTTTCGTCAAAAAAAAAAGAAAAAAAAAACATACAATATGACTTGATTACTTTGCATCTCGAGGCGCTGGCTGTACCCAAACACACCTATCCATAATGGCACATAATCATCAGAAGAATCACACCACACAGGATGAAGACTATCAGCACCACCACGGTCGGTGGCGCTGTCAATGTTATACACGGTGTTAGGTAAATGTCTCTACTTCTCTGCCTACTTAAAGATGTCAGCAGGTGTGCAGGTAAGTAATTATAGAAATTATTTACCCCCCGTGCGCAGCGGTGCGGCGTGCGGCGCGGCGCGACGCGACGCGGCAACGGTTCATTCCGCCATCGAATTAAGAATATGCAAAATTATGAGCCCATTGCCATGATGCTGCCTTGGTGCCCTCTTCTATGTATATTACTTCCGCAAAGGGACTAGGCACTATATTTATACCTACTCCTACCTACACCTATCTACACATTATACGCTCTATTGCATAATCGTTGCCCCAAACGGAAGACAGAACCCTTTCTAAACCGTGTTCTTTCTATACCTTATAGCGCACCATGAGTACAGGTAAGGCAGCATATATACCTACATACATAATTATAGGGTCGATGTACACTAGGAGACTCGAGGTTTACCTATCTACAAGTCTGCAATCACTTGTGTTGCCTTAGCTTTATTTTAGAATTTATACTGGCGCCATTTTGTATGCTAAGAGCTATATGGTTTTTGCACAGATTTTCTAACCACCTTTTGGCAGAACCAAAGTCTTCTAGAATTCCTCTGTGGTGATATTGAATTGTTAAGTCACCAAAAAAAAAAAGGCAGAGAAAATATTCAGGAGCTAGGAATTATGTATATGTATATGGAAGAGATGCTAAAGACGATGTTTTCCATCACCGCATTTGATGCTTATATCAAGTAAAAGGTACTTTCGCCTTTTCTATGCAAAGAGTCGAGTGGTGTAAAATAAACATTCGAAAAAAGGGTGTTCCCAGAACAAACAAAGTAAAGATCTTTTTTTCTTTAAAGTTTTTTTGCGAAAGTAAAAATTTCGCTTCTGATTTGCGAATAGGAGTAAACAGTGCTCCAAAAGCCACCTTATAAGAAATAGTTATACCCTAAGTTATTTTATTTTTTTGGTATCATACAACTTGTTTTAGGGCTGCAAATTCATGCCTAACTTCGTTGCTCTGATTAGGGTGCGTTCAGTCGCCAGGTGGGTGCCATTGGGTGTTTTCTTTATTAGTTCAGAGCAGAGCCTGATGAACTGTCAAAAAAATCGTGTTTCTTTTTTAACTCAGTAGGTTCAGAGTTTCAATTTTGTGTTTCTTTTTTTTCTTAAGAGCGCGCTCTATGAGCTCAGACTAAAAGGATAGAGCAGACGGAGTTTAAAAGCTGAACACGAAAAATGACAACTGTGAATGACAAATGAAAAAGGTGACAGCTAGTGAAGTGTGTTTCTTAAATAAATCGGAACGCTCAGAACAGAGCGCGTTCAGCTCAAAGATCTTTCAGAGTATGCTTGGACTCAGTTCAGAGCTATATTCTGAACTAATAAGAAAAGAGAAAAAATGTTTGAAAAAATGCCTAAAAAAATGTAAGAAAAATTTCTTACGAAAATAAAATTCAAAAAAAAATCGTCAGAAAAAGTTGTCAGTGAACAACCGGAAGAACCCCAAGAATAAAAATGTCCCAAACAATAAATTATAAAAAAATGTTCGCCAACAAAAAATTTGATTTGTCATAAGTGACAGTAAGAGATTTTCGCAAACAAAATAAAATGAAAATAACTATGACTGGAAATTATCACAAATCACCTTAGTCAATTAAGCCTCTGGTTTTATGGCAGGTACCGTTAATAAAGTTTTTTTTGCAAAATATTTTTCGATGTTTACAAAAACCCACAGGAAATATTTCATGAAAACCCTTGTAGACTTTTTCGATATAAATAAGTTTTGTCATAACGATTAAATGACAGGTACGGTTATTTTTAATTTAAAACTCTAAAGAATAAAAATGAAACAATCTAGCACACATATTGTTCACCCTGTATATTGCCGATTGCTTGTTTTTCAAACAAAAAGCAAACTCTTATTTTTCATTCACTAAGCTTCAAAACAAATATTTCAAAAGGTCCTTTTTCAGGATGTGGTCGGGAGATTTCTTTTGACTAAAGTGCACAAAAATCCATCCACATTATTTTCGGCCAGGTGAATAGATTCTCAGTTTATTTTTTCACTATGCACAATAAGTTAAAGTATGTAATGGTTTCAAAAAAAAATATCTTCTTTCAATTTTGTTCACATTCTGAGTGGTCAAAAATAAACTACGATTTAATAAATACATAGGATGGGATTTGTTTAAAATAATGTAGTTATAAGCAAAGAACGAGATATGGAAAAATTTATGTTCAATATTATCATATAGCCAATTAAAAAACGAGCAAGAATACGCAACCCATGCCTTGCACTTTATGTTTCACCTTTTCTTTTTTTGCTTGGATGAAAATAACAAAGCCGAAAATGGTTTTTCAAAATTTACATCCATCTTGAGTGGGCAGGATTTCATTCACTCTCACCTCTTCTGTCTATATGGTTGTGCATCTATACATTTAAATGAATTTCGTTTCAGGATGAAAGTGACCTTATCAGAAGATATTCCTGCTGACTTCATAGATAACTTCATTGATACTGATAAATGTGAGGATTATTTTTTATTTATGAACGCAGATATAAAATAAAGCATTTCTAAAGGTTTATATTTTTTTCAGTTTCTATAGACTTATCTTAAAATTATTGAAAGAAAGTTAAGTCTTATTTGAATAAATTATATAAATGGCGATGTTTATCTTTTTATTTGTGTTTACTTTTGAGATTTTTTTTTAAATAAAGTGTAATGTAAAGAACTTGGGGATTTGGTTTATGAGTTTGAATTTAAAGATTTTTTATATTACTGCAGACGAGGTAGTCAAAAAGGTTTTTAAGAAAATAGTAATTCAATTAAAAGCATTCGCAGTTTATTACTTCGCTATTTCAGTTAATTAAATTTTTTGACAATTTTAGGATTGTTTTTGATTCGGTATTTTTTTGTTATGGCATATCAAGGTTTGTTAAATCCACATTCTTAATAAATGAAAATGTTATGGAAACAAAATTTGGAAATACATAACCCAATTTTTTCCATCAAAAACAAAATATGGGGTGATTTTTTTATTAGTTCAGAGCAGAGCCGCCAGAACTGTCAAAAAAATCGTTTTTCTTTTTTACTCATAGCGCTCAGAGCTTTAATTTTGTGTTTGTTTTTTGCTCTGAACATGCTCAGAGCGCGCTCTGTGAGCTCAGAATAAAATTATAGAGCAGACGGAGTTCGAAAGCTAAAAACCGAAAATTACAACTGTGAGTGACAAATGAAAAAGGTGACAGCTGGTGAAGTCTGTTTCTTAAATAAATCGGAACACTCAGAACAGAGCAGGGTCACTTCAAAAATTGTTCAGAGACAGCTAGGAGTGTTCTGACTCTGTTCAAAGCTCTATTCTGAACTCAAACCTACATTTTAAGATTTCATATTACATCACTCAGAGAAAACGTCGTCGGTCAATTTTTCTACCGGATCCTTAAAAACTTTTCAGACTGCAGTTTTCAAAAAATCTAATAATATATACAAAGTACTGTTAAACTAAAGATTTTGAACTGTTTAATTTACTGAACAAAATCATTGATAGAGTACCTAGTTAATTTAACAAAATATCGTGTCATTTGAACAATATAGCAGCGTTGATTTAAACAAGTTGAAAATATATTTACCCTGTATCTGGTTGATTTAATGGTATTCGTCATGCTAAATCAAGCAGTTCATTTATACTAATACAGTCGTATTTATAAACGCCACATAGAGGCTGCGTAAAGTTACAATGGCTTTAAACGTCAAAAAGTTATTTATAAAGGTTATGTAACGTTAAATAGAGGTATTTTAAGCTGAACGCGTTGAGGCATAATGTAATAGATTTCTCTTTTTGATACTTTATATGACATATGGATTCACGCAACGTTGAATAGAGGCTTAATAAGCGCTTAACTTAACAGCGTAACTTTTCACCCGTTCAGAGGTGTTTTAGTGAATTTTATTAAATACGGCTGATAGTCTATTAGAAATTTGTTTGTCTCACTCTTCGCACCTTTTCCTACCTGTTTTATTTTTAGCTTGCAGCAATATCTGATTTTAAGTTTTTTTTTTTATTTATACTTACTGTATAGTATATTCAATCAAAATTCCTTTTTCGAAAATAAATAAGACGAAATTCTATTATTTCCTTAGGCGTTTCTTCTATGGAGCTTGATTCTATGATGTGCAATTCGTGCACGTCCACTTCAAAATTCTAGTTCACCAATCTCACACCAGGATTCACGTATCCTCATACAAAAATTAACCCATGCATTTGATACTTCTTATTTATTTTCCTTATTCGAAAAATTCAAAAGGTACTCGTACCTCCAACCCCTTTTTACACCCCACTAGTTTCCTTGCAACTATACATATATTTATCCAGAATGTATTAGCTCCTTCGGTAGATGCAAAAAGTATTTTTGGACTTAATAAACTCCATTCACAGTTTTGTGCAATTCATCTAGGGATTTCTCTATACCTGTAGGTTGTAGGTATGTTTGTGCAATTGTATATCATCAACAAATTGCTTCATTCTGCTTCAGTGAAAAATAAAACACAACCACATCATCATCATCATCATCATCAGCATCAGTATCATGTAAGAAGCAAAGGATAGTACGGAGTATGGAGCATCAACTCTCAAAAGCATCAGTAACGAAAGAAGGGATTAATTTAAAAATTAATTTTAAAAGGACAACAAAAACACTCAAAAGGGCAATAGCAGACGGTATAAGAGCACACAGGTCCATGGACTGGCAACTGATGGCTATGTTGAAGGATCTATGTTTATTTCTAGGCTGCAGGCACGTCTCGTCAGAAGAATATAGTATAATTTAAGTTTTATTCACAAGAAGAAAATAAAATCAAAATAATAATATACTATACCTTTTTTTTTCTATATAACAAAGCTCCCAGCATTTTTCCACCTTCCTCAACTCGTGTATTTGCAAATGAATGCATCCTTTCAGGAAAAGGGAGCACTGTGTTTAACATTTTAAGGACACAGCCTTGTAGGTGGGTATTTTTATATTATATAAAAAATCTAATGCATTTCTGGCAGAGTGAGTAAGGGAAATAAAAAAAAAATCAATATATCAATGTAGGTGTCATTTATAGTCTGTGAGGAATTGTTTCCATGAATTCTATATTTTCTACTCACAAGGATTGAAATTAATATGGTTTTATATTTTATATAAACCTAAGATTTAAAAAAAAAAATTAAGCTGAAGAAATTTGCAGAAAAATCATAACTTTATCAATTTCAACTTGACTTACAGACTACAATGTTACTAAACAAGAAGTTTCCTAATTCGTTGACAGTTCTTTAAGAAATTATTCAAGGACATTTTTGTTGAAAAAAATTCTTTAAGAGTATACTTTGTATATATAAATTATAGTATTATCAAGGCGAGTTTTTTAGGGTTGCGCGGACCTTTGTGGTAGCGCTGCAAAATTTGAGGTGTAAAATTCGATTTGAGGAGTCTTTAAGCGTAGAAAATTGGTGGTAGGGGCAAGAGGAGACTATTTTTTGTATTATTGCATCCAAAAAATATCAATTAATATCGATTCAAACCTCCATAAGTTCTCCGCAAAAAAAAAGAGTAAGGGTTGCAGGCATACTTTAGATGTCGCCCCATTCGACTTCCACCATGATAGTACTATAGTTTATATATACAAAGGAGTATACGACCATCTTTCAAAATCTACACAAGATTATAAAACGAAGGAAGTACATATAGTCAGTGCCAAGGATAGGGTGGGACTAAGGGCGCTATGGTCTCGGGCGCATTCAATTTTCGATCACTTCTTCCAACATTTTAAATGATGTCCTTGAATTGGTCGATCGTTTTAGGCTAATGGTCGGCATAGAGTAGTGACTTCACATATCCCCACAGAAAATAGTCTAGCGGTGGTGGCGTGAAATCGAACGATCTAGAATGCCTTCGTTTCGTTCCCTTCAATAAATTATTGTGGTTCGAGCAGTGTGACATGTTGCGCCGGCGCCATCTTGTTGAAACCAAAGCCCTTGAACATAATGGTTGTTCAATTGAGTCAGTCTAATCATGGATCTATAGTGGTAACCGTTGACTATAACGTTTTGGCCAGCAACGTTTCCACCAGCAAATATAGCAGACCAAACAATCAGTGTCTCAACATACACTTGAGGCTTTTGTGAAAATCTTATGAAAATCGGAATCAACTGCAATCTTGTTGTGGGTCCATTCACCGAATCTACGCTTTGCTAAGTGATGGTGTGACTTCAAATCTTGTACGAGTTGGATTTTGTAAGCACGCAAATCAAGGTCTTCCCGCAAAATCTTCCATAAAGTAGATGGAGACCTCCTGACACAAATTTCTTAGTCAAATCAAACAAACGCCCTTATATCAGTGACGATTGAGAGAATGGATTTTTTAAATAAAAATGTCAAAGTCATTGGAGTTAGTATGATGCTTAAAACATAAAATACTAAATATACCAAAAACTTTTCGCTAATATTTTGAAGACATTTTCTTTTTTTTTAAACAGGAGCAGAAAATTATTATTACTGATCCAGGCGGCAAATTTTCTAGCTACGCCACTGGATGTTATAGTAACTACTATGAATTTCAACTGAAATACTTAAAAGATATCGCTTTTGAAATCTGAAAAATTTTTCTTTCCAAAATTGTCGTGATTTCAAAAACAAAAAATATATATTTTTCTATGTATTTGGCATTCAAACTGTAACCATGCTAACAAATCAAATAATTTTTAATTTAAGGTTTTTTTTTACAATTTTATCATGATTCAACTTCAATTTAATTTTAAATATACGAGTTATTCAAATTTCAAAACAAATCATTATCAAATGCAAATTAGGCAATTACATTTACTTAGTGTGTTTTAGTTAAGCATATCATAGACATTAATGTATACAAAAGCTCTATTACGGTATCAAGTGCAAAGTAAACACACTGAGAGAAAAATGCAAAAATTAAACTCGATTTTAATTAACCGGACCGGTTGACAATTAAAACCTGATGATGGAACTTGATTCCGAAACGCGTCGTTTATTTATTTTTATTTTTGTTTATTTGTTTTTTAATGTTTAATGTTTAATTAATGTAATTGCATTTTCTATAAAAGTACAAATAAATATTTGTTGTGAAAAATAAACATTATAAACTTGTTTTAAATCCTTTAAATTAAAATAAAAACTGAACTGATCAAGCTATACCGATTGCCGAAAAATATTTGGTCAAATTGTTAGAACAAACGTCTAAATTTCCATTTTGACTTTGAATTGATGAGAGCATTAAATATTGAAAACAAATTAAAATCTTTTCGGAAATTGCAAGATTGAGTTTTTTTTTCAAGACTTTGAGTTTGAGGATCGTTTTTTGAAAACTTTTTGCTAAAACAACTAGATTTTAAAAGCTGACTTAAAAAAAGATTTCCGGTATTAAAAACTGCTTACATGACAAAGTGTGTAGGTATTGTTGTTTTTTTTTTAAGATTTTTTTTTGTTTTCTGTATGTTTTCAAGAAACTACTCTACCAATTTTTAATTTTTTCATAAATTCATATTTGTTTTTAATATTTTATTTTTTGTTAAATTTCAAACAATGGATTTTTTTTAACATAATTTTCGTTGTTGACACCAAATCGTTCTGAAAAGTTTTGTAGTTACTTTTAATGTCTCGTTCCTTTTTCTCAGTGTACTAGTACATGCATATTTGTAGCTTACATAAATGTAGATATGTGAACTCATTATAAAATTTTAATTGCAATTTCCTATGAAAAATGAAAAGTAAATTTACATTATGTATGAATCTGCTATGCTCATAGAAAAAATAAACCCGCACTTTGTTCGATTGAAATTAATAATCTATTTTAAAGCATTGATTTTTTTATTTAAAATAAAAGAATATTGAAAAAAAAGAGAAATCCTTAAAAAAATATTTGAATTTCTTGGTAAAACACTCTTCAAAAATTATTTATGATACATTTTAAACTTGATTGACAGCTGTCAATTCCAGCCAGGATTTAGAATCCCATTTAGAATTTAGTAACCGTTATGTTACTGTGAATTATAACATGTATTTCAATTTCATTTCAAAAATATCTAAATGAAAAATCATTAAAATACAAATAGTACGCATACGCCCAAGTGAACCACTCATTTATAATTGCTAATACCTAACCTAGTATTCTAGGAAAGTTACAGCACTAAACATAAAAACACATTTCAAAATGTGGAACTGGTCCTGGTTTTGAATGGTTTTCAACATAACCATATCTTCCTAGAAATAAGTCGTTTTTTCAATGGAACAAAATGCAATATAAAAGTACGGAAAAAAACACTTAACGGACTTACCGTGATAATTATTATTAAACATCAAAATAATATTTTTGATTTTTATTTCACGACGTTTTGACAGGGTCACAGCTGTCACATGGTCACGGGTTGACTAATGGCTTGTAGGTGGGAGTTGTATTTTTTATTATTCTTCTGTTCTCATTCGTAGATTGTATCGGTGCGTAAAAACAAATCTTTCGGTGGCAATTGATTTAGCCTGATCAAAACGTATGAAATAATCTTCATTATAAGCTAAATGCTCACATATTGCCGATTTGGTCACTACATTCTTTTGTATGGCTTTTATATAATGTTATTTTAGTCTTATAGAAATTGCTCGACAACTACACGACATAGAATAAACTCCTGGATTTTGCAAAGGGAATTTTATCTTTTAGGGATCTTATAAGCTACCGATTTTTTCTAAAAATTGATTTCTTGCCGTGGCTCGATTAGATTCTTCCAATTGCTTCAGAAAAGCCTTTTCTATGCGGAAGAAGTGCTCTTTTTTCAACTTGTTGTGTTGAGTTGAGTTTCTGAAACAATTCTTTGCTTTGGTTTCCAAGACCGTTGTTTGGAGGCGCAGGGACATAAGTCCCCGGGACATAAATCCCGAATTTTTTTTCGGGACATTGAGACATAAGTCCCGAAAATTTTTGTCGGGACTTATGTCCCACGCATATTTTTGCATGAGCATATAGAAACATTTAAGGCGCCTGCCTAGCGACTTAGCATACCCAAAGCGGAGCGACGAAGTCGCGTGAGCGGGTGTGTCCCCGAAAAAGAGAGTTAAAATCTTGAGGACCCGCGAAGCGGGCCACCCAAGGTACTTTCAATCACAAAAATCTATTTTGGGGTTTATGTCCCACTTTTAGCAAAAATTTTCGGGGCTTATGTCTCAATAGGGCGGGACATAAGTCTCCAAACGCATATTTCTTTTCTTGAATCGAAGTGTTTCCATTTTTCTAAAACAAAATGGTTGGGAATGAGGGGGCAGTAAAATAAAATTTTGACAATTGTTAGTCATCTTAATCATAGCCAATATTTTCAAATTAATTTCAATATTGCAACTGTGCCTAAAATATTTTCTTCTAATCGATAATATGTACCAAAAAAGCCTTCAACAGGCAAATATTTTAAAAAATGTTCAGCGTTTTCTTGTATTCCACATTTTTTTTTTTTAACGGAAGAAATAAAGCGTGAACCAAGAAAATCAGGTAATTTTTCGAAAATAAAAAAATGTCTTGAATAAGCCAATATTTATAAAATTCCAAGATTCCTAATATATTTGTTTAACCTTTTTAGATGATGTGTTTCGAATCTATTCGCCCATATTTTTTTCAACCAAAATATTATTTTATTTAACACAAAGAATTTGATATGGCAACACTCGTCGTGAATTTATAACTAACCTAAATATGACAATTTTAAAGCTTTTCTTTTCAAAATTAATGACAGTAAAGATTGCTACAAAAATACTTCGGAAATTATGACCCCCGCACACAATTAAATTCGTTTAAAGAAATTTCGCTTTTATCCCTATTTTTTCCCGTCAAGTGATCTCTGTTGCTCCCACTATATTTTTAAAAAGCTATTTTTTTTTTGTTCTTCTGACAACAACAATGGGCTTTCATTAATATATATTTATCCTGAAGGACGTGCAAAAAAAAAACATTTAACATTTAAAACAATTTATTTTTCACTTTTATTTTTTTGCAGCTTTTAAATTGAACTAATTAAGCTCATGAAGAATTTAGGTATTTTTGGAATATTAAAAAAAAAATCCTTAATTAAATTTAAGCCCGTGAACCTTCATACATAATTAAGGTATTTTCATTTTCTCCTTCACATCCCAGCTGATTAATTTCTAAAAAAAAAAAACAAAAACAAAAATAATTAAAATTATAATCACCCGCATTGTTTTCGACGACCAAACTGATGTTGGCTGGCCCTCTGGGGGCGAGGTATTTCCTTAAATTAAATGAATAAATCATAACAAAACATTGACATGAAAAGCATCATCCTACGAGTATCCTTCGATTTTAGTTTGATCTGTCTTCAATTTGTCATTGCCTCTCAGTTAGATGCCAATTTAGATTGAATGTCTATTTTCACTTCCACTTCGATGGTAATTAATTAGAGTGCCAGGCCAAGCATGATTCTACTTCCATTATATTATTAAATACCTCCAGATACAATATCCTCCTCTGAGGATATCTCTTTAGCCATTAAAGTTGTTCTTTAATCTCATTTTTAAAGCTGACTTGATATGATAAATTTCCGAATAGAATCCTTGAAGTACCAGGGACCTTAAGTCACGAGGGTTAAAACCGCATTTGCTGCGTATACACAGCATCAGAGTAAAGTACATTGTGTCATTTGAAAAGCCTAGCATACCGCTACAACATGGTACTAACCTAACCGTATTCGTATTCGTTACCCGTAGGTACTTTTCTACCCCGTTCGTTATTTATTCTAATCGCTTGCCCCCATTTGCTCTCCCATTCACGTCTAATTCCCTCCTTTTGTGGTCGATTTATAGCCGGAACAATTAAAAGCTGCAATAATTATTCCCATATCCAAGGACAACTCTCTCACATCCAGGTAGGTATAGATAGATACTGGGATTGTAGGAGGTGGAGAACATTGTTAAATGTTAAGTTTGTAGTAGGTACTTTTGTTGCTGCAGGCTTTAAACTATAGAACTCTGCTTTCAACATTACCGCAACACACAAACATACGTGTGTCGTTGAGTTGACATTACCAGAAGAAGTTGGCAGATTCTATTTTTTTTTTATTTTTTTTTATTTTTTGCAACCCTATTCAACAACCCCTATTAATGGAAACTTTAGTTTGTTCACTTTTGTGTGTATTTTTCAGCAAGAGTCTTTTGTCTAAAGTTCCTGTGAGTCTCTCATTAATGGGGACCCTTTATTTATTTAGAAAAGCTTTTTTTTGTGTTGCCTTATTCTTTGGTTTTATTTCTTTTTGTTTTGTATTTTTTTATTTTATATTTAAACGTGGGGTTGTGATGGGAGCGACCCTTAATAGAAATGGCTTCACAACAAGAAAGAAGACAAAACGAAAGAAGAGCAAATACATTAGAGACCGCTTTGGATACATCTTTTACGTAATTCTGTGGCAAATATATATGTACACAATTCACGTCGTCCAAATGGAATTAAGAAAATCAAGAGACAGGGGGGTTGATGATGAAGAGAAGGGTAGTTGGGGATATAAATGAGACTGTTTGAGGAATTGATGAGATAGAATTGGCTGTAAAACTGCGGAACTTAATGATGGAATGTGATAATAGAATTGAAAGAATTAAAAAAAAAATAAAGGAAAAAAAAAATGAAAAGTAGATGAACTCAGAGAAAAGTTTATTTGGTGTGGACATGAATTCTTTATATTAGCGTCTGATGTTCTATTTTGATAATCTTACCTTTGTATATATTTTTAGTCAGAATTTTTGTTAATTTTGTATGAAGTTTGTTGAACTTACCTGAAATGAAAAAAAAAATTGTATTTAATACGAATTTTAAAATAAAATTTTTAAAAATTATATTCTTATAAAAACCATTATTATTTAAAAGATTACCCATAAGATTGTTAGATAAGCATTTTCTTAAAATGTTAACATCATCACCAAGTTACCTTAAAATATATAATAAAACACTCAGTTCGTAAATTCGATAAGTCATCGCATGATTTTCAGATTTGTAATCAGTACATGTTGAAATCAATACTTGCTACAAAGCCATTTATTAGTATTGATGTGGGCAATAGGTATTCTGTCAACTTATTATATAATCATGTTCGCCAGATATCTGCCATAGGTCTAGAATGAGTTACATAGGCAGTGTATTGACTACAAATCATCTGTTTTTCCACTTTAAGGGGATTTTACTTATCACAAAACTTTCTGCATTTTTTTTCAACTGCTTAATATTTTAAATATTTACGTATAGTTATTAATTATGAACTATTTTTAATAGCCCAATTCAAGGTACATGTAACCAGCACATAACTTACTTTTATTTCGGTGGCTGTAGGGTAACTACTCAGTACATATTAAATTAAACACAGTATAAGTTCTTTTTACTGAGTACAAAAAAATGCTCAGTAATGATTACGTTTTTTTATGGCTGTTTAGGGGCACATCAATATAGAAATTAGCTGGATATGTAGTCACTACATATTTCATAATACTCTTAGTTGTTCACTAAATTTTTGTTGTTGTCATTACATATTGTCTTTTTTGGATGCATAACACGTGAAAAATTTCATGATTGTATTCAACACATAATTTATTATGTTTAGGTAATACATACATTCTTTTATGTATTTAGGTGGCTAGTCTTACCGAAGGACTGAATGAATACTTTTTAAAGCTTGTCTAAAATCGTTATTACAGAATCCATCATAGTTTTATAGTTATTAATCAAGGGTTTAACTGATCAGCCAATTTCAGTCAGTCTACGCCCAACATGAAAAAACTTAGAGCCAGTATTCCTTAATCTTTAACATTGCTTATCATAAAAACAATACGAAAAACTTATAGATATAAAAAGAAAACTTATTAAAATTCAATCTGTACAAGAGGAAGGTTCAGACACAAAGAGAAATGTTTCTTACGTTTTCAGTTCAACGTGATCAACTTTTTCGTATTGGAATTTTCTATTGCCAATTGGCACAGAAGCAGAGTGCTCGCCTAGCAAACAGAAAGTACAATACTCACAAAATATATGAGACAGTTGAAAAATATAATACAACTGAAATTTAAATTAACTTTTTTTCCGGTGGCCGTTTTAATTTGGTCAATAAGATTTTCTCTATTGTTTTAATATGACCTTCTTCTTCTTCTCCAATGATGATGATTTTGCATGAAATTGACCTCTAGTCATATTTGAAAATTCATTCGAAATTTTAAGTTTTGTTTTCCCTTTAAAAATTGTTTATCCTGATCATGCTGATTACTTTCCGAAAACAATTTGCTTGATTGATTATACTTTGTTTGTTGTCGGTGTTTCACATTTCTATAATAGCACGATTCATCGCCATCACAAGCACACAGATGGTGCTGCAAATATCCTTTTGTGAATATAAAAATCGCGAATATATTGCTATCATCGCACGCAGAGAAAACCCAAAGCAATTATCTTTATATCCTCAAACTCAAAGCTATCTTTCGATATGAAATACAACTCATTTATATATATCTATTCATGCATGGGATTTTTGTTGCCAACCAGGACGATACGCATCGAGTCGTCGTCGTCCGATGGAATCGTCCGTCGCTTCGTCGTTTGTCGACGTCGTCGTCGACCAACCATCAATGACGACATCCTCATAAACCGCCTTGACCGCAGAATATTAAACACGGAACGGGTCGATGGATGCGATTGTGAAATACTATCCAAGCTAAAATATTTAAATTGATGTCATAGGTATATGTATCGCAAGGATATATATATATATATTTGCAACAGGACACCCCAACCACACCCAATATACGCTTGGTCACGCAAAATTCTATAGAAGTCCCAGTATGTGATGGTGTATGTGTATGCGTCTGTGTGTTTCCGGTCTCGGGAACAGAGCACGACACTAGCAATTAATGCACAATTAATAAGCATCACTTTGAAGGAACATTTTGATTGGTATCTATAAGGCAAAGAGGGTGGTGGATAGTGCATACAAATTGCACAAAGGTTTGGGTACAATAATGACTGGTGTTCGATGTAGTTAGGTGGGTGTTTTTCAGAAGTGCTGGATATTCTCCAAAATTTAATAGCGTCCTTGTGATTCAAGAAGCAATGTACGTACATTATGTATACAGTTACATATGTCTGGCATAATGGGTAATATCTGTTGTCTGTGAACTCAAATTTCAGGTTCTGATGGAGAGATGAAATTCTTGTGAGCCTATTCCTTTATAGTTTTTGAGAAAAAAAAAAACAATATTTTAAGCAAGAAATATTGAGGTAGGTATATCTAGAGTTTGTAATTAATTATAATTTTGTAATATATTTTCGCCCTACAATTTTTGGATAATGGAATCACTGACTTTGGGTCTCAATGGGATTTAGACACATTTCCAAGTCCATGTTCCATGAAATTTGTTTTTGTGATGGAACTTTTTTATAGACAAATATATTTTGATTTTTTTTTGTTCTGATTTCTCCAACTTTTGACAATTTTTTTTTCGGAATTTCTTCAACTATTTTTACTTGTGACTAAAAGGTCCGTGACGTAAAGATCCATAAAAATCGAACTTGGGTTATTTATCAGACTTGACAACGCAAAGAAAGTGGAACCCGCAATTTTCAATTTGTCTCCCTAAAATACTGTAAGATTTTGCCTCAAACTTTGGACTTATAGTTACAAGGAGATTAGAGGAAAAATTTATTTTTCTAGCAAAAAAATAACAGTACCTGTCATACAACCGCTGTAACGATTTTAATGAAATTTTTCGAAGGTTTTGTTAGTTTTTGAAATTATTTGGTCAAAAACCATTAATAACGGAACTTGATATAAAGGAATTATTTTTTGAGGACTCAATATTTTGAAAACGGGTGAGTATTAAATACCAATTTATTTAATTAAGAATACTTAAAAATGTATAAAAATAATTTTAAAAAAAATTTTTCCAAAAATTCGTATTTTTGAGATACATAAGATGGGATCTTCAGTCTTACTTGACGTCGCTTTACAATACGTCACTTAAAATAAAAACAATACTAAGTCAAAACAAGATTTTTATAAATACTTATCAATTTATCTTTTTATTGAAATAAATGTTATTGAACTCGTCGCAAAACACAAATAGAAAAGAGGCTGGGTGCGACCCACACTGATAACTTCCCATTTGTGATCTTGAAAACTTTATATTTAGTTTTTTTCAAATAACCAAATTTTTTGCGAAACAAACCGTTCATACAAAATTGTACTATGTATGAAATAAAATATTTTAGAAGGCACAATCGTTGTTCGTTCTTAGGATATTCGAGCTGAAATACAATTGTAACTACTTTTCTTTAGAATTATTAACAGTTTTTGATTTTTGTTAAAAAACTGCCCATTCAATATTTGTCAAAATTTTATCAGTTGCTAACAATTATGTTATGTAGAAAATAAAATAAACAAGAAGTCAATATCGTTACCCGTTTTTGAAAAATTTGAGTCGAAAGACAATTTATACCAATTTTTGGTAGAATTTTTTGTAGTTTTCAATTTTTTGTAAAAAAACTGTCCATTGAATTTTTTTGAAATTTTCACCAGTAGTCAAAAACAACATTTTTCGTAAAATGAAATTATTTTAAAGTTAATATCGTTTTTCCATCTAAGGATATTCGAGTTATAAAAATTTTTTTTTTAGTTTTTTTTGATTTAAAAAAATAACGGTACATATATTGATTTTTTTCCAAATTCATATCCAATTTGTATGACGTCGTAATGTTTCGAATAAAATGTATTTCAAGTCAAAAGCATTATTTGTTCGTGAGATATTTGAGCCCAACCAAAATTTTCACTTCTTTTTTAAACTGCTATAGTAAAAAAACAACTGATTGAATAATCATAAACGCCCTTTCAACTTCTTTCAAAGTTATTATCTGTAAAACAAAATTTATTTCAAGTCGATATCTCTACTCGTTCTTGAGATATCGACGACGAAAAATGGTACCAGAACGTACGGACGTACGGACGTACAGACGTACGTACACACGCACACACAGACATCTCTCTAAAAATGATTGATATAGGCTCTATGGACCTTGAAACGTCAAGAAATGTCAAAAATTTCAATTTGACAAATCGGATCGATTACAATAACTCCCTATGGAAAGTTAACTAGAACATTCGGAAAACCTTAAAAGAAACGCAATCTTGATAACAAAATGCCAACCAAAATAACGAAAAGCTAATCGATCAATGTGATACTACGCACTAAAGTTGGGCAAAGTATTTTTCTCCAGCATTTACGTCTGCTAAAATTTGGTAGAGAAACTACTCCAATTTCCGGGAAATATTCTGACTGTGAAACCAATTAGAAGGTGAGGTTGAAGTCCAATTTCTGAACAGGCTTAGCACTCCTAAAGTTGTAGCAGCCGTAAAATATAAACCACAAGTAACGGGTGTCAAGTGATCAACATAGTAGTAGCTAGCACATTCTTCGAAAAAGAACCAAATAGCTACAGAAGATTCTCATGAGAAGCTGTTGCATATAGAGAAGAGAGTATCAAATCAGAGGGAGGACAAGGAGAATAATATGAGCACTTCGCAGATTTTCTTCTCAAGGTGATCGAAGAGTATCACAATCGAAACAATACCTTAGAAGTTAAAAACAACCTGCTGATTTTAAAATCGAAGCACATGCTCTTTAAGTCAAGTAGCATTTCTAGCAGGTGGAAGCTGCTAAATATGTAGAAATGCAGTAGCAGTAGATTAGAATCATATGTCCCACAAGAAGAAGACGATTTAATATCGTACAAATTCTTCAATTCGGTCCGCAAAATTATGCCTTGCATGTTAAGGCCTTCTTCACATTGAGCAGTCCTTTCGCACGCAGGGCATAATCTACAAAAGACTTGTCTTATATGTCCAGACATTCCTTCTTCAATGCATACCTTAACAGTCGCTTACGATAGTTGAAGTTGAACACAAAACAAAGTTACAATGAACAAACAAGCATTTGTACAGGTTCAAACATCACTTCAAAACTACAACTTTGAGGCAGTGATCTACTTCTACCGAAGAAAGCGATAGTTTTACTCATGACATCTTAGAAATAATTAAACCATCTTCAATTTGGCAAAGAAAATCGACTTAAAACTTCGAACGCATATCAGCAACAAATTGCACGTTCTTTTTTGATCCTGTAAGCTAGGAGTGCAATTTGAGTAACCAATGAAACTGAGTTATTAAAAAATGATAATGTTGTTCAAAAGTGTAAAACGCTTGGCTAAATCGGTCTTCAAATTGCACTCCCCATTATTCAAAGCCCCTATCTCCGGTTCGAAGACCAGATGACATGATATCATTTGTTTCGTAGAAAATAGAACAGCTGCGTTGTCTCAGTTCTTGATTCCAACAAAATAACTCCCCAACAGTAAAAAGAAAAAACCCAAAAGAAGCTTTAATTAATGTTATTAAAAAAACCCCAAAACCTCACTTGTCATTCATACTCCCCCAATATAAAGAGAGTCAAGTGGCTTGCATATTTTGTAAAATACTAAACTTGCACTCAACGAACCTTCCACTTACCAAAGACAAGAAATTTCAGAACACAAACTCTTGAATACAATCATAAAGAAAATATATAACTTATTCTCATATTTCAGCTCCGTTAGGGTTATTATGTTGAAAACGAACTATCAAAGCAATTTCGAAGCTCGAAGGCCATGTGTGCGATAGTCCTCTTGTGTGACCTGAAAATTGTATAAATTCCAAAAACATCACCCATATCAGCTTGGCCAACACCATATCAGCTGATTTTATAGAAGACTGAAATTATTTTATTGAGGAAACTTTTGCTGTTTCTTCTTCGAACTTTCTATATGAAGAACTCCTTGGCACATGTACATTCCTTTTGGTTCTAGGAATATGGATTTTACGTAATGGTAAATTTAAATGCACGCTGCTGAGATTTAATAGGACTTAGGACTCCTGGTGTTCATGTTCTTAGTTTGTTTTCTCGTCTCCATATACACTACATCATTATGCACCATACTTCCTATAGTCCTGTACAATATCGGATCTGAAGGCTGGAAAGTATTTTTTTTTTCTTTTTGTTGTTGTTGTTCTTGTTTTGGTGTGTTATGTTGATATCCTCTTGTGAGTGTCGTTATATAAGTTTTTGTTGTGGGGGGGGGGAAAGGGGTGTTTTTGAGTTTTGCATTTGCAAATATTTGCACAAATTTCAAAATAGAAGCATCTTTCTGTGATAAACGCAGAACACACCTACTCATAGAATGAGGCTTCCACTTTTGGTCGCCCTCACCATCATCATCACAGAGTTATGAATAATTCAGCAATTTTCAAAAATGGGGGGTGAATGTGGGTGTGGGTGTGATTGAGTTGAAGCAAATGCGTTCGTTTCAATCATTTTTGGTCCTTTTGAATGATACCGGTAGGTGGTTTCTGAATGTTGAGTGGGGGGGGGGGAGTGATGAATTCAGATGTTTTCAAGATCTAAAGGGGGTGTATATTTTGGGATTAGTTTAGTTTGGTTTCGTTTCGTTTGCGGTATGCTAAGCTGAGCTGATATCTGTTTGTTGAGATTGAAATCTGTTTAGCAGTAGGATTTCGTGGGAAGATTATTTGTCTATACCTACTTGTATATATATAACAAAGGACAAAACAGAGAGCTTGTGTGATATATAGATCAAAGCAATGAAGTTCAAGAGATTTTGACTTTTAAGTTTATGATATGTTTCAGTATTTTAGGGCAATTGCACAGAGTTATTGTTTGATGAATGAAATTTTCTGGACACAAATAAAACTACCTAGTGAGGTAGTTTTGTGGCAAAACTGTGGCAAATATATTTTGAAATCCTCGTTTGTATAACATAAGTTTTAGAATGACTGCTCATTATATGATGAAATGAATAGTGCACAAGAATTTACTTGGAAATGTTATTTATCCAGTTAAGATAGATCAACTATCTATTTAAGGAAATAATCAGGTGAAAATCTTGTGATGCTTCTTTGTCAAAGGCTGAGGTAAGCTCGACGGTTTCCAGAGTCGTCTCGAGAAAGCAAAGAAAACTCGAGTATAGAGAAACAAACGAACCACTCTTGCTAAATGAATGATGAACTATTTTTTTATTAGTCCAAAAGGGGATTTCTGTATAAGTGCAAGTGCCCAGCCACCTAAAGGGTGAATGGAATTTCGGTATAAGTGCAAGTGCCCAGCCACCTAAAGGGTGAAGGGGATTTCGGTACAAGTGCAGGTGCCCAGCCACCTAAAGGGTGAATGGAATTTCGGTATAAGTGCAAGTGCCCAGCCACCTAAAGGATGAAGGGGATTTCGGTACAAGTGCAGGTGCCCAGCCACCTAAAGGGTGAAGGGGATTTCGGTACAAGTGCAGGTGCTCAGCCACCTAAAGGGTGAAAGAGATTTCGGAACAAGTGCAGTTGCCCAGCCACTTAAAGGGTGAAGGGGATTTCGGAACAAGTGCAGTTGCCCAGCCACTTAAAGGGTGAATGGAATTTCGGTATAAGTGCAAGTGCCCAGCCACCTAAAGGGTGAATGGAATTTCGGTATAAGTGCAAGTGCCCAGCCACCTAAAGGATGAAGGGGATTTCGGTACAAGTGCAGGTGCCCAGCCACCTAAAGGGTGAAGGGGATTTCGGTACAAGTGCAGGTGCTCAGCCACCTAAAGGGTGAAAGAGATTTCGGAACAAGTGCAGTTGCCCAGCCACTTAAAGGGTGAAGGGGATTTCGGAACAAGTGCAGGTGCCCAGCCACCTAAAGGGTGAAGGGGATTTCGGTACAAGTGCAGGTGCCCAGCCACCTAAAGGGTGAAACGGATGATATTTTGTTGCTACCGCACAGCACGCTATGTTGTAACAGTCCATCGACTCAAATAGAGAAGGGGAATATAGGGAGAAACTTATGCTTCGGTATTACAAAGGCGAGTTCTTGATCACTTGGCAAGCAAGCTTTGAATTTCTTTGTATTTTCTTAGTCTATAAGTCAATTTTCTTACAGGAACCGCATGTGAATTATATAAAGTGAAACTTAATATTAAAGGTAATTTGTGTATTTTGGTTGGCTAGTCACAAAGTCTGTTGTTGTCATTTTTAGTGGATATGAATTGAACTGATCGGCGGGGTACGTCTGGCTAGGTAGACGGTGTATGTAGAGGGTGATTGGGGTCGGTAGGTAGCAAAAGTGTAACGGTTTGTTAAAATCTATTTTTTTGATGCAAGCTTTGATTTTGTCCCTATAGCCTATAGCCCTATTTCGGCACTACATAATCATCATCTTCAGGTCCTGTAACCCCGGACGGGGCATAGGGCATCAACAAATCTTCTCCATCCCTCACGATCTGCAGCAAGAAATTTCAACTGCGGCCACGTCATTCTCTGAGTATCTGCTTCAGCTAGTACCGTTGATTTCCACCTTGTATACTTGATTTTCCAACTCGTCGTGCACCCTGGGGATTCCATTCGAAGGCCTGCTTCGCAATTTCATCGTTTGGTTTCCTCAGTGTGTGACCAATTCATCGCCATTTACGCTTTTTTATGTCGACATCCAGCAGCTCTTGATATGTCCTGCGCCACAATTCCTGATTGGATATACATTGTGGCCAGCAAAGCTTGAGAATGTGGCCTAGACAACGATTTGTAACTTTCTCGAGATGGTAGCCGAGACCTTCTAGGTTTCACAAGCGTACAATAGCACAGATTTGACGTTGGAGTCGAAGAATCTCAACTAAGTGCGTAAGGAGATTTGACTGGAGATCCAAATTTGAGAAAGGTTACCGAAGGCATCGCGAGCTCTACTAATTCTACTTTTAACGCCCAGATCCATATCACCATTTGCTGATACGACACTTCTAAGGCAGTTAAATTCTTCGACCTTTTTAACTGGAGTTACCTGCAGAATTGGATGCACACCACGTCTCGACTTCATTGATTTTGCGGAAACATAAATTTGGGTAAAAAAAAACCAAATAAACTTGCTCTTCAATTGGAGCAGTTTTGGAATGTCTATAATTATTAATCTGACCCCTTAAGCAAATCTAAAGTTGGTGATTTTAACCAGCAGCATCTTAAACTCTCCTAACAACCTCTCAAACCAAATTCCATTTCCATTAAAGAAATTAAAAGAATAAAATGACTCAATTGTTTCTAGTTCGAAAAATATCTAAATTGGTACTCTTTGTTCGGAAATATGACGAAATCACTTCCTTTCTTCAAAAAAAACAAATACAACATATCTTCAAATAAACACAAACCAAAACGCAGTGCAAAAAAAAAAACAAGAAGCTAAATCTCTAACCGTCAACCCTAATAATTTAAAATCAAACAACCAAAGGATGGATACCTAGGTTTACCAATGTTAATCACAACCCGATACATTTCCTGTTGGCCTACCGGGCCTGATGGGCTTTGTTTTTTTTTTTTTGCTTCCCTGTCTCGGGGGAGAACAAGGTATCATCATTTTTTTCTCATCGGATTTTGATTCAAAGGATTGGTTTTGTTGCTTTTGGGATTCGTGGCGATAGGAAATAAGGCTCGGAATTGTTTTGTTTTTTTGTTTGTTTTTTTTTTTGGAATGACACGATGACGAGCGATGGTGCGATATCGTTACACATGCATAGAAATATGAAACGGAAACAGTGGCAGCAGCGATTGACTTTTGAATAGATTTGTTCAAAATGCTTCGCCTATATGTACAAGTACATACATAAAATGGAAGGTCGGTTTTGAGTAGGGGTAGGTATATAGGATTGGAAGGAAGTTTTTACAGGATGGGACGTCATAGTGGCACGGTGCGGAATGGTGACGATATGATGGTGATTGAAATCACACAACCTAAAGGGCTTGTCAGTCAATTAGGAATCACTTTTTGCTTTTGGGTTCTGGAAAAAGAAAGGCAGATAATTTGATAAAGCAAGTTTTTTGTTTTTATTTTTTTTTCACAGGAAGGTCCTGTTTTTTTTGTCCAAAGACATATATTGTTAATGCGACAGTGAAAGGATAAAATCATGGTTGAACCCAATTAGCAAATGTATATATTTTTGGAAACAATGAAAAATTCCAATTTGAGTTGGTGAAAAAAATTTACTTCATTCAAGGATGCCAAGAGATGTCCATCAGCTATGAGAAAATTTGACAAAAAAGTAATTGTCTGAAAACTTTCATATCGGGGGTGTGGTAAGATAATCATGAAAGGATATTTTTAAACTTCAATTGTGGATAATTCGTTGAAATCAGTGCACCGTCCCAAAATTGCCAAATCGGAAGATCCTTAAATCAACCCAATGACGGTTGTTTTGTCGCTGGTTGACATAACGTGAAATATTTGGTGATGTCCAGCCTTGTATCTTGCCAACAGAACCCAAGCCCCAGGCGTCACGAAAAAAAACTAGAAAGACAGAAATTTGGCTGATAATAATTCAGCAGACAATAATTTCCATAAACCAACAAAAGAAAAATGGAAAGAAAATATAAAAATGCGTATCCGCCCAAGTGTACCATTTGATTGATTTATTAAATTCCTATATTTCAGAAAATATTTTTAAATAAATTGAGTTCTAATTTCGGAATCAGATCCCGAAATTCTCTGGCTTTGATGATGGTGTTATGATATGGCTTTTTCAAATCGTGATACGCCAGCTTTTTGTAATTTTTTAGCAATGACAGTCTTTCTTCTTAAAAAACCTGAAATTCTGGGTCCTTGTTAAACTGAGTCCTGCGACTATAGCGCAGTAAATCGATTTTAAAATTCTTATGAGTGAAAATGTCTGAATGGTTTCCAAATAAATAAAAAACTTAATTAACGTGTTTTTTTTAGAGGTGTAGAAATTTTATATAAAACAAAATAATGACTATATATTTGAAAGATAATCTTTAGGCATTATAATTTTAACATGATTTCTGGCATTGGACCGCCCGCCACGGCCTGCTCGGACGTAATTTGATGTGGAGGCCTAATTTTCGATCAATATTTTCAATATTTGTGGCAATAACGCGGCGAATCTTGTCCTCCAAGTGGTCTATCATTTCAGGTTATCGGCGTACACCATTGCGACTTCATATTTCCCCACAGAAATAGTCTAGCTGCGCGGCGTTAAATCGCACGCTCTTGAAGCCCAATCCACTAATCACGGGTTCGAAATTTGTTGTGGAACGAGCTGTGTAACATGATGCGCCGACCCAGTCTTGTTGAAACCCAAAAATCCTGGACTTCATGGTTGTTCCATTGTAGAACGAAGAAGTTAGTAATCACGGCTTCAACCAAAAGTCAGCTTCTTCGCCAAACAAAATTCACGTATTTCGAACGAAGAATCATGATTTTCAAACTTAATTTGGACAATTTCGAAGCGTTTTTCAAGCGTCAGTTTATTTACGTTGTAATACTAAACCAAACAAAACACAAATCACTTGACAGCTGTCAAAATGACCTCCAGTTAAAAGAGTGTTGCCAACATAAAGTTCTATATCTCTAAAAAAAAAAAAACACGTAGAACGTTTTTTAATTTAAATAATAAATATTTACAAGAACATATCTTCAAAAATGTAGCATGTAGCCGTTTTTTTTAAGTTTGAAGTAATCTAGTTAATTACTTCAGTTAAAAAAATAATTCTGTAAATTTCACTAGTATAGCCGTGAAATGAATTCAAAATTTCAAAAATAAATGCATACCTTAGATTCAACCCAATTCTGGAATGTAGAGTAGGTATCTCAAAAAAAAAAAAAACCGTTTACACAGACAAACCAAAAGAAGTTAAGTGCAACTTAAAATAAACTAAAACAATAGATAAATATTTTATACTCCTATTACTGATGTACATTTTTTCCTTCTTCTTGCATCAGTTACCAGGCCAGGGCATCCGTAATTACACTCTAAGGATATCTTTAACTCTCTTCCTAGTCACCTAGATTTTTGTTTTCTATATACCAACAACAACAATTATTACGTTCTATCTTCAAAACAATACGAAGCGAATAGCGAAGGTGTGAAAGTGTATAAGAGTTATATATTATTTTTCCCAGGAAGTATTTTCAGCTTTGTTCAGGGACCAAGAAGGGACTTGTATATATACAACACCATCAGTGACTACTTTTTTTACTTGACTTTCAGTTTAAAGTGCTGTTTGGTGGTGGTGTCAAGCGATTACCTGAAAGGTCCAAAAGGAGTTTTATTTTCTTCCTTTTTTTTGTAGTTGTAGTTGTCTTCTGTTTTATTGTTTGTTTTCTTTTTGTTTGTTGTATAGAAAAGGCTGTTAGAAAAATAAACAACTAAGTACAAGTACTTATTCTCCTATATAACTTCAATGTAGCTGTACTTATGCATATAGAAAAAAAAGGTTTAAGTTTACAAACTACAAACAGTGTGAAGGATTAGTTTTACTTGTTTGTACCATAATCCTTTTTTTAAACGATGGATGAATTGTCTTAAGTCCTCTGCAGAGGATAAAGGTATTTTCTGTTATTTGGCTTCTCGATGCGAAAACTTTAAATGTGGGATTTCTAGGGTAAAAAAAATCGGAAACAAATAAAATTCAAACAAATTGCCCAACTAACAATTTTGCTTTCGATTTTCAAGTTAAGGAGTCATTATTTGCTTTAGTGCTTTTCCTGAATGAAATAGAAATGTGTTTGGTTCAATAAGAATATCGTTTTGGGAACAAACGCTGATATATATCTTTCCTGATATATTTATTGGACTATTTGCTCCAATAAGAAAATCTTTATTGCATTAAACGCAATATAACTTGAATATTAATTGAAGTATTTTTTCCAATTGTACTTATATAATCAAATATGGCGAACAAATTCAACATAAATCATATGCTTCAGTGGAAAAGTGGCTAGGATGCAAGGCTTTCGTTGCGACAGAACTCCTTTTTAATTCTAAGAACTGTGGTACAGTTATACAAAAAGTTAGTTGGGTAAGCTTGAGTTAGTTTGTATTGTTTTTTTTTTTAATTTCAAAACAAAAAAAAACATATTAAAATTTCTCAAAGTGAAATCTTGCGCTTCGAATAATTAAGTTAAGAAAAAAACTTTTAATTAAAATATTTTACATAAATCTGCTAACAAATAAAAAATTATATTTTTTTCTCAAATTTAAGCTAAGTTAAAAAAAAAATATTTTTAATTTTCGCTTCAGTAGGAGAAACAAATTAATATCTTCATTTTAGTTTTTGAAACAAAAACAAAAAAATAACCGTTTTTACCAAATTTCGGATATATGTATATGTATGTCAAGTCGTTTTTGAAATATTTGGTTTTGAAAAAATTGTATTATTTTCTTACAAATCTCAAAGTTTTTTTTGCTAAAATTTAAGATGCTTTTGCATACAAATTTATAATTTTGAGAAATTTTTAAATGATAAATGAAGGTAACGGTTCCCACGTATTAATTTTATTTATTTAAAGTGAGCCAACATCTACCTATTTTAAAATAAAGACTTTTCAACGTCATCAGAATCGTTTTCGAGAAAAATCGAATTTTCAATAACACAAAAAGGTGTATGGCAGGTACCGTTATTCTTGGTTTAAAATGTGTGGTTTTGACAAACAGATAGAGTTGAAAAATTCTGAAATTTTTCTCAAGCAGAGAAACAGCCTAATGTAAATTATTTTGCTTCTAAATTTTTACAAATGAGATAGATGGACAAACTAAAAACGGTATTATAATTATTATCACCTTATATAGGTTGTAAGGATTTCAATTTTTTCGGTTGACTACGAGACTGAGACGAGACTTTAAAACATCGAGACAAGACTATAATTCATGAACCGAGACTTGGTGGTGCTTGCAGAAAGGATAAACCTTTGTATATGAAAACTATAGTACTCTCATGGTGGAAGTCGAATTGGGCGACATCTAAAGTATGCCGGCAACCCTCACTTTTTTTTTTTGCGAAGAGCTAATGGAGGTTTTAATCGATATTTATTGATATTTTTTGGATGCAATAATCCAAAAAATAGTCTCCTCTTGCCCCTACCACCAATTTCCGACGCTTAAAGACTCCCAAAATCGATTTAACACCTCACATTGTGCAGCGCCACCTCAAGGGTCAGGGCAACCCTAAAAAAAAACTCGCCATGATAGTGCTATAGTTTTCATATGCATACAAAGGGATAAACACAAAAACTTTTTTTTTTTTAAACATAAAACCGAGGAAGGGCCGAGACGAGAATGAAATTTTTTTAAGCCGTAAACATTTTGTCGCCATCATTAAGATGCACCTATCCTACCTTTAATTAATATTGAAATAAAATAAAAACTGAAGATTTTCACTCTACCTTAACATGCGTTAAATCTCAAGGCCGCTATGAACCCTCAATATATTTTTTGATCGATTTTAATTTTTATTGCTATTTTTTTTTGCTGCCTGTGGCACTAATCCTTCCTATAAGAAAAAAATTAAAATTAAAATATTACGTTTGACGCCTCCCTAATATACCTACAATGTAAATTAATTTCAATTCGTCACGTTTTTATCAGCATTTTTCCCTCAGGTGGAAAAAATTTATTTCTCACAACACGTTCGTTCCTCCGGAACAAAAAATAAAAAAAAAAAACTATCACCATTAAAGTTTAATGAAAATCCATTTCGAAAATTGTCAAAAATATCCCAGCATCGCTGTATTGCGAAGTTGGAGTTACACTCTTTTGTTTGTAGGTATAAGTTGTAATTTTTTGTGTATGTGTTATTTTTTTTGCTCAGCACAATGAAAAAGCAAAAGATTTTCCTATGAACATACCCATCCTTTTAACTTTTTCGAACGTGATGCAACAAAATGAGTTTTTATATCTTTCCCTCAAGCTCAAAAGTTTTCGATTTTACTTTTCAATATCTCCAAATCGAAATAAATTTTTTGTTTGACGTTTTTTTTTTTTGTTTATATTTTTTTTTTTAGCAACAACGAACGCGATGAGGATGACTTTGTAAAGTTTTCCTCGTCGTAGATTGCCACTAGGATTCGCCCCTCTTTCTTTTGAAGATTTAAGTATATAATATGTATGTAGCATTATTTACGTTGAATAAAATGGAGGTATCTTTATGAAGGCATCTTTGCCTATTTTGAAATGTAGAATTCTAGGCCACAGGATATGTCACTGATGCCTTGTGCATTATATTGATTTTCATGTAGAAAATGAAGACAAAAAAAAATATATAATATACAGTACAGCACTTTAATAAGTGAGGCACTCACTTTGACATATTTGTGGGGTTATTCATGTCATTCAAACATACATACGTACATATGTACTATGTACATACAAAGTATACAGTACAGTATCTTAAACTTACATCAGCATTTTCTTCATTTAGTTTTTTCTTTTAGGGAGAGAAGATATTGGTTTTTTTATTTGGCGAAGAGAGATTTCTTTACTCACATATGTGTATTTATGTATTCAAGCGTAATTCATATACAGCTAGGTACAGTTGAATTATTTTTTAACAATTTAATTTTTGTAGATTTTTATTTTTGTTTTTTATACACAAGAATTCAAGAGACCAATTTAAAAAAGGACATTTTTTTAGAGGCATAGAACTTTAAGTTGGCAACACTTTTTTTTGAATGGCTACTTCAATAAACAAAACTGCCATATTTGGAGTGAAGATATCCTCAAGTGTACGTTGAGACACCGTTATATTCAGAAAAACTGCCTATTATGGGTGGAATCACGGTCCTTGCCAATTCGTCCCTAAATTGAACAACAACATGATTATTTGATTTATTGAAGGAAACGTTTGGTAACTCAATAGTTTGACGTTCACGTTTCGGTTCCGTCAATTGGCCTCCAAGTTCATGAGATTTAACGCCGCTAGACAATTTTCTGTGGGAATACGTGGAGTCGCTAGTCCACGCCAATAAGCCTGAAACAATAGAACATTTGGAGGACAACATTCGAAGCGGCGACAAATGTTGAAAAATTTGATCGAAAATTAGACCTCCAATTTAAAATTTAAAAAAATGCCCGAGCGGCCCTAAATGTACTCCACACAAGATGATCCAGTGCGGTTTCGAGTTTGCCTTCGAGTTGGTCAATTATTCGTTCCAGGACTATTCTTGCTATTATGTGTATGTTGCCTACTGCAGCTAGCACTTGAATTCCTCTCCAGTTTTTTTTTTTCAATACGTAACTTCGATGGATCAAAAACTGATCACGGAGTGGGTTGTGGAGTGTACTCCGACAAACTTAAATTAAGCCTATCCTTCCGTCTTCCTAATCATTGTAGCGCGTTCCTGGCGGAAATTCTAGGGATCAAAGAAGTTCTGTCTTGGCTTAAAGAAAACGTGATATCAACTACTGATATCCGTATTTTCTCTGACGTCCAAGCTGCCATTAAGTCTCTTGATTCTGTCTCCATAAACTCAACAGCCCTCAACTGCCAATCATCTCTCACGGAGATGGCGCAGCAGTTTAACATTTACCTTTGATGGGTGCCGGGCCACAGGAACATTAAAGGCAATTGTAAGGCTGATGAACACGCTAGAAATGGAACCATCCACTGCACCATGTTTGGAAAATATTGGTATCCCTATCACTACAAGTGAACTCATGCTAGTGCAAGATGCCATTGGGTTAACAAACCTTAGGTTTGATCTGGCCACTGTTAAATCTGAGTCGATCTATATGCTTGTTGTCCATTAGCTCCGTAATTGGTGTCATTACAGGACACTGTCTAATTGGGAAGCAAGGCTGGGTGTCTTCTCTAACGACTTCTGCAGAAGCTGCATGGATGAAGAGGATGAAGAAACAACTTCTTATCTTCTCTGTAAATGCCCTGCTCTATCCCAAAGAGTAGGCTCCACTTAGGAGAATACTTTTTTAAAGATCCCAGCGATCTTGTTAACAAAGACATAAACAGTCTTTCACGCTTCATAAGAAGCTCCAAATGGTTCAACGAGTAGAAAGGAAAATCTTTATATTCATGTGGTATCACAATGGGCCAATTCAGGCCCAAGTGTGTCTAACCTAACCTAAGGTCTCCTTTCTTTAGAAGCTTGTAATTATTCAATGTTTTCACTCTTCAGGAGAGCTTTTTTATTTTTCGAGCTTTCTCGATGAATTGGTGCAGTAGAACGCTCGTTGCTCGTTAGTGCTGCTCGTAAGAGCTCTTGGGTAATATCAACCGCTCGTCAGTAACCTGATTGTGGTAAACATTTCTTCTCCACTGGGGGAACAGTGCAATTTCAAAGTTATTTTGTATTGTTTTTGAAAATTTTTTTTACTAATCTCATGATCAAATGTTTGCATAACTTGTCTTATTCTTATATGAGCAGTAAGACATCTTTCCAAAAAGCTTTTTTCCATTTAACCTTTCATTACCTAATACAAAATACCTCTTGAAATATTTTTCTTCCACTTTAAGGCTTCCCAAAATACAGGTACAAATATAAAATAAACATTTAATCCAATGATATTCAACTAATCCCATAATCTAAGCCCCCAAAGTCGTTTCGGTTCAATTAAGTTAATTTCTATTATTGCATTTACCTACATACATACGTACATATATACCTGATGGGAAAATAAAAAAATTAACTTGTATTTATTTAAATATGCATGTAGCTACTATAGGTACATGAGAAACACAATATTTTCAAGATTAACAGGATTAAGATTACCAGAAACCGCAAACTACATCTTTTTCTTACCAAAATAATAATAACACACATTCCCAATTACGCACCATAAAAAAAAATGAAGCCCCGCATTTTTGAAATTGCGTTACAACATGCTGGTTTAGCTTTAGGCCCGTATAAGCTACATTATAGTCCACTGAACCATGTGCGTGTGAAAACTTAATTCGATAATCTCTACTTGACCGTAATAAAATCGCAATACAAAAAGCCTTACAAACGACACGGTATATACCTCACTCCTTTGTCTATATATGTATTTCTCGATATATACATAAAACTAGATGCCAGACAAGTCTCTGTATATATGTATATGTATGCATAGAAGCATGTGCGGTTGCTAAGAAACTAGGTCATTCAGGTTTTATGTTCACTCATTTTCGATATTTCTCTTTATTTTCGTAAAAACGTTCTTCTACGTATTTGCTTTCTTTTTTATTGGAAAAGTCCAATAAAATCAATGAGGGCAAGAAACCCTTCAAAAAAAAATATATATAGGTATATCCTTCCCCTCTCTCTTTACCAACCCCTGCTGGCAGAGAGCACCCTCAACTTGATGATGGACTCGCAAACAACAAGGAGAGGCATTTGAACTTTTGTTGGGAAAACCAAAATCAATATTCAAAAAATAAAAAAAAAATCAGATTAAACTAAAACCAAATGAAAAGGTCGAAATCTTGAAAAAAGGCAAAATATACATTAGCTTCAAAAAGTGAATTAGAGAATCAGTGAAGAGAGAGTACTTGGCGTATTATAAGAGGCGGAAACTTTCACACTAAATTAACATTTTCGACAGCCAGAAAAGTGTCGGAGAGTAATAAACGAATTTTGTTATTCTGATAAACAATATTGCTGCTGAGATTGTATAGGCACTCTCTGGCACTTATGTATATCAAAAAAAAAAAAAGGACACACGTTTATAGTAATCAGCAATAAAAATTATCTTATACCCTTATTTTCTGGTTCACTTAACCAAAGATATGCTTTGCTTGGAGATCCTTCGTTTGTTCTTCAATTCAAAAAAAAATTAAAAAAAAGTTAAAATATCTCTGCAATCTTATTTTGGATAGCCCCTTAAAGAAGATATAGATACTCGTAGATAAAATTGAAGATGGCTAACCTTCGTCATGGTTTTGTGAATCACATTTGACTTAAATAGTTTTATGAAACTCTCTTTCTCTCTTACATGTTTCGATGAGAGTGCTGAAAGGTCATATTACTTCGAAGGATTTATTTGATGTTTGCCGGAATTTCTTCTTTTTTTTCTTTAGAGATATTAGATATGAGGGTGCTTCTGGTTCTTGGTAATTTTTTGCTTCTGCCATAGATATCAAATTTTTATTTTGTGCAGATTTGCAAATTTTATTAGATGATGAAAGTCGGTAACGAATGATGAGGATTTATGTATATTGACATTTAAGTGAGGGTTGTTTTTGCATGAAATATACAACAAGGAGAATTATATAAATATATATATATGGCTTCGAGTAGGTATTGATAATGATTACCTTATAATAAACGATATTATGTTAGTTTGTGTGTTTTTTTTAAGAGAGAATATTTGAGTAGACTTAGTGGCGAAGGGGGATTAGGACGAGTTATTTTAGTAAAATTTGATTTCAAACAATTTTGCAAAACACAAAAACTCAGTGTTTGCCAACATATACAAGAATGAAAAGCTTCAAGTTTTTTTTCTTAATATTAAAACTTTGGAACGAAAACAAAGAAAACAAATGTATTTTCCTCTGTTCGTCATTATGTTTTAAGAATGGTTCCCACTTGTCTTTTTTCGTTTTTTTTTTTTTTTTTGTTAAAAATTCAATGAATTTTTTTTTTCTCTTTTTAAATAAAAATTGACTTACTTGTCTGCAGACCTGTCTATTAAATTAAACTCTATTTTTAAGAAAGAAATAAGTTCTAAGAAAATGAACTCGAATTTTTATGACGTAGAGGTTCCTTATCGGACTTTTTTCCATCTGAATGGAAGTTTTATTATTATTGGAGTAAATGCTGATGTAATAATTTGCTTACATTTTTTTGTAGTACAATATCTCAGTGTTACAAGTGCGTTGAAACAAATTTTCTTTAAGTGCACATTTTTTCATAACTAAAAGAAACGGAGTATATGCTCCAGTAAAAAAGAAGTAGAGAGTATATGCTCCAATAAGATACACATTTTTTTTAGTTTACGCTGATAAAACACATTCCTCAGATATAGTAAACTACGATATAATTATTTTTTCAAATATTTATTGGAGTATTTGTTCAAAAACTAAAAAAAAAACAGGGAGTATTTGCACCTATATTATCAAATATGGTGAGGGTTGCATCTTTGTCGACATCCCTGTTAAAAGACACAGACTGCTAGCACTGAAGAACAACAAATCAGATGAACTTGATCCGTAGAGCTCTTATGAACATAGCTAACAACGTCGAGCGAGCTACTGCACCAACTCATCGAAAGAGTTTGCAACATAAAGAGTATTTCCTAAAAGGTGAAAAAATGGAATAATGATTGTAAGGAACACAAAGAAAGGAGATCTTACGCAGTGGAAAAACTGGAGAGCAATGACCCGATCTGCATAAATCAAAGTCGTCAAAGGAGTTTGAAGTCCAAAGTGGGGCTCGACAAGGCCCCAAGTAACTTTATTCAGTGGATCTTGCAATCATACCTCAATCACCTGGACTAAGCAGACGACCTTCTCTTACTCTCTCATACTATCGTGGATCTCCATCGAATGTCAACAAGGATAAGGAGAAGATTAAACATCTGTCAGAATAAATTATAACATTGAAAATAGACAAAGAAAAAAGGTTCAGCCCTGGAATATCTTCATCTTCTAAAGTAAATATTTTGGACAACTAGTTGAGAAGGTGTACACTTTCAATATCTTGGATCGGGGGACTGAACTAAATATGTATTAACAGTCGAAAAAGGAAAGCAAAGGCTGCGTTCGGAAATCTGTCCAAAAATATGGAGAAACAACTTTATGAGCTTTAAGGCCAAATTACGACTGTTCCGAATTAAAAATGTAATTGACAGGAACCCTTTGACTCTTTCATACGTCATAAGCTTCGAAAGGGTAACGAGTGTATTTCGAGTTAAGCGGAACCCCATCACGCATTGAGGCAGACGAGCGGGCTCACCTAGAAGTACTTGACAAGAAATCATGGAAGATGAAGCAGCACAATTGGTGAAAAGTTGGAAAGAGTTGGGGAGGTCCTATGCCCCGCAAAGGAAAACTCACCGACGAAACTTTAAACAATTATTCGCGTACGTTGTGTTTTCAAATGAGACTGAATGTTTTTCTCAGAATAGTTTTTGATGAAATAAAACTACCGTACAGCTGATTTCAAATCCAGAAGAGAAATTCCCTTCTTCTCAGAATCAGAACTGTTACTTTTGCCCAATGCTTTTTTCTGCTTCCAGATTGCCAATTGGAAACGCCATTTGAGCTGGATGAAAATGCTTCATTATGCTATCAAGAAATAGCTCTAGACTGCCTTACTCTTCCTATTTGTCCTTTTCGAATAGTACCACAGTATGACCGGGCATAAGTTTTTTTTTTTTGGTGCAGAAATTTTAAGTTTAAAAGTAATAGAAACACTTTAAGATACATTTTATTAAACAATTCACAACTGAACAGTTTTAAAAATACACCTTCGTATTTACTTAAAATTGTATAAAACAACAGACACCCAGTTATATATAAATAAACAACAGCAAGAACAAAATAAATAGATGTTCCTTATCTATAAGTAGAGATTCAGGTACATTCATAAATCGAAAACCCACACAGAATGTTTTATCCTTTATTTCATAGGTTATACCTGAATTATAAAACAACAAATTTTAACAAGGCAAATTTGAAAAGAAAAGAAAACCCTAACATTGAAAATAAAAAAAAATGGAAGAACACAACACAACAAGAGCCGTCCGTAGATACCTGGGCGAGAGAAGAGAGGGCGTTTCATCGTCATCGTCGTACGCGTCGTCAGTCTTCGTCGGCAAAAGGTGATGGCATCATAAGGGAAAAATAAGACGAATAAAAAAATTCCATTAAATTTCCACTTGGCTGACTTAGTGAGGAAATTGCCAGAGGGTTATTCATTTTTTGTTGTTGTTGTTGTTGTTGTTGTTGTTGCCACCTTTTCCATTCCATTCTCGTATATATCACAATCTAGAAAACTTATGAAGGTTTTATACTAGACAGCAAAGCAACCTATATGTTGTAGAAGTACCTACGTACAGAGTGTTCTGCAGTTGATTGACAGAGATGAGATGATTCTCAAGAATTCTTTTTCAAATCACCCACACAAGAGCAATATATATAATGCTCTAGTACAGTTCGACCACGATTCTAACATCAAGGTGGGTTGGTACTTGGTACCTCTACAACAAGGACACGTTCAAAACAGGATTTTCACAAAATGAACAAAACCTCTGTCCTGTCGCCGCCACCGCCGCCCACACCACACTACTGCCGCCGCCAAGGATGTTGCCACCGTCGTCGTCGTCGTCGTCGTCGTCATCGTCGCCGCGCCTCTGGCAGCAGGTTGAAAAATCCAGGTGAATGTACAATAATGTACAACAGCGTTCCAGCAGCATAAAGCAAAGAGGAAATACAAAATGAAAAGGGATGTAGTAACTAGTAAGTTGAATGAGCATCACCCACTGCATGAAATACGGATATGACAAGCATATTTTGCCTTTAATTGCAGTTGCACACTTCAGTTACTTCTCAAAAGCATATTCCAAGTAGTATGTATGTAGGTATAGGAGGATGGTTCCACACATCCAGCCAACGAGTATCCCAACAACTGTGGAATGTAGAATTTAAGCCGGGACAGAGAAAGAGAGTGCTAAAATTACAGCACTATCAAAAAAGGAAAGTAACGCCGCGCTGGATGCATTGAAAAGAACATACGTTGCTATGGGAGTTAAAAGTAAAAATAAGTAGTAATAGAAAACGTACTACATCTATTGATATTTTATTAAATATACATACTTACATGCAGCATTCGTGAAGAGATTTAAGTTATGTCAAATAAAGAGTGAAAACCAAGGCAAGGTTGAATATTTGTAATATTAGGGTGATGCTTATTTCTTCTTTTATTTATTTTTATGCTTCCGGGGTTAATGTGCTAGACATAAACTCAAACGGTCCCTATATCTCAATTCCAAAAACATGCATTGTGCTAAGTGTCGAAATAGAATTTAAAAAAAAAATTGAAAAAAAAAATTTTCTATAAAAAATTATGAAAAAAAATTGATAAAAGCAAACATTTTTCAAAAAGAAATTAGACTAAAAAAATTTTACAAAAAATTGAACAAAATTTGTTTATGAAGAAAAAATCTACCAAACAAAAATGTTCGTCCTTTAAAATTGGTCAAAAAATTCTGTAAATTTTTTTAAAAAATTTGTCAGAGAAAAACTTAAGTAAAAAAATTTCCTGAACTGTCCTAAATCATCTCATTATTCTATCGGTCCGTTAAATCAATGAGTGCAATCAAGTAGTACTCATAATTGCTCAAAGAAATTCAAAAAATGTACTTATTACCGTAGGTACTTATATTGGCTGGCCACAAAACCGAGATGTACATCTGAGCATCTGAGAGGACACCAAAACTAGACTGTAATTTTTCCACCGAGATTTACTGAGAGTCTCGGTGGTAGACGAGGTCGAGAAGAGGCTCAGTCAGACGAGAAAGATGCGAGACCGCGACCAGCCTGAAATATTTAAATATCTCGCTTCGTGGATAGCTGAAATATTTTTTTTTAATTCCTAAAAGCATCAAGGTATCAAGGAACGGTACAAGTACCGTAAGTATAGAAAATACTCATAGTTACTTAAAGTTCCTACCAGGTTTTTCAAAATTGTCGATCAACTTGTAGATGTTTGAAAAATACTCGTATCTACTAACTCATAACATTCTGAATGTAAGCCTTTTAAAATTAACACGAGATTTAGAACTCAAAAAAAAATCAAAATAATGACCACCCTAATATTCGACCCTCTACCTATAAAATCAATTTTGTGTTATGAAATGTGATGATGTGTCGGTATTGAATTTAACGGAAATTAATGTCATAAACGGTGTTCTCGTTACTTTATAATATTGTTAGAAATCAAGAGAAGGTTTGTTATTGTAAAATTAAATGGACTGAAAACGGCATTTTATATTAAGGTGCATAGTTTATCAAATGAAGAAGACAGGAAATCGAGCACTTTTAGTTTTACCAATAGCAAAATTAATATTTTTTTTTTCTTAAAATTTTATATTTCGATGATTTCTTTTTTATGAAGCCGTCCTTAAAATTTAAAGTGCGAAAAGAATACAAATTTTCTTATCGTTAAAATAATTTCTGTGTTAAGTTTTTGACAGGTTTTTTTTTGTGCGAAAAAGAAATAATAAAGTTGGTTTAGGTCCTCTCTTTCCTGCAGGAGCCACCTGAGTCGCGGTTTTTTTCTACTGCACCGCTGCGCCGTGCCGTCCCTCGATATTGGAATCAAAGAGTTTCTGGGTTGAAGCTTTGGGGTCCATTCGCTCTACATGACCCAACCATCTAAGCAGCTGGACCTTGACTTGTTTGGCCAAGTCAGTTTCGCTATGCAGCCCGTACAGTTCAAGGCATGGTTAAATCATTTTCTCCACTCTCCATCTACATATGCAGACGGGACAAAAATCACCCGAAGAATTTTTTTTTCTTGAAGCATCTCAAAGCGTTCTCCTCTACCTTTGACAAGGTCAATGCTTCTGCGCCATATTTAATAAGAATCGCTATGATAAGGGTCTTATAAAGGGACACTTAAGTTTGCTAATCAATTGCCTTCTAAGTCGAAGGAAACAGCGATTGGCAAGAGTTATTCTTCGTTTGAGTTAAGCGCTGGTTTCGTTGTTTGAATTCATAGTGGCGCCTAGGTAGACAAGGTCATTAACTACCTCAGAGTAGTCCAAAGTGACGTCCTGTCCAAAACGTCGGTGTTGGATGTCCTTTTTCAATGACAGCATATACTTGGCCTTGCCGTCATTGACCACTAAAACCATCTTCTTCGCTTCCATCTCAATGCTAATAAACGCACCACTGACATCAATCTGTGTTCTTCCAATTATGTCAATATCGTCGGAGTAATTGGACGGATCTTTGAAAAATAGAGCCTATTGTGTTGACGTGGGAGTTTTGCACTATTCTTTCCTACACAATCGGACAAGTTTGGTATGGATGCCAAAACTAGAAATAGCTCTATATAGTCCCTCTCTATGATAGATGCTGTTATACACGGTCTTAAAATCGATAAAAAGATGGTAGTTATCGATTTGAAGTTCCGTAGTGTGAAGATTTGATTTATGGTGGACTTTCCTGGTCTAAAGCCGCACTGATAAGGTCCTATCAAGTTGTTGACGAATGGCTTCAGACGCTCACACAATATAATTATGCGAAATGAAAATGTAAATTAATTATACAAATGAGGATAGTTTTTTTTTACCTAATTGTAAATGTTCACTTAGGCGTATACTTATCTTTTTTTTTTTCAATTGTATTAAAAAATTTGTGTTATTAAGTATCAACAAGGATAGCAACTCTATACAATTTTCGAAATCTACTAATCCATCTTTTCTGTATATTTTTATTTCAAATAAAGTGGTCTTATTGAATCATTTTTGGAATAACAATAAAGTCAAAACCAAAAGAAAATGTGCCTAATTAAGTAAATACCAAATAAAGTGGTTCCCGCAATTTTGTGTGTCTGCCTTTATGTACCTCGACCTAAAGCCTTAACTATAGAAACGATTTTCTTCGAACTTTTAATTTTGAATTCTTAAGTGATAAGCTATCTAAGGGCCGCTTTAATCAGCATATATTAAGTCGATTACCTGTAAGGGTCGTAGTAAATGTAATTCCCTAGCGGCAGAATTGCCATTTCTTTCCAGCACCAAAAATAACGGTACCTGTCATATATGACTCTTACGACAAAACTTATTTACTTCGAAAACAACTCCAGCAATTCTGATACAATTTACATTCTTTTAAGGCTTTTTTCGAACTTTATTATGTAGTCAAAAAAATTTTTTGTTTTCTAATTTCCCATAAAATATTTCACAATTTTTTATGAATGAGGTCCAATATAATTTTAATAAAAGTTAAACCAACTTTTCAAAAAATAGTTTTTGGATTTTTGAAAACAGGTGAATATATATTTTTTTAGGTTACACTTGCGAATCATTTTTTTTGCAAAACATCAGAATGACTTCTATTTTGAGAAAAAAATTTTGTAATAAAGTAAATACTTCCTCAAAATACTTATATGCAAAATTTATCCCGTAATCGTATGTATTAATATTTCTACGTACATATGTACTTACATGTATGTAGATATATAATTTCAGCGCTTTAACAAAAGTTTTTTTTATAATTTAAATATTAATTCTACCAGCTCACATTTTTTTATAAGAATTTCAGATGGAAGTTTGGACACTAAAAATAGTTACATGTGAGTTGGAACTAAAAAAAAAGACACCATTACTCTTCCATCTTCACAAAATAAATTTATTAATTCATTCATACTCTCCCAAATGTAATGTAAATATGTACTTACATTCAGTTACATACATTTAGAAGAAAATAAAACATGTTTTTTTTTCTTTAGTTTTTACAACATAAAAACACGAGTTTAATTAAATTGCACCTGGTTGAGTTGACACAACTTTTTATGGTCCATAACTCAGCATTTTGTTTTATTTTTATTTTTGAAATGTACCACATATAAAAATTTTGGAAAAAAAAATTTAAACCCAACATCTCTTGTGGGTTCCTCTCTCCCAGTTGAAACTTTTCATAAAATGTAAAAATATATTTTCACCATATGTGTAAATGTGGAATCCTTTACAAAAAAATAAAAAAACAAATAAAAATGAAAATGAAAACAACAAGGCCAATAGCAATATAACCTAGCCGACAGAGATTGGTTGGTGGTCACTGGTCAAAAGCTCCATGAAATCACACCATTCCCTTTTCCATTATTGTGGCTTTGATTCAATTTCGTTGTGCAATAAACATCCACATGCTTTGGTCAGTTGAATGGGAAAGAGGAAATATGGAAAAAGGAGCACCCCTATAGCCATTGCAAACGGATGTGTGTTTTTATAAAAATAAAAATATTATATAAAACACTTTTGTCTGGTGTCAAGTCCTCTCAGGAAATGCGAAAGAGCAGTATTCCAAAAAAAAAAACAGTAGAATCTCTAAAATTTGGACACACAAAGCTTACTGGCTTTGGTTTCATGGTTTTCTTATGTTTTCTATGAATAATTAAATAGTTGTATTTTTTAAAAGTCAAAGTGTTTGAAAGATGTTTTAATCACAGTTGTTTGATGGTTAGACTTTATTTCATTATTTTAAACTATATAATTAATTTTGGGTTTATGGACTTATGACTCTGGGCCCGATAAAAAGTGATCAGAATTTAATTTGTATATTGTGAAACTTGCATCTACAATGTCCTTAAAAGAGAGATTCCACTGTATTATTTCAATACACGAAAATGTGATATGCTCTCATAATAATTAAAAGCACTTCTCGGGAAGGTTGAGAAAATTTATTATTATTTGGTTGGTTTCTGCTTTGTTTTATTGTTGCCACCATAAAACTACTGTATACGGTGCATAATGCAACAGATTTTCAATGCATTTTATTCATTAAACGTGAACCAAAAAAAAAAAACAGTAAAAAATAAAATCATAATTTACAAAATATTTTTTTTTATAGAAACCACTTTAATATAAAATAATATCCATAAGAACTAATTGAAAGTATGATTATGTGTTTCAACGATTCATAAATTATTCATAAATTATCATACACTTAAAAAATTAAAAAGCTAAAATCATTTTAAAATATTTGAATAAAAAATAATAAATTATCATTTCCATTTATTCTGATTATGGTTTTAGTTTTCTTGGATTCCAGTTTTCTCAAAACTTATATCTAGATTGGGTTTTTATTTGTTGGTTAAATATAAAAAAGATAGAAAAAATAAATTTTATAACAATAGATTAGTTCAAAGCTTCTAGAGAAAAAAATGCCAGACAACAAGGTTTTCGCAACATTAATCAAAATAAATGTTTCCAGAAGTTTTATTGTCAAACTGAGATCTATGTTCAGATTGAGTTTTTGTAATATTTGAGAATTTAAAAAAAAACGGTTCAGTTTGTATATTTGGGATATTCCAGGGGTCTTTGGTATTCTACATTTTTTTTATTTCTCTGCCCTGATTGCTTTTATTATTCCTAAAAATGTTTAAAAGTCATAAATACCATTATTTTTTCTTTGCCCTTAAATGTCTATATAAAGTATTTAATAAATACAAAAATAAATAAATTTATTTAAGCCCACAACATAAATGCTGGTGTGCCTTAGGGTTCTGTTATGTCTCCGACCCTCTTTCTTATTTTCATTATTCCTGCCTGCAACTACTAATCCATTAAATTGTTTCGCTGACGATAGCACCCATAGCTTTTCATATTCGTTTCCAGATTCACATCCCTGCTCGACGTGGACGTGGAACTGAAATTGCTAAATATGATAAATACATTAAATTCTGACTTAAACAGAATTGTTTAATAAGTATTAAGAAATCGCGTAGAATTTAATGCTTCGAAAACTCAATTCTGCCTTCTGTCGTTAAAGCGAGACCTACCCCCTGCCATTATCTATGAGAAGCACTTGCATCAAAGAAACTAATCAGCTTGCGATTTTAGATATGTGTATCACAAACCATCTTTTATGGAATGATCACAAGATGTTTAGGTTTCCTTTGGAGATGCAAGAAATTCTTTTTCCCTCCTAATCTGGCTATTATCTATAAATGTTATATACGTCCAAAGCCTGAGTATAACTCCCATCTTTGGGCTGGTGCTCCAGCAACTTACTTAAGCATCTTGGACAGTATAAAAAGACGAGCCTTCAAAATGATCGGAGACAGGAACATCATCGATACCTTTCCGCCACTAGAACACCGTCGTAACGCGTCACTAGAACACCGGCGTAACGTTTCTTGCCTCTCACTTTTTTATCGTTATTTTTACAGTAAGTGCTCTAATGAAATAGCCAAATGCATTCCTCCCCTTAAACGTTTCAACCGTAATACTCACGCTTACAGGAATGCTCATCAGTTTGCTCTTGAACCCAATTTCGGCCGTACTGTCAAGTACAGGGATTCGTTCTTTAGCCGTACTACGCGAATGTGGAATACCTTTCCACGCTCTGTCTTTCCCTCTCATTGTGATTCACATCCCCTCCTACTTACCTAAAGCTCGCACTGTGTCTCTGACATATAAAGGGTACATAAAAAGCCCTTTAGTGCGCGCTAATTAAAAAAAAATACATTTGGTGCAACAAAAAACCTGCAAATATTCGTAAATAGATGTCTCTTAAATCTCAAAAACTAGTTAAAAGCCATTTTTTAAAAGGTGATTTTAGGCACTTTGCACTCATAGCCTCAAATTCATTAAAAAAAAGGCTCACAAAATTGACTCTTAAGTATTTGGTTATCTATTAGGTCTTAAATATAGCTACAACACGTAAAAGTTTTGAAACAAACTTATGTACATTTATCAAAATCTACTTGAAGTTATCTTCAAAAAATTCCATCAGAAAAGTTTACTTATTTATTTTTTTATCTTTCACCATAACCAATTCACACTCAACTCAACCTAGCCCCAAGGACATTCATTATATTTGTATATATGCAACAAATATAACTAAAACTATGTATGTATATGTGTTTGTGTACACTACACTCTTGTGTATATATGTTCCCATTGAATATAAGGAAACATTTTTCAACATGCTGCTAACAAAGTTTACTTATGCAAATTGAAAAACGAAATTACACAAATTCTGTATGCAATAAGTGTGGAACTTAGAGAGAACGATGAATGCAACAACAAAAAGAGTGTTGTGAGGAAAAAAGTATGCAAAATTTATTTATACGTATACACTGCTCCTAGATGCATGTTATGTATATATTTTTCAAAAACTCGGTTAAGAGATACGTATTATATGGTTGGTACTTGTGAAAGTGTATTTCTTTATTTCCACAGTAAACACTCTATGGTATGGAACGAACAAAAAAGAAATACAAATTCTTTAAGATGTTGCTAACATAAGAGAATCATAAGTTTTGGATATAGGAATGACAGAACACATGGTTTTTTTATATATATAAAATGTTGTTAGTTTAGAACTTAAGTAAAAAATTAAACAAACTCAAATTGTATGGAAGATATGTTGTGAGGTTGTGTCGAACTTTTCTAGAGCAGAAAGTGCATTACCCTTTTTATTGCACTCAAATTCAATTATTTTGATTTCTATTGCATATTAATAGGGGAAAAGATATTCTGCTCCCCATTTTGTAACTGTCTATGGGATGAATATTTTGGGGTTGAGTACAGTTTCTTAGCCAAGAATTCTATTTTATATACAAGAATGACTCAAAACATGAATTAATCATTCGATGAATTTAATACTTAATACTTGTCATTATAGCAACATGTACCTAAGAGTGGTTAATCATTTTCACTAAAACACGCCTTCCTTACTTATGTACTTGCAATTATACTTAATGTAGGTACTATAAGACAAATTTTGAATTCGTGAAAAAATTCTATATCGTGATTTTGATCAAATTTGACATTACAATGAATGATAGAAAAGTCGGAAAAACGGGTCTAGCTATTCTGTCTTTCTGTTGTCTGTTTGTCCGTTAACCTAAACGATTGCTGGGTTTTTTGAAACTTGGTGTTTAATGTTTTTTAACCAAAAGTAACGGTACCTGTCATACTTTTATTTGGCCTTTTTGGAAAATTAGATTTTTCTCAAAGAGAGTTTCGACTACTTTTTTTTGGAAAAAATTCAATAAATTCAAAAAGATATTGGCTCACTTTTAATGAAGAAAAAATCCAAAATGTCTGAAGTACCTACTATTACCTCCCATGATATTTTTTTTTATTTTCGATGTTTTCAAAAACGGTTTATCTAGCCAAAATATATGCAATATAATTTTTTTAATATTAAAAAATAAACAAAAATTTAATCAAATATTTCAAAAACTAGTATTTTTGAAATTTGGTACAAAATGCTTTTTTAATAATCAGAACAAAAATATATTTAATTTTTGAAAAATACGATACCTCCCAAAAAATGTTCAAAAAAAAAAATGTTCAAAATTGTATTTTCAAATTTCTAGAAAACGGCACCTACAATTTTATGTGCAAGTAAGGCAAGTATAAGACAGCAGCAAAGAAGGTTTTTGAACTTATGATTTGACTTCAGTACCACTTATCTAGTCACAAGATATTACAAAAACTGTTTTTAATGAAAAAAAAAATAAAAATCGTTCAAACACTGTTTTTGAACTAAATCTTACAAACAATTTCAACTCCAAGACTAAGTTTGTGCATTGTATTTTTTTTTTGGAAATGATTTCTTTTATCTAACAAAAGTAACCAAAACTAATAAATGAGAACAAAATTGTTCAAACACTGCTATTTATTTTAAATATTTGAACAATCAAAAAAAAATCCCTCACACAAACAAAAGAAAAATTTGTTAGAACTTATATAATCATGCATTAAAATATTCAAATTGAATATAAAAGTCTAAAAACACGCACATACTCGAATGCTCTCTAAAACTTTTATATTATTTTAGAATTTTTGTTATTCCCCAGTGTTTCTGCCTTTCATCGCCCCCACTCAGTGGCTGTTGTGCACTCAAATTCAAATAAAATTCATTTTAAGAAAATATTCAAACTTTTCATCGGCTTTTCATAGTATTGAGTATAGTAGGTACAGTTCCCAACGAGTGAGAAGTTTTAAGTTATAAGTTATAACTGTAGGAAAGTATTAAAAACTTTTTTTTTTTTTTTGTTCTCACATTCGACGTTATTTGAAATGTTGACTCAAGGGGACTGAATTTTGTATTTTCTCTTCCTTTAAAGTTCACATATGTAGAAGTATTTTCAAAAAAAAAATAAATTCGGAATATTCTTGAAGAAACAACTTAACGGTGTTGTGAAACGATAACAATAAAATGGTATTAACATTTGGTAATGAAATTTTGAAATGGTATGAGCATAAATTAAAGCTTTAAAAAACCGATGCACTTTTTATAGCTTTTTAACCTACACGTACTTTTTGTGCTTTGTAAAAAAATTCATTACGAGATATTAATCAGGATTGACATAAGAACGACAGAGAATGCGAAAAAGTAGGTCCACTTGTTCTTTTTGTCTGTCTGAACCTCGAGCTAAAGCCTAAACTATTGAAGCATGAATCCAGGAAAACTCGAAAAATTCAAACATTCTTGTTTTTCCATAAATCAAACGGAATCTTCGGTCTTGAGATCATATTGCTTTTTTGGCCCTTTTGAATATTTTATTTAACGGTGTTCTTTTAAGTGGTATAAAACTTAAAGTTGGTAGCACTGTTTCAACTGGCGGCCATTTTAACAGCTGGTAAGTGATTTGTGTTTACTTCGGTTTGACATGAATGGACTGGCGCCTGAACAACAAGGCTTAAATTTGGTGAATCGGCCGAAAACAAGATTCTTGGTTGACCCCGATTTTTTAACGATGAACGTCAATAAACAAAACTGCCGTATTTGGAGTGAAGATAATCCCCAAGTGCATGTTGAGACACTGTTACGTATAGAAAAACTTTTATGGGCTGGCTGGTGGAATCATGGTGCTGGCCAGAAAGTTACAGTCAATGGTGACCATGATTGCTGAAATTTTCTTCCTCAATTGAACAGCCATGATGTGCAGCAGCTGTGGTTTCAACAAAATTTCACACAGCTTGTGCAACATTTGATTTATTGAAAGAAACGTTTGGTAACCGCATAGATTCACGTTTCGGGCCCACGAATTGGCCTCCAAGATCGGGCGATTAACGCCGCCATACTATTTTCTGTGGGGATATGTGAAGTCGCTGGTCTACGCCTATAAGCCCAAAACGATTACTACTTGGAAGACAACATTTGCCGCGTTGTTGCCAAAATACGGCCAAAAATGTTGCAAATAGTGATTGAAAATTGGACTTCCCGATTAAATTACGTCCGAGTTAGCCGTCATATGCCAGAAATCATATTCAAATTATAATGCCAAAGATAACTTTTCGAGCAAAGTCAATTTCAAAAATTCATCTTTGTTTTATTCCATTTCAAATTGTTTCAATTGTTTTTAAAAAAAAATACAGTTCATGTAGTGACCAATTTTTCCAATAAGATTTCTTAGACATGAACAATGTGAATTTTACACAACGATCAGAAGTCAGACGATCCAGGATTATGTATTCGGTGGTTTTGCTTGCACGAAGGCCACAAATTTAGAAGGAAAAGCCGGAAAAAAGGAATCTTCCGCTTTGAAAAATGAAAGTTTTAGAAAAAATACCTGTAGATTTTTTTACAGTCTTTCCTGTGTCCTTCTGTTCAAATATCTAATATTTAATTTTCTACAAAAAAGAATTGTCCGTCGAAACTTGTTGATGTTTTTTTTTTTTTTTTACTTAAAAAACAAAATTGAAATTTGAAATGTTTTATCTCTGTACAATCTTTCTATATCCTAAACAGAGATCCCCCATTTTTTTTTTTGTTTCAGTAAATTTGTTCATTCAAGCATCCAAGAAATGCCTTACTGCTTCAGTTGGTTTGGTAGATTTTTTTTTTTGTTTCCTTATGTCAAACTACGTCAAAGTTTGCAGCTGGATTTCCTTGAAGTTAAACCTTAAAAACCAGGAGTCTAGACATTTGGTTTCCACGTGAATATACGTATATGCTGGTAGCTAACTGAGCTATAAAATAAAATCTAAACGTTTACACGGTTGGTTATCTAAAGCTCTGAATTCGCATAAAAGTCATTGACACTAAAAAGCCAGAAGAAGAGGAAGAAGTTCAGAATTGCACTAACTTTTTCAAACACATCCATAGTGAACACCTTAACGTATAAAAAACACAATCCCAATGGAGTTTTCTGTTTTTACTTAAAATACTGTTTTTTTTTTTGGTTTTTCTCTTTCGATTTTTTGTGAGCTTGTGTTTTTTGTTATGATGGTATATAAAAGAACGATCGATGAGGGAAAATGTCGTTTGGACCTCATTCTTTCCCACCCACCCATTTTATTCCCTCAAGTAGCTCAACTTAGTTTCTATCTATGAAAATGAAAATGACGTAAGCAGCAGCATTATAAGTTTCGCCAACAATGAAGTATCCTTTTGGGTAATCAATGCCAATGAAATTTTATGAGGTTCATTGTTATACTATCCTCGATTCCATGATGTTATCCTTGAGTTCTTTTAATCAGTTTTTCTATTTTTTTTTTCTTTGTGTTCATTCTTGCATAGTCATTTTGTATTTTTTGATTTCTGTATTTTTAAAATGGTTTCTGAGATTCAGAATCTACACAAAATTATTTTTCAATTTTTTTTTTTTTTTCAATCTGTGAGTATGATGATGAAAACATGTTTGTTTTCTAGCTTATCTTGTTTTGTATTATGTAAGTAAACACACACTAGAAACCACTAGAAGGAAAATATTTTTTTTTTTTGGTGTTAGTTTCAAGGATTTTTTAAAAGTGAGTGACAAAAAGGAAACAACCTCTCTTTCTTTCTCTCCCTTTCTCTACTGAATATGACATTTGTAGAAAATTTTAAAAGAAAACAAAAACAGTTTTCTGTGTTATCCTTGTCATCACAAAACAACACACCACACATGAGGATTACAAAGTTTTGTTTTGTAAAACAAAATAGAAAATGACCTCGAAAAGAACTTAACTATATAAAGTTATGTAGCAATGTCAAATGCAATCATAAAGTAAATTTAAGTTGCGCTTGATGTTTTATATTTATAAATAGAGATGGACCAAAAGGGACTTCTTGTGACAGTCTTTTGAAAACAAGAAGAGGAAAGAATTTATTTTTTTGTTTAATTTGTCACTTAATTTTTGGTCGTTATAGTTGAAATGAGTCGTTCTGGTTTTAGCTTTGTCAAAAGATACGCATTTTTTTTGTTTGACGTTCTAAATGGCTTTTCTTAAATCGAGTAAATAAAAACTTAAAGTTTTCACAATTTCCTATAATTTTAGGACATTTAGGTTCATAATTATAATAATAAGTGAATTTTTGTTATAAAATATCAGACTAAGACCATGCTTACAAATGTGTATTAAAAAATATAGTTTAACTAGATTAGCTTAGGTATTTAAAAACAAATTCAGATTTATTTCAAATCATTGAAATTTGATGAAAACACACTATCGCAATTTTTTTCTATGAGCATTAATTTGCTATTCAAATTATTTGGTCAAAAACATAATTAAAAATAAACGGTCTTTTTTGGCAAAAGTTCTTTATTGCTTTGGATATCAAAATTTTGAAAAAAATAATTTTTAAAATTGTAACTATGTAAATACATTATTTTGGAAATTCATTGTTTTGAAAATGGGAAACGACTTTTGTGGGGGTTTATTTTTTTTGAACAGGTAAGAAATTTTAAGTAAAAAACACTGGGTCATATTCATATATATAAACTTTAGAACCGAGTCCAACTGGCGTCGAGTCTAAAGTTAACACACAGGTTAGAAACAGCTGCTATTCATAAAGAATTTGGCAGCACTGTTTAGTAAAAAACAGAATACTACTACAATTTTAGTACTATTGCCTGTTAATCCATTGCAATCCATCCATTTTTTGACAGATATGAATATAAATAACATAAACTCGAGGTTAGCTAAGAAGAAACAAAGAAACAAATTGTCAGACGACTATGAATATGCCCAATTGTTTTTTAATCCATTGTAATAAGATTTTGATCTTTTTTTCATAAATTTTTATTTTATCAATTGATTTTTTCCCCTTTCATGGTTGCCGCAGAATTTTTTATTTAAAATTTTTTTAAATTTTGAACAATAAAATATGGGAAGTAATTTTTAAAAAAATATTCACTTTTTTGAACATTGAACAACATAGAAAAAAAGGATTTTTTATCTAAGTCCTTTTTGGTTTTCTTGTCGAATATTACTCCATGAACAAAAATTGTTTTCAACGCTACATTTAAGAAAAAAAAATTAATTCTATGCTTCTCCAATGGAGCAAGTTTGCAACCAATTCAGTCATCCATTGATTTTTTTGAATTTGTTAACAAGACATTTAGTGCCGAATAAAAAGTTTTTAAAATAAATAATTTCTAAATTTGCTTGTTTTTTTTTAAATCTTCTAAGTCGTTCCCGAGAATTATTTGATTTTTTTTTTAAATAGAAGAGAGATTAGTAAGATAATGGGTGGGACAAAAACCGTTTTGAGCACGGAATTTCAACAATCCCTCCCTTAGGTGTTAGCCGAAGACAAGCAAAGTAGCGAGTTCCATATTTCCGTCTTCCCTCTATAAAAGCAGCTGCATTTCGACTTTAATCAACATTTTTCTACGTTTATTCCCAAACGTCGTAAATCGGTTTAAGTTGCTAACTTTTTAATACTACGTATAACTTTTTTTTACAAAATCATAATTTTGTTTAAAATAAAAAAAATGAAAAACAAAACTTTTTCACAGCTGTGGCAGAATCAATGATAAACACTAAGATCCGAATCCTTGGCTCTCATTCCACAGTAGAAAAAACAACTATTAATTTAACTGCCCCAATAAATAGGGAATCAAAATAAAATAGTTTTATTTTATTTTTTTCTTAATCCAGGAAAAAAAACCGAATAGTTTTTCATAAAACATTACATAGAATGATTTATGGATAGTCCCCCAGCAGCTCCCATCAGCCATAGTTTGGTATCATTCGATTCCCCCAAAGCCAAATCATAATCCTCCATATTTTCCATTTCTCCCTCCATATATTATTATACCCATTATCTTTTTGAACTTACTCAGCAGTTTTCAAATTTAAATCAATAAAAAAGTTAAAGTTCCAACGATATTTTACTACTGCCAACAAATTTCTGAGCTCTTTACAAAAACAAAAATATAAAATTTGTTGCAAAAGTGAATTTGAAAATTTGAAAGAAAAAAAAAAAAAACATGAAGAAAAATCAAAAGAATAAAAACAACATGAAAAAAAAACAAACGAATAAAAGGATTTTCCATTTCCCAAAACGATAATAAATTCATTGTAATTTATTGACACAGATACGGAAATGGCAACGGCTACGGCTACGGCACAACGATTTCAAATTCATTGTCCCTGAATTCTATTCGCTGCATCTGGTGTCGCAAGTTGGTATTATTATTTTTATATTCCAACTTCTAGGTTATTTTTTTTTTTTTTTTTTCAACTTTTATTTCAGGAGCACAAGTATATCGGTATGCTGACAATCTAATATAAGTCGAATTGCCATGTTTTTTTTTACAAATGGCTGCAATACCTTCGGAATAGATGTCGTTGGTGTTAGCACATGCACCAGCCTTGTAAAGTAGTTGTTGTTGTACTGGTATATTACCATCAAAAGCAGATAATGTACTTTCGTTGAATTGCAAGTGCTTTTGTGAACTTTATTGAATTGTCATTGTTGTTTAGGACACAAAACTCTGTTATTGCGACTTCTTATCAATTTGAATCGATACTTTGTACAATGACAATGCAAGTGGAATAATTTCAATATGAAACGATAGAAATTTGCTTCCTCTGTTGTCGGATTTTGATTTCTAAAGACAGAAATTTCCTCGGTTCGGAAGGCAAACAAACAGTTATCGCAAATCGATTATTTGTCAGAGAATATACTTCCGATGTATATAAAGTCCTGCATGACCTTAAATCACTGATTTGTTATCAGTAAACATTTTCTTCATTCAACTTGTAACGCAAAACTGCTGCTGTACAGGACCATGGAACCGAGACTTGGATGATTAGAAAAAGACACTCCGACCTCTTAGCCGCGTTCGAGAGAAAAGTCTTAAGGAGAATTGTTGGCCCCATATGTGAGGAAGGACGATTTCGGAGACGGTACAATCATGAATTGTACGCAAACTACCTTGAAGCAGACATAGTGACAAAAATTAAGCTCGGTAGACTTCGGTGGGCAGGGCACCTAGCTCGCATGATCGAAGAGGAACCGACTCGGAAAGTCTTTTGTGGTGCATTCTATGGTAGACGACAGCGTGGTAGACCATGCTTGCACTGGATGGCGTAGACCAGGACGCCCGAAGCCTTGGGGTGCGCAACTGGATGGCGTCGGCTCAAGACCGGGATGGGTGGAGAGACTTGTTGAAGAAGGCCAGGACCGGACCCTGGTTATCGAGCCGATGATGATGATGATGTTTGTCTGTTACCGTTATTTTTGGAGTTGATTCCCTAACAGTCTTAAAATTTGAGAAATTTTTAATAATATTACAGGCTTATCCAAAATGGGGTTGCCAACTCCACGCGAATAAAAAAATCCTCAGTCGATATATTTAATGGGATGAAGTTATTTACGTTACAATTAGAATTCCTAAAATAAAATAATTATACTGCTGGCATGATATACAATACATACTTATCTTTGTTTAACTAAATCATGAAAGAAATTGAAAAAAAAAGAATCTTCAAATAAAATTGATATCCATTTAACGTCATCCAAATACCAAACCAACGATGGTCCATAATCGTTTAATGCTAAGACGTAAAATCTAAAAACAAACTTAAAATTGTTCAAACCAAAGGAACAAACAAGAAAAGAAAAAAAAACTTTATCCATTCAATTCAGACATCTACAACTTGAGAGAATTTCTTAATTTTCCATCTGACCAAGCAGATTTCTCATCTTAATTATAAATCAATACTCATTGTCCTTGAAAATTGTTTTTTTTTTTTATTTTCATTTCTATACAACAAGTACCTCTTCATAATCCTGAATTGTTGTTTCATCATCATCATGTTCACATAAAGCAAAATCTATTCTATATGTATACAATATACATATATCCCCCACCCACATTTTTATTAAAGAATAATCCTATAAAATAAACCAATCTATTCGTTTTTACAACCCTTCCTTCTGTTTGATATACAACTAATCCTGTCTCGTCAATATCCGTCTGGGAGAGCGCAGGACATAATACAAAATACAAAAAAAAAATAGAACTTAACCGAATAGAAAAGGGTAATTTGGCACAGAAAAAAAAAGTCCTTGATGATTTTTAAAAGCTGTCGTTTTTTTTTTATTTTTCGAGGATAAATCGATTGTTATGCCTCAAGCTTATATGTAGGTATGTACGTACTGTATCGAAAGGATTTAATAGTGATGAAAAATAAAGAAGAGATTTTTGTTTTATGGTTTATTTATACTTAATGCATTTTTTTGCTTTCAAAAGAAACACTAATCCTGATAGCAAGGAAATTCTTTGCAAAGGATGTTTTTGTTTTGTTTAGGATTCTCGGAGTGAGAAGTCGAAAATTTATTAGCACTTTATCTGTTTCTGACATTTTTTCTCTTCTTTAGGTAGGAATCTTTAGTCAATCTTAATTATATATTTTTGTATATCTTTCAAATGGAACAAAGTGCTGGATTTGAAGTCATCAATCGCCTTGATCAGCTTTATCATTGCCAAACCAATTAATTTCCAAAAAACAACTTGGCAGATTTCACAAATTTTAGGTATTGTATCGGTATGGTATCGATATCGTATCGGTATCATATCAGTATCTTATCGGTATCGTATCAGTATTAGTATCGTATCGGTATCGTATCGGTATCGTATCGGTATCGTATCGGTATCGTATCGGTATCGTATCGGTATCGTATCGGTATCGTATCGGTATCGTATCGGTATCGTATCGGTATCGTATCGGTATCGTATCGGTATCGTATCGGTATCGTATCGGTATCGTATCGGTATCGTATCGGTATCGTATCGGTATCGTATCGGTATCGTATCGGTATCGTATCGGTATCGTATCGGTATCGTATCGGTATCGTATCGGTATCGTATCGGTATCGTATCGGTATCGTATCGGTATCGTATCGGTATCGTATCGGTATCGTATCGGTATCGTATCGGTATCGTATCGGTATCGTATCGGTATCGTATCGGTATCGTATCGGTATCGTATCGGTATCGTATCGGTATCGTATCTGTATCGTATCGTATCGGTATCGTATCGGTATCGTATCGGTATCGTATCGGTATCGTATCGGTATCGTATCGGTATCGTATCGGTATCGTATCGGAATCGTATCGGTATTGTATCGGTATCGTATCGTATAGGTATTGTATAGGTATCGAACCCATCGGGCCCTCTAAGTAGTCGCCCAAATAATAATTACTAAAAAAAAAAAAAAAAATGAACGGATAACGAACTGCGATGACGATGACGAAGCTGTAAATTTCATCTAAACCATCGATTTATATGTACATCCCGCGCACTATATCCCATTTATCCATCAAATTTTTAAGGAGTTTTAAAATTATCCACCTGCGGCACCTCTATATAGGTTAGGTATAGGTGGGTACAGGTAAGTAAAGCAAGCACAGACACCATTAAATCTCAATCCTCTTTCCGGTTCTTATTTTTGGAAAGTATTTTACTCGAGAACCGGTAATAAAAACGAAATTGAACTGCGCATTTATTGGCCGTTACGGATATTACGTGCAAAGCGACGATTAAAATTGTCAATGCGATGAATAAAAAAAAAAAACACGAACCAATATAAGGATGTGGGAGTTGATGTTTTTTTTTTTTTTTTTTTGAAAAGTCCTTAAGGCAGACGAATTTGATAACAAAAACCAAGGCGACGACGAGTACAATTCAAGAAGATGATGAAAACCGTTCAATGCGCGGTGCGGTCGGTGGTGCGTTGGCGTTGGTGTTAGGGGACTGTGTTTGCTAATTCGTCGTTAAAATGCATGAAAGCTAAAATAAAGTCACGCTTTGCGACTGAAAGAGGAGGATGGATCTACCGCCCGGGAGAGGAGGGGGTGGTGAGAGTTACCATGGGATTCTTTATTGACTTAGAATGGAATGTGTTTTAAAATGAGTTTTGTTCTTTTTTTCTTCTTCTTCAAGAGTACGATGCTGGTGCGAAACCTGTCTTTTTCATTTCGTTTTTGAAATGTGCTTCAAATTATTTTGTATCTCTATGGTGACTTTAATATAATATAATGATTGTAAGATGAGAAGAGAAGTTTTGTTTCGAGTAGTATAGATATTTCCAATCAAATTCTCTCTATAATGGACAATTTTTTATTTTAAGATACCTACGGTATAATGAAATTTATGGAATAACGGAGAAGTTCTAATTTTTCAAAAGAAAATGGAAGGAATGATAAATCTATCATCAAAAGACCGAAAGTAAAATAACTTTTATGTAAAAGTTTTGATTAAAATAATTTTAGGTAGAAAGACGTTGGGGATACCTAACCTGTAGTTCATTTAGGCAAATTTACGATTTTCGAAACAAAAGAAGGAGAAGAAATAAGGATTCTTTTGTAAAGAAGTTTTGTAGATTTCATCGTAAAAAATTAAGAACGGAACTTAATTTTACTATTCATAAATATTATAATAAGCTTGCCAATTTGTCAATGTATTTAGCATTATAAAGGGTGTTTTTTTTAGTAGTATAGACATTTAAAATGCTATAAAACAAGGATGATGTTTTAAAATTGACTTTGTTCGAAAGATAATATTTTGGAATTAGAATTTAAAAACAATTTCTGGTCATATACCACGACTGGCTTGAACGTAGTTAACTCTAAGGGTCCAATTTTCGATCACTTTTTCCAACATTTGTGGTCGTATATCGTTAATAACATGGCGATTGTTGTCCTCCAAGTGGTCGATGGTTTCACGCTTATCGGCGAAGACTAGCGAATTCACATTTCCCCACTGAACATAGTTTAGCGGCGTTAAATCGCCCGATCTTGGAGGCCAATTCACGAGTTCGAAACTAGAAACTATGCGGTAACCAAACGTTTCCTTCAATAAATCAATTGTGGTACGAGCTGTGACACATGTTACGCCACCTTGTCAAAACCACAGCTCCTGCACATCATGTCTGGTCAACTGAGGAACGAAAAATTCAATAAACATATGGCTCTATAGCGGTCACCATTGTCTGTAACGTCTTGACCAGCTTCATTTTCAAAGAAGTACGGAAGTAAACTAGCCCATAAAGCACACCAAACAGTTTTTTTGGATGTAAGGGTGTCTCAAAATTCTCTTATAAAAATCGGGATCGGGATAGATTTGGATGATTTCGAAGCCTTGTTCAGAAGTCAGTATGTCAAAATACCAAACCAAATTAACAAAAATCATTTAACAGCTGTTAAAATGGCCGTCACTTAAAAATGTGTTGCCAACTAAAAGTTTTATCATCATCATCATCGGCTCGACAACCGGGGTCCGGTCATGGCCTCCTTCAACAAGTCTCTCTACCTATCCCGGTCTTGAGCCGACGCCATCCAATTGCGCAGCCCAAGGCTTCGAGCGTCCTGGTCTACGCCATCTCTCCAGCTCAAGCATGGTCTACCATGCTGTCGTCAACCATAGAATGTACCACAAAGGACTTTCCGACCGGTTCCTCTTCACTCATGCGAGCTAGGTGCTCTGCCCACCGAAGTCTACCGAGCTTAATTTTTGTCACTATGTCTGCTTCAAGGTAGATTGCGTACACTTCATGATTGTACCGTCTCCGGAATCGTCCTTCCTCAAATATGGGGCCAACAATTCTCCTTAAGACTTTACTATACTTATTTTAGTATTCGTAAATATTTAGTCTAAGGTTAATTCATTTAAGCTATAATTTAAGTTCAAAAACAAATCGCTCATTTCTGTCTATCCCAAAGTAGTCCCTCAAGATCAAGTACATACCTAATATCGCTGTCAATTGGTATCTACTATCTATAGCGACCCAAGCGACCCTTCGACATCTTAAATCAAGTTGTTAACTTTATACTTAAACCCCTTTTTAAGCCTTTCATGTAAATATATTTAACCTTCATAATTATTAGCAGTTAGCACATCTGATGACGTTTCTTCGTTCATCAAACACAAAGACAATTTTTTTTTTTTAATTTAATTTACCTAAAACAAGAGTATCCCTTATAACAGAAGGAGTTAATTGACGACTTGCCTGTCATGGTCGGACACGGACTACGGACTACGGACACGGACATGGTAACTGTGTCAGGGTCTATCTTCCATGGTGTATAATGTATATGTCGGTATATATATATACACTTTTGACACGAGCCGCTTTGAGAATTTTAATATTCTAGAAACTATAAACACGCACATCATACAGTACACATACAGTAAAGGAGGTATTAAAATGACCATGTTATATATCCTGAAACAACAGGGATTTGCAAAACAGCCCACAACCCCTTTAAGCCAACTTGATATATAATTCGTTCTACATAACGTTTCAAAACAGTCATAAGCAACTTCCTTTTATAAACCCTTTCCCCAAAAAGGTTTTAACTTGTTTGTTCAACCAAAAACAACCCCAACTTGCACAGAGTGGATGGTCGGATTTAAGTGACTCGATATGGATATGGATGTATTTAGATAAAATATCAACGGATTGTTGGTTATTTTGCATACGTAAAGTATTATTTCATTTCATAATTAATTCATATTTGTACGAAGGATATATATTCCCATATTTGTGTTGTGATAGATGTTTCAAATAGAAATGGCGTTGGAGGAGAATTGGAATTAGTAGTTTAGTTGGAATTTAGAGTGGACAATTGAGTCACTAAATTCGGGCATGACATACAGAACTACGAATATATATAAAATGTAGATGATGAATTTGGCTTTTGCTAATGCTTATGAATGTCTATCTCTCTCTATGTTTATTTGTCAATTTGAAGGTAAATATTTGTTAAGCCCTTAGAGAAGATGACGACCGCCCAAACTAACAAACACAGCGATGAAAGTCACCTATTCGACCTCAACCCTTCCAATGGCATCAGAAAGAGAGAGAGAGCTGGTTCTGTTTTTTTTTTTTTTGTTTAAGGGGTTGAATACACTACTGTCCTCCCTTATGTGTTTTGACTTCATATAGGGACGATGGCATGAGTTTCATACAGATGGTGATTGTGATGTTGATTAAACATAAATATTGATAAATGTCATAAATACCCAGAGTGCAATTAAGAAATTTTAGTTTTCCCCCCAGTCCCATCATCTGTCTTCAAATGTTCCAATGCAACGGATGTAGGTAGTCTCTAGTATAGTTAGCTGTTGTTGATTATAATGACTTACCTGGAAATAGAAAGAGAAAATATTGTTATAATGCAAAAATCATTAATTTAACATTTTACTATGATTGAAATTTGAATAATGAATGTACATAAATAGAATTTGATAAAAGCTCTGTAGTCATGGTTGTCTTAAGTCTATTGAGAAAGAACAGTATTTGAAAATAGCAGAAGAACGAGTGTAGGTCAGAAACGCCCATGATTATTTTCTACAATAAGGTACTTGCAACATTTCACAAACGGAAAGATAAATTCTTAACTATAGGAAGTAATTAGAGACCGATCAACAACTAACTTTTTTAAACTTTTTATGAACTTTGAGACACAGTGCGAGCTTTAGGTTAGTCGGAGGGGATTTGAAAGGAGATGTCAGTGAACATTAGTCTTAAATTTCAGTTCATCACAATCAGAGGGAAAGACAGAGCGTGGAAGGGTAATCCACATTCGCGGGTAGTACGGCTAAAGAACGTACTTGACAGTACGACCGAAGTTGGGTTCAAGAGTAAACTGATGAGCATTCCTGGAAGCGCGAGTATTACGGTTGAAACGTTTAAGGGGAGGAATGCAATAGCTATTTCATTAGAGCACTTACCGTAAAAGTAACGGTAAAAGAGTGGGAGACAGGAAACGTTACGCCGCCGCGCAGGTGTTCGAGTGACGTAAAAATATCGATGATGTTCCTGTCTTCGATCATTTTTAAGGCTCGTCTTTGTATACGGCTGTCCAAGAGGCTTAAGTAAGTTACTGGAGCACCAGCCCAGAGATGGTAGTTATACTCAAGCTTTGGACGTATATAACTTTTATAGATAATAGCCAAATCAGAAGGGGAAAAGAATTTCTTGCACTTCAAAAGGAAACCTAGACATCTTGTGGCATTCTTGGTGACGTTAGTATGTGATCATTCCATAAAAGATAGTTTTTGATACACATACTCATTGTACAATGTTGTCTAAGTCAGAATTTAAAGAACTTATCATATTTAGCCATTTCAGTTCCACGTCTAAAGAGTTGGGATGTGAATTTAAAACGAATATCAAAAGCTAAGGGTGCTATAGTCAGCGAAACAATTTAATGGATTAGTAGTTGCAGACAGGAGATCATTAATGAAAATGAGAAAGAGGGTCGGAGACAAAACAGAACCCTGTGGCACACCAGCATTTATGTCCGTTACTGTTATTAATAACAAGTTCTAAGCTTTTTTTTACAACATGGTCATTGTATATAAATTTGCATAGTACTATCATCAGCACGTTCCACACGTCGGCCCCCAAGCGATGTCGCTAATTTTTTGTTTGCTGTTTTTTGTTTAGAAACAAGTGCGCCCTCAAACGACCACACCACAAAGCTGTGTGGAACGTTCTGACGAGAGTACTATAGATTTCATATAGAAAGAACATGGTGCACCGAGAAAATCCAGAAAAAACTTAGGGCCATTTGCTGAAACGAATCTTAAATATTTATGTTTAACCTAAGCGCTTATGTTCTACTTTTTCCTCTGCGTAGACTCTAACATAAGAGCTTATGTGGAACGTAAGTATTTATGTTCTGTGTCAGCAAATGGGCCTTAGAAACATAGAATGACAGATTTCAAGATCCTGCAATCGATAGATTTACTAGTTTCAGTTCAGTTTAGCAAGCCAACAAAACAAAATAAAAAAACATCAAAAACAAAACTGACAGAGTTAAATATTAGCTCTTTTTTGTAAAGTAATTTGTTTGATAGGTATACTTGGCAAAACAGCAAAATACAACATAGAAACAAAACTAAGGGCTAATAACTCTGAAATTCCTAAATAACACCAACAAACAAACAAATCCGGAAATATGGCTCAATTTTTTTTTTTTTTTTAAATTTGATAACAAAATTTTAGAAAAACCGAACGACTTTCGTATACGATTATCTTATTAGATTTTAAAAAAATTTCAACAACCCAAACACTTAAAATAAGAATATTAAGATATTTTAATTTTTTACAAATGAGTTTGACGTTAAAAATATGAAATTTTGAAATATTTTAAAAAATCACACGATTTTTGTACGATACTTCAAAATTTTCAAAAAACCCATATTATCAATACTGATTAAATTTAAAAATCTGCAAAAACTAAATTCTAATACTGAAAATATTGGATATCTGGCGATATTTGTCGAGAAGTTGAGTTGCCATTTTCTTCTGGAGGGAAATTGGGAATTATCTTTAAAAAAATTGATTTTGGTGATTTTTTTCTTTTTGGGTGTTGAAATAATTCTAATTCTGAGTGCTGTTTTATATTTTTTTCCTTTGGGTTTTCTATGTTTAAAATGTGTTTGTATAGATTTTGTTTTTCTAAAATGAGATAAAAAAATAATTCATCAAAAATTCCCAAATTGATTTAATGCATTTTGTTTTCGCATTATTGTCTTCCGCCAATCAAAAATACTTTTTGGACTTCTCCATTATTTTTATGTGTACCTATTTTGATTGAAATCTCAAATTTGTTTCTTGACACAATATTTGCCGCTTTATAAAGTAAACAAAATAATCCTGGTGTCCTATTAAATTAAAGCAACCCCTAAAATAAATATTCACAAACAATTACTAGACATAAAAAATTTATCTTGAAGCTTCAAGTGTTAAGTCCATAGAAATATCTATACTCGTTAATAAAGTATAGTTTAGGTATTAGGTTTTTTTTCTTTATAGGTAGGTATTAGAAGAAAAACAAAACCAAAAAAAAAATAATGCTAAAACAATTTGCCACCAATAAAACTTGAAATGTTGACTTTGGCCCCCTTTTAATGTCAATCAAACCAATAAAACCTTTCAACCGCATCAAAAACACAACCCCCACGCTTCGCTCGCTACTCTATGCCATCATATATCACGTAGCTCATCAATCAATCATTGATTTCACTTAACTGTTATATAGTACGAGTATGAAGGAGATCGGAAGTCACCACCATGTTGCCGTTTTGGTGATTTTGTTTGGATTGTTACTTGTCTCGTCTCGCTATCGACTCGACAACTTTTCGTCTTTTGTTTGTAAAACTGAGAAACAATAATCTGAATCTACATAAAGAATGCCTTACATTTATTTTTTAAAAAATGCGATTTTCGAATGGTTTTTGAAATCAGCACCTAGACTCTCGGTAAATTTCGGTTCAAAAATATGCCCTCGTCACGGCTGCCTAGGTGTGAGTTGGTCTCGTCTGAGTCTCAAACGCCCTAGTGACTTGTTTTCAAAAACTTGTATTTCCCACTATGAAAATAAATTTATCTTAATTTTTTTTTTTCGTCTTATGGACTTTCGTGTAACCAATATTTCACTACACAGAAATATGCACATCCATCTTACTGATAATCGAAAAAAATTCCCTTTCGAAAATTTTTGAAACGTTAAAAAAAATACGATATAATTTTTCAGTTCACTTTCTAATGAGACTTTCATCTTCATAATGTGGCAACACTGTCAAAAGTCTATACAACATCCCAAAATTTACTACCAACCCAAACACTGACACTCAACATCCTTGTTTTAATATAAAAGCTGACTCTCTTCTTCTGACTCACGGCTTGTTTACTTGACCAGAAATACATAGTACCGTTACATAGCATAGTAGTTTTTCGAATCGTAAGAGTACCTCTACTATTAAAGCAACCCACCTAGTTCTAACAATATTAACCAGAGTAAAAGTGGCTCCAGTGGAGTGACCTCCAACAGGATGCGGATGGACCAAACGAAAGCGCGCACGCAGTAAAACGAAATACGCTTTCAATTGATTTTCATCAATTAAATTTACTACCATCAGCAACAGCAAATTCGCGTTATATTAAATTATACAGAGTAACGGTATATAAAACATCTGGGCTAGCTAGCTATACCATAAGAAGCAGGTTAATGCAATGTCTATGTTTGTGTTTGTGTTTGTATAAGCTGCTTGCTTTATCCCTTGAAGCCAAACATATAACCTTCTGGCACACGGCTGCTGTCGTTCGGGCTTAAATGATCTCGTTAAAGTTCGAAGAGGTAATAAAATTCAATATCAATCGACCAGCACTGAACAGAGGCAGCACACATATAGTACAAAGCTAAAGTTGAACAGGATAAAAACAAAAATATAAAAAAAAAGGAATTTTAGTTTATTGTTATAATAGGGGTTTGGGGAAATGTGTACTATGTAGTATATGCGCTGAGGGTTGTTGTTTTCTTCATGGATGACCAAACGATATCAATAAAGAAAGAACTTTTTTTTTTACCTAAACGTATATACCTACGTAGTAATTATTTGTTGAGTATTTTTCTGGAGTGATATCCTTGAGAAAAAGGACACAAATAAACTAACAGAAAAGGACATATATGATTTTATGGGGAAACAAACAAAAACAAAATGTTTTTTTTTTGGGGGGGGGGGTAAGGGAAAATCAATGTACATAATTGAATTTAATTTTGTTATAAACTTGAATAAGTATCAACTCAATGATTTCAAATGAATTAAAAATCGATACAAGACAACAAAGTGGAAATTGATTTTGAAACCAGTTTGTTTACAATGGATTAAATTGATTTTCTCAAATTCCGATTGTTGTATTAAACAGTAATAATAATAATTAATCAGATAATTAAATGAAATTATCTGATTAAGTAATTTCGTTTATTAGCAAGTGACAATTATTAAACTATTCTTTAGGAATCAATACTAATTAATAAATACAAAACAAATAAATGATCGCTTTTCTATTAACTTTTTAAAAAGAGGCACTGAATACACCGTACTTAATGTTTTTTTTTAGTAACATTTAGATATTTACATTGGAATAGTAATAAAGTATGAATCGGGAGTTTTACATAAACGAATGTAAAATATACAGGGTGAGCCATGAACAGTGCCCCAAAATGCTAGGGCGTGTAGGTTGGGTTAAGACAAGAAATTGTATGCGAGGGGGGATCTATTCCCCCTTAAAATTGAAAAAATATTTATTAAAATCAACGGCTTCATCCACAATGCTATGCGAAACTTTTTTGAAAAGCCAAAATCTTCTTCTTTCAATTTATTTGTAAATATAAATCTGTTCTAAGAAATAGTTTTTGAAAAATTAATTAATTAATTAATTTTTTAAACAAACCACCCTGACTGAACTTGCTTTTAAAATTCAAATTTTTAAGTAAAAAGTTTTCTAATTTTTTTTTAAACAAGATTAAATTTTCGTCTTTAAACTCTTTTTTTTATTTTATATTATAACTATTTTTTGTGGTCAATATTTAATGTTTTTCAAAATTCAAAGTCATACACTTAAGGACATATGCTAAATATCTAAAACATTTTGTTAAAAAAAAATTAAGAAAAAAACTGAACTAACTAAAATTTCATGATTTTTGATTTTCTCAAGAACTGTTGAACTGATTTTAACCAAAACTTTCAAGTAAAAGCATCTGAAAAATATTCGATACTCAAATTTTGAATAAAAAAATTACTTTTTAAAAATTAGATACTTCAAAAACGGTTAGATATATTTCTTTTGAAATTCAGTACAATTTGATTTAATGGGGTTCTCCATGGGTAATCCAGATTTCGATCAAAAAATTGATTTTTTTTCGTGGCCCATCGAATACAATTGGAATTGATTTTTTTTTTGTCATTGTATTAGTGTAACTTTGTGTAAACGTGTAAACGTGTAAAACGTGTAAACGATTATTTATTTTCAAAATCCTTTATAAAATCTTTAACCCGATTTTTGTTTTCTTTTTGAAATAGAATTTTCATCACATCAAAAAAATCTTCACCGCTTGATTTTTTTCAGAAGAAGAAGATGAAATTGATGAATCTACCAAATCATTTAAAATTGCTTCCATTTTTTGGAAAATTTATTTGTTTAATAGAAGAAAACTCAAACTAAAAAAAAACCAAAACAAATTACAAATAAAAAGAAAAACTTGTATCTGTCAAGCTAACAGCTGAAAGTTGTATTAGTATTAGTGCCAAGAGGGGTAAATCTGCCGAAAAATCCAGATCTGCAGATTTGATTTTAAATCAAAAATAAATCAATTTATTTTGCCCAATGGAATGCAAAAACAGTGAAAATCTGATCTTTGACTGATCTGGATCTAACATAAATTTTTACCCATTTTACCCATGGAAAACCCCATAAGATTCAAAAATAAATAATTTAATTTTTAAGATTCATTTTAAAAAAATTTAGCTTCAAAAACGTTACTTAATTCTCTTTTTTTTACATTTTTTTAAAATTTCAAAAAATATTTTCCAAAATAACTTGATTTTAAAGCATATTTTGACCCTAAAAAAGAAACCTACAGAAATTCATTGTTATTATGAAATCTTAAACTTTTCGTAAATTTGTAAGATTTTTTTGAACTATGTATAGGTTAACTGTGTACCAAAACAACATTGAAAAAAAACATTTCATCTATGGTCGATTTCGATGTTTGAAAATTAAATTTCACAATTTGAAAATGAAAACTTGTGTACTAATTTTAATTTTAGTTAATGGTAAGTAGGAGTCATCAGCAGAACACTTCGAATTGGGTTTCTTCCATATTTTCCTCGAAGAGTGACTGCCATCTTGAATTTAATGTACTTAAAAGATAAAGTTGATTATCTCGTTAAAGTATCAATACAAACAAATTTCACCACAACATTTCTATCAACTTTTGTTAAATAATTTTTTTTTCAAAATTTTAGCTATTTAAAAAAGTTGTTGAATTTCGATTTTCTGATTAAATTATGAAATGACCAGTTGGGCGATTTTAGCAGACTTTGAGGGACTTAAAACTTTTAACTATTAATTTATTTATTTAGCGTTCAGAAATCAATTAATAGTAGCAGTAGCATTTATAAAATTGAAATTCATATTGTTTTTGACATTTACTCTACAATGCTTTCCAATTCAGTTTAAAATTACATAAAAAAAACATAACATTTACTTTATACAATTATGAAATTTCGCATAAAAGACAAGTCAAAGACTTTTAATAAAAACCTGACACTCCTTAGATGTTTTAGTGAGATGAAATTTCATTCGAATTTTTTTTTCTCATTTAAAGTAAAATTGGATATGGTTTCACTTCACATTCATTTATATTAGGTACCTATGTATAACCTTAACCTTTTATTTAATTACCCAGAGACTTTGCAATTAATGTGGGTTTTATTACATAAAATTAGAAACATAATCACTTTTAATGAACCATAATCCTAACTTTATTGCCAATAAACAACCCAACACACGAGCATATAAATGTAAGTATATGTATATACATAGCAGCAATCAATTAACAAGAAACTAAGCTTAACGAAAAGGATTTGTGGTTTTGATTAATGACTTTATGGTTTATAACAAGGTTTACCCCCATTCTCACATTCTCGTAAAAAAAAATCAAAAAAAAAGAAAAACTTTATCAACCCTTTTGACTAACCTCAAATTTATACAGGTTACTCTTTTAGTCTTTAATGACGTACTAGTATATTAAATTCAAAGGAAAATTTACACCAAAAACGACCTTAAAATATTTAGGTGTACATTTTTTGGTAAGTTGAACAACAGTGATTTAAAAATATAAAAAAATGTAATGGCTAAGTAGCACTATACCAAGGCCGTAAAATCAGTTGATTTGTACCAAATTTATTGTTATATTAGGAACCACCAGACTTATTTAAGTGTGAACTTCTTTTAAATTTGACATTTTAAAAAGTGTCGAAATAAAAAAAATTAATTTAATTCAATTTAATTTAGCTAATTCAAGTGATTGATATGAGTCACTTTTCACTGTAAAACCGATTTAGCTCGAGAAAGTGAGTGAATGATTTTTTAATTTGTTGTTAACCTTTTCGTTTCATTAATTTTTTTTCTGTCTTACTCTTTTCTTTCACGTGTTCGAACATAAACGCAGACTTGCCCATATCACTTAATAGCCAAATCAGTTTTGCGAGTTAAGTGAGATATTAGGTCCCCAAGTAAGGTGAATCATTTCATTTCACTCTCAAAAATAGCTAAACATCGACATAGTTGTGCTAAGCGCAAAATAAAAGTTTAGTACATTTTCTTGTAGGTAATTGAGTTTTCTACAAAATTTATAGTCACAACTTTTGAATTCAAATCATATATTTAATAAATATAGTGATTCAAAGTGAGAATTTAGCAAAATACAAAATTTTCATATGATTTTTCAAATATGAAGAAGGGGACGAAGGGAGCAACTTATAAAAATAGTTACAACTCTCAACGTGTGTGCGTGTTATTGCAGGAATTCAATTTTATGCCGAACGGCTAGCGTGAGAAACACTTTATTCTTGGCAAGTAATACTATTGGAGAATTGTGAAAGAGAGTATCAAATAGACATTATTAACAACATAAATGCTGGTGTGCCATAGGGTTATGTTTTGTCTCCAACCCTTTTTCTCATTTTCATTAATGATCTCCTGTCTGCAACTACTAATCCATTAAATTGTTTCGCTGACGATAGCACCCTTAGATTTTCATGTTCGTTTCCACATTCACATCCCTGCTCGACGTGGACGTTGAACTGAAACGGCTAAATATGATAAGTACATTGAATTCTGACTTAATAGGCATTGTACAATGGGGATTAAGAATTCGCGTTTAGGTTTCCTTTGGAGGTGCAAGAAATTCTTTTCCCCTTCTAATCTGGCTATTATCTATAAAAGTTGTGTACGTCCAAAGCTTGAGTATAACTCCCATCTCTGGGCAGGTGCTATAGCACCTTACTTAAACCTCATGGACAGTGTAAAAAGACGAGCCTTCAAAATTATAGGAGACAGGAACATCATCGATACTTTTACGTCACTTGAACACCGGCGTAACGTTTCCAGTCTCTCACTCTTTTATCGTTACTTTCACGGTAAGTGTTCTAATGAAATAGCCAGTTGCATTCTTCCCCTTAAACGATTCAACCGTAATACTCGCGCTTCCAGGAATGCTCATCAGTTTACTCTTGAACTCAATTTCGGTCGTACTGTCAAGTACAGGGATTCGTTCTTTAGCCGTACTACGCGAATGTGGAATTCCTTTCCACGCTCTGTCTTTCCCTCTCATTGTGATATACTGAAATTCAAAATTAATGTTCACCGACATCTCCTTTCAAATCTTCTCCTACTTACCTAAAGCTCGCACTGTGTCTCTGACATAAAAAGGGTACATAAAATCCCCTTTAATGCGCGCTAATTATGTTAAAAAAAAGAATGTTTCGATAATTGAAATTAGAGAATGCCAAAAAAGTGGGTTTCGTAACTCTGTCTGTTCGTTGGCTTGTCTATCTACTACTTGACTAACAGGAACTTTAGGTATTCAGGAGACAAAATAGACTTTTTAGCTACAAAAATAACGTATCCTTTCTTATAACCACAACACATCTTATTTTTCAGGAAAACGGCTCCAACGATTTTCAAAAAAAAAAAAAATTACTGAAGATACCTGCAATAAAAGCTGATTTTAGATTGATTACTGATTGGGATGATTTTTATAAAATACAATTTCTATCATAGCATATATCAAAATTTTCAAAAAAGTATTTTTGGCTTTTGAAAAAAAACATTTTTGAAAACTCAATACATAGTATGTATATTAAAAGAGGATTTGATTTAGTTTGAGTGTAAGATTTTTTTTTTTTGAAGTAATGTATTTTTAAATATTTTTGACCAAAAATTTGAAAATACAAATATTAAAAATCAGAATTTTAGACATTTAAAAAAGGTTCACTCCTGTTCTTTGCATAACCTCAAAAATAATAGTCAGGTCAAAATATAATTTTTTTGAAATTTGTTTCTGATATGCTATATTTTCACTATACGCCTTTTGTGACTCTCAAAAATAACTACGTTCATACATCCCTTATCAATCCCAAAGAAGTATATAATGGAATCAATGACATCGTAAAAGCTTCGTTTCAATTTTTGAAATACAGAATTCATGGAATGGTTAAAAAATACACAAAATTAGCACAATTTTAAATAAAGAACTTTTTTTTTATGTAAATTAGTTCAAACATAATTTATGTGGCATTGACCGTTTCAATTAGAATGAAAGATTTTTTCATTTCTAAATAATGATCCCATTACAATAATTCCAAATGGCTACTCTTCGCAGCCCCCGCACTTGTAAGCAAGTATACGTTCAGCACACTTTTGTTCTTAATGATATTTTATTTTTATTTAAAGATGAATCGATTTTTGAATTAAAAAATAAAAGAGCACAAACGATGATGATGATGATGTTGTTGTTCCTATGTCAATCATTACCAAGGAGACACAAGCTAATGAGGATAATTCCAATAACGACTCAAATTCTACTTATTTGAAAATTTATTCTTCATCACTCAGACTTCTAGACCATGGTTGTTTTTTTTTTTTACTATAGGGCGTGTTCAGGTGGGTGGAAATGGCGATGGAAGCCGGATGAGAGAATGTGAAAATAATTCCTCTTCCATAACAGTATATTATATCGATGCCAATTAAAACAGTGACAGGGTGTATACTTTTTTCCTTTTTTTTTAAGACAAAAACATTAAATGTGTTTTTTTTTCTTTGTTTTAAAAGATTTCTCAAACAAAATGGCTGCTGACAAATTAAATTTGTGGCTCATTATTTAATTAACTCAATTTAAATCTTGCTTATAAAATATTTCAAAAACAATTTTAACTAGGATGAAATTACTCACATTTTCTAGAACAAGTATAATTTATTTTGTATAACTTAACTTTGGAAAATTAGAAAAAAAAAAATTCAAAAACATTTTAATTTGTTCATGAATGTGTGTTGTTATATGTGTGTGTATGTGTTTGGTGTTTATACAATCAAAAAGGGTATCAATTATTTAATTTGTAATCACTTGTGTCACATAAAATTTAGAAGAAGCTTTATAATGTGGAAAGTTTTACTCCTCCTTGAGGGTTGCTCTAGTCCTTTATTTCGAGTCTATAGTGTGCTGTGTCTCTGTTTAAGTACGTATACAAGAACACAAGCTTCTGATGAAGTATACCAAAGCAAAGGAAGAACTTTTTAAGGGTTGGATTAAAAGATATATAATGTGGTGGAAAATTGAGACATAGGCCCCTTTTTTGCATTCAATGCCTTGTCATACTTAATAGTAGATATATGTATGGAACATCTTTTCCTTGTATGACCCTGATGTAATATAATTGAGAGGAATTTGTATAGGTTCTATGTAATAACTATCACATTAATTTATCGATTTTGTGTCTGTAATGAACAGACACATACAGATACACACACAAAGGGCCTTATTAATGACTTTCCATATACATATAGTTAAAACGAAGCGTTACAAATCTTCTTCAAATTGATTAATATTTCAATTGCTGTCTTCTAAAGGAAACTGTGTCAAGTGATTTAAAACTATAATAAGGAGCTATTTATACATTGAGTAGAGGTTTATTAATATGATAGCAATTTGTGTGTTTCTGTTTTCATATAATTGCTTTTGTGGTTAAATATTTTTACTAATTTGTGATGTATGTATGTACTTAAAAATTATAAAGTTTATAGGTAACGAAGTGTTACAAATTTACTTGTAAAGGGTGTTTTTTTTAGAAGTATAAAACTTTGAAATGGAATAAAATAAAGATGATTTTTAAGAATGACATGAAACTAACTTCATTTGAAAAATAATCTGTTGGCATAATAATTTAAATTTCTGGCGTATGACGTAATTTAATCCGGAGGTCTATGGCCGTATATCGACAATAACGCCGTGAATGTTGTCCTTCAAGTCCTTCCACTGAAAATAAGCTAGCCTTGTTAAATCACACGGTCACCAAACGTTTCCTACAATAAATCAATTGTATCAGGAGCTGTGTGCCACGTTGAAACCACAACTCCTGCACATCACGATTTTAGAATTGAGGAACGAAAAAGTTTAGTAATCATTGATCTATAGCGGTCACCAGTGACTGTAACGTTTTGGCCAGCACCGTGATTCCACCAGCCCATAAAGCAGTCAGTTTTTTTCTGGATGTAACAGTGTCTCAACATTCACTTGAGGATTATTTTCAATCTAAATACGGCAGTTTTTTTTATTCACGTTGCCTTTCAACTAAAAGTGAGCTCATCAAAATACCATTATGAAAATCGGGATCAACAGCAAAATTGTTATCGGCCCATTCACCGAATATACGCCTTGTTTGAAATTCCAAACCAAACTAAACACAAATCACTTAACAGCTGTTAAAATGGCCACCATGCCAGTTAAACATTGTTGCCAACTTAAAGTTGTATACCTTTAAAAAAAACACCCTTTAGATAGAAGCTGAAATTATCATAATGAAGAGTCCATTTATTTACATACTAAAGCATTTCATATTTACTAAATAGAGAAAAAAACTGCAAGTAAAATTAATGAACAATGTAAGAATTTTTTTCTGCTGGTATAATTTAATCGATTTCTATAGAATCGAACAAAAAAATGCAAATATATTTAAAACGCAAATTGGGTTTCCGTATAATATTCAGCAGATTGTATAATTTACTTATTTATTGCTCTGCTAAACTTATGTAACAGAATATAACTGCAATTGATTGTTGTATTTTTTTGTGCTCTTAATAAGTTATTAAGTTAAAACAAAAATAAACTGCCTCACAGGAATCACCGAAGAGTTCCCAATGAAAATAGGTGTGCACCAGGGAAGTGTCTTGGGTCCTTTGCTCTTTATTAATTTATTACAGTGGTTGACTATCTGCTTGAGGATTAGGTGAAAGACGCCAAAGTGATTCTTTGCTGTTGATGGATCCATTATAAGTGAAGATCTTGTGTTCTTGCAATGAGGACTTGATTTATTCGTGGATGTTCTGGAGAGAAATGGATTTCGCCTTAGTGCGAAAGAGACCGAATACCTATACTATCCGTTGCTGTCTGATCCCCACAGGCCTATTCCCCAGACATCTATTTGAATGGAACAGTGCTTCCGAATTGCGAAACATTTAGATATCTTCGATCTGTGATCAAAAGTGAAGGATTATCAAACATCGGGTAAATGTTAGACAATGTAAAAGAGGGTAGATTGTCGGCAGCTGAAATGAAAATGCTTTGCATGACAGCAGGAGTGACAAATTGTGATTCAATAGAAAGTAAGAAAATCCAACGAGGGCTTCACGTCAATGATACCATCTTTCACAAAATACAACGTGATCAACTTAGCCAGTATACTGTCATGCAAAGAGAAGAAGCCCCGGAACCCAGTTCAAAAGGCAAAAGCTCAGAGATAGCGCAGTCTCAGAAACTCCTGGATGAAACAAATGCAATGACACCTGCATAGTTGACCGCAGATATGAAACAATTCAAACCGTCTATTGGGTTTAACGTTTTCTCAGGTCAATACAGCGAACCCTGCAAGTGGTGGAGTCTTAAGGTGAAGCAGTAGAGTGGATAAATTGTGGTCCCACTCAAGATAATGACAATCGTCTGTAAGTGCTTTTCTATTTGCACTTTTTATCAATGATGTAGAAGCATCCGGATTGCTGAGTCTCCATCAGACGACTTCCAGTTGATGATCAAACGGCTAGTGGATTATTGTAGTGAATGGGAACTTGTCATTGATGCTGATAAGTCAAAAGTTAAAGATTAATGGTGTTCTCACGATATGCTTGAAAGCAAACAGCTTGGAACTTAGTTCATTTTTTGACTTAGTTTATTTTGTATATCCCAAAATAATGGGTCTTAGTTCATAATGAACCAAATCCGAATTTATTTTTGAGTTAGTTCATTTGGCAGTTAGGGCGTAGGGCCATAATTAAAGCTTAAACTCTTCTCACTTGAACGATACCTATAATTGGCTACTTATCTATTTTGCCAAATGTACTTGAAAGATCTCCTGATGTTTTACGCGATGGGCAAATAGGTTCGCATACAATTTTATCAAATGGGTCGATAAATTTTACCCAAGCCCCATCGCCATTCATACTATACACTCATATTCCGCGTTCAAAAACCACGAAGGCCTATTATCAAATAAGTCACGAAAATCCCATGAAGAGTATAAGGAATCGTATATTATAAGATATATATACATGCACTGCTATTGCGATGTAAGCACTGTTTTTGTTCCGATAACAGCCGTAACTAATCATATAAAAGCCATTAAGGCAAAATATTTCTTATATAGTATACCATGTAGCGTTCTTATACTGTTTTGGCTTAATCTCTACCCCTTGTTTTTTTTTTTTTTTATTTGGTATGGAGCCCCCTTAAACGAAACCATCCCATCACCATTAGGTATGGTATTGTATATGTATGGCAATGGCAATGACAGTGACACCCCTTGAGAGAAGTCCTGAATGAATCCCTTACAAATTACGTTACATTCAATACATCCCTTTTGCACATTAACATTGCCAAAAGCTTTATCGTTTTTCTTCTTGGTAATAAAATGGCGTCATTAACGATATTTTTACTGATGTTTCAGCACATTTTGTAAAATATGTGCAGCTAGCTAACAACAAAATATAGCAACAACAAAAAAAAAGAAGAAATCAATATTCAATGAAATTATGGGCATCATAGTACAAACGTATATATATTGGTGACATCTGCGTGAAATGTTTTTTTTTTTTTTTGAAAACGTATACATTTTGTTTTATTAAATTTCACTTTGTGTTTTTTTTTTTTTTTTTTTTGCCTTAAAGCTATTCAATGGATTTTGAAATGAAAAGAATTTATTTTGTGGTTATGAAAATGAAAGCCTACACATTTAATTAAAACATTGATTTTTTTTTTATTTCACGAAATAATATATAGAAGTCAGACATTTTTTTATTCTTCCAAAATATCGTTTAACAGATATGGGTAATTTTACTGTATTCCAAAATTCTTTTTGAACAAAATATTGTGTATGATTCGAAAATGCTAAAAGGTTATAAATTTGTTTCTGGTAAATTTTTTTTTTTTTTTGATAATTCCAAAACTCTGGATATCCGGAGCCAAAACCCGGTGTTTCGAAGTTCAGTAGAAAAATACGGTTCTTAAAATTCTGTATATCCAAACTTCTGTATATACAAAGGTCTTTGTCTAAAGTTTTGGACAGAATTTTTATTTCCTGTAAAATAACTTTATTCAACCATTTGACCAAATTAAGAAGTTTTTGAAACCATTGTCACTCAAAGATAATGGCAAGGGGGGTACGTCTCGCTTTCACGACAGAATGAAGCATTGAGTTTTCGAAGTATTAAATTCTACACGATTTCTTAATCCCCATTGTACTTATCATATTTAGCCGTTTCAGTTCCACGTCCAGGGATGTGAATCTGAAAACGAATATGAAAAGTTAAGGGTGCTATCGTCAGCGAAACAATTTATTGGATTAGTAGTTGCAGACAGGAGATCATTAATGAAAATGAGAAAGAGGGTCGGAGACAAAAGGGAAGCCTGTGGCACACCAGTATTTATGTTGTAAGCTTCGGACTTAAATCCGTCCAATACTGCTTGTATAGAGAGATTCGAAAGAAAGTTACTAATCCAATGAAGAAGGGTTTCACCACCAGTGGACCTATTGCTGAGAAATCCGTATTGCCGGTCATTAAGAAACTTTCGATCTTCGAGATATTTCTTGAGCTGAATTTATCAGCTTTTCCATGACTTTGGAAAGATGAAAAATGATTTAAAAGAGTAAGCTTGATTCAGGTCTATTTTTTGAGACATTGACATCCAGACATGAATAACCAAAATATTTACTTCATTTAATTTGGTTATTTTTTTTTTTAAGAATATATTTTGAGGAACGTGGCAACACTTAAATTTGCTTATAGACTTGTTTGAATCACGCTTTAATGGAAGCAGCATTTCCTAAGACACAAGTCTTAAGGAGAATTGTTGGCCCCATATGTGAGGAAGGACGATTCCTGAGACGGTATAATCATGAATTGTACGCAATCTACCTTGAAGCAGACATAGTGACAAAAATTAAGCTCGGTAGACTCCGGTGGGCAGGGCACCTAGCTCGCATGAGTGAAGAGGAACCTGCTCGGAAAGTCTTTTGTGGTACATTCTATGGTAGACGGCAGCGTGGTAGACCATGCTTGCACTGGAGAGAGAGACGCCCGAAGCCTTGGGGTGCGCAACTGGATGGCGTTGGCTCAAGACCGGGATAGGTGGAGAGACTTATTGAAGGAGGCCGGACCCCGGTTGTTGGGCCGATGATGATGATGATTTCCTAAGACAAAAATGTTTCAAATAGAAAAAAATTAAAATTGGATTAAATTTTATTAAAGGATGTTGCGTCATTTGCTAACTTTATTTGAATCTATACAAGACCAGACCATTTTTTCACAATCATTGGATACTTTGGTAAATGAAACATTGCATTTTTACTAAAAAAAAATAATTGTTTTGGGCTTTTTTACCAAAAAAAATGAAATCTAATGTTACTAAAAAAAATTTACTCTCCAAAAATTTTATAAAAAACTGTATTTTGTTTTTAAACTTTTTTTGAATTACAAAGTTTGTTCAAATTTCAATTCTCTACATTAAAAAAAAATCACCAAAATCAGAGCAATTTCCCAGGGTTCCCAAATAATGCCAATTTTATAGAGCTATCGTTATTTATCATTTCACTTCATTGGTTTATTGGTTGATTAAGCGCGTCTTGAAGCTCGTCATGAACTGCGTCTTGAATTGCCTTACAAAGAGAATCATGAAGTGCGTGATGCAGCGCTTCAAAGAATCCAAAGATTTTGATGACGATGATATTTTTTGTGTCTTTTGTGTCTTTCATAATTAAAGTCAAAAAATATTTTTCAAAAACCCATAATTAACGGTACAATGCTATAGAACCCGATTATTGGTGTTGAATTTTATCACTACCTGACATACTGTCATAAATATATGTATTAAAGAAATTCTAAATAATTCAAAAATTTTATTTAAAAAATAACATTTTTATTTCGAAGGTAAATATTTTGAAAACGTTTTTTATTTCTTGCATTAATTGCAATTTGGTTTTGTTTACTTAAATCATTGAGGAAAAATAAAATGCAAAGTGCAGCCTACTATAAATGATTTCCAAGTCCTTATCCTTATTTGACTGTACTAATTTTACTTCTTCAAAAGAATTTCTTCTCGATTGACTTCAAACGCAGCGGCAAATTATTTCCTCCATTTTTTTCTTACCTGAGTACCGTCCCACACTTCTATTATCACCAAGTTGATTTATTCTCATTTGGAAGTTCTTAAGTCGAAAAGATAATCCAAAATACTAATGTTTTTCTGAATTTAATTTGACAAATTGTGATTCAAGAAGCTGTACAAGATATGAAGATGCCATTTTACCCACTGGCATCAACCATACTTACCAACAAAAAAAAAATGATGCTGCCAGCAGGCGTGTTAGAAAAACTAAGTAGATCTTAAGGTCATAAAAAACCATCGAGATTAGGATAGCCTTTAGTTTTTTTTTTTTTCTTTTTTTTTTGGCTTTAGGGTAATACACCCTTTTTTCACTCTATAACTGTTTACTATGCCATTTGTTAGCTCATATAGTATACGCAATTCTGATGCTTGGGTAATTTATCTGAGTCAGCAAAAAAGGAAGAAGGAAACAAAAAATTGAGAATTTATTCACGTCACTATCACTTGTCAAGTGTTGTGTTATTTTTTTTTTGTTTTGTTTGTTTTTTTTTTTTTTTTTATTCTCGAAAATTGTTTGACAAAGTGAAAAGGATTCAAAATGATAGATGTACTATAGAAAAGGATACGATGTGTAGTTTATAGAGGGTCTTTTCATAATCTTAATTTATATTATTGTGCGCTCTCTTGTGTTTTAACACAAAATGACAAAAACAGTTATTTATACGAGTTTGTGATATATGTTACGAGTATGTGTATGAAAGTGACGAAAAACTGGATAAGATATATCACATTGATTGATAGGAACTAGAAAATCCAAACATTTACTAAATTAAATTTGAGTTGAATAGAAGTGAAGATGCTTCATTTTGATGTGTCAAACTTTAAAATGAGTTTTGGGTTATTAGCTCCTTTACAAGTGCGTTGAACTTTGAATCGACTTTTTTGTAAACCCAGTCTATTCATTGAGTATATGTTCTACTAAAAAAGAAGAAGTTAGCATTTGCTCCATTAACAAAACTGTTATTGAAGTATTTTCTCTAGATTTAAGAAGCAAAGATAATTTGCTCCAATACATTTTTTTTTATTGGATTAAGAACTAGTGTAACGATAACAGGAAGTTGGTATCGATATTTCTGCCGAGCAATACGAATATTTTTAAACTATAAAAATAAGAGGGAGTAGATGCTCTAATATTAAGAAGCAGAATGTATTTGCTCATTGCTCCATTAAGAAAATTGTTATAGGGTACAAATGAAATATACATTTATTAAAGTATTTGTCTCAATGTTTAAGAAGCAAGTAAAATTCGAATCAATAAAAAAGGGTTATTGGAGTAAAAGCTTATATAACGCTTACCTCAGATATGTATACTATCATAATGACGAGTAACTGGTTGATTGAAACAGAGGAAATTTGCTCCAGAAAGATAATCGTTATTGGACTAAGATCTGATGTAACGCTAACAGGAACGTTGTGCAGACTTTTCTGTATGGCAATATATTAAAATAGTAAAAAAGAGAAGGAGTATATGCTCTAATATTAAGTAAGCAGAATGTATTTACTCGTTGCTCCATTAAGAAAATTGTTATAGGATGCAAATGGAATATAAATTTATTGAAGTAAATATTTGCCTCAATACTTAGAAGCAAGTAGAATTCGAATTGATATAAAATCGTTATTGGAGTAAACGCTTATATAACACAAGTTAATATATGAACAAGTTAATTTCAACATTGTCAAGTTTTGAAATGACTTTTTGGCTAACTAGTTCTTTTACAATTTTATACACGCGCTTATTTGAAGCTATTTTAACCACGAGTTTCAAAAATAAAACAAAAAAATATTTAATTTAATCAGATCACAAAAAAAAAATAATTAATAATAAAATTATACTTCATACTGTGATTTATTTGTCTGAGAATTTAAATAAATATTTTTTCATAATTCGTATTAATTGTTTTAATCAACATCACCGGTCATTTGGCATATTATTTTACTTCGTATAAAACATCCGGCTTGCATATATTATATTCAGTCCCAAGCATCAACATATATCATATACGTATGTATATTTATTTAAAAAATAAATACATATCTCTCACATCCAGGCGTATATATGTACCTTTAAACCTACGCAAATAAGCCAACCCTAAAATAAAAATAAAAAAAAAATTCACAGAAACATTTTGATTAATGGACATGCAAAATTAAAGCCACCGGAACTCATTCATTAAAACCGCAAAGTGGACGATGCGAAAATCCTTTTTGAACTTTTATTTTACATGAAAGTAAAGGTAACGTTTTAATCTAGATACATATACATACACATACACCATGAGATCATTTTTTTTTTTGTAAAAATTTAAGCTTTATATCATCCTGAATTTGTTTTGTTTATTTTATAAGGGATTTGTAACTATACACCTACTATATTATCCATTCCTTTTTTTTTATTGTGAATATTTATTTAACAAAAAAAATTGCATATCCGATTGTAAAGGATTAATTTGCATGTATTTTTTTTTGTTGTCTTGCTTTAATACAAAATGTTTATTAATAAAGATTTAAAATTGTAAAATGTCACTATCCTCCTAGAGTATTAACTCATATCGAAAATGTGCAAGAAAATGGTGTATGACGTCACTATGTCGACACATTTTTAATACCCAGTGGGATTTTATAGAAGGCCTTTAAGGTTTTCTTTCTTGTGTATTTTATGATAAAGTTAGAATAAAATTTGTTCATTTTAAGCCAACATCGATGAGCACACACTTAAGCCAACAGGATATCATTTGAACCATATGTAGATACCATATAAGTTATAAACGTGATTACAGAATTCTGTAGGTACTCCATCATCATCATAATACGAGTATGTGGGATAGATAAATGAATTTAAAGCAAAGCCACAATGTACTTTTAACGAAACCTTGGACAAACAGTATTGGTTGAAGTTACATCCATAGGCTACTTATTCTCACAGGGTGCTCTTTTTTTGAAATACTCCATTAAAGTAACATTTATAACTATTTAATCAAAAAAAAATGTAGAAAAACAACATTTCAAATTATTTTTTTCTCTTTTAAATCACTTCTCAACTACTAAGTCAAAATTAACTAAAACGTTGAATAAAAGCAAATTCACAAGTTAATATTTCTTATTAATAAAAATTAAATGCATGTCTAACTCACAAGTATGCCTCCGATTTCTAAGTTATCGAATTATTCTTTACAATGGAAGTAAAACTATATTTTTGGAGTAAATGGTGATGTAATTAATTCCTTCGATATTTTCGGTAGCATTGAATCACCTTTTCTGTAAACACACTAGGTATATGTTCATTGAGTACATGTTTCACTATTTTATAGGTAGTAATTGCTCCAATATAAAATTTCTGTGATACCACACATTCTCAAATATTTTTTGAAGTATTTTTGCTGTAGATTGTAGATATGAGGAGAGTTTGCTCCAGTAACAAAACTCTTATTGGAGTAAACACTGATATATCAATAAAGTTCACGTGCTATCAACTCTTCTGTAACATATTATACAAAAACAATTAAAAACAGAAACGGGGAGTATATGCTCCAACAATAAAGAAGGGGGAGCTTTTGCTCCAATATTAAAGAAGCATGAATTTTTGCTCTAATAAGAAAATTGTTAAAGGAATACAAATAGGATATAATTTCACATATATTTATTGAAGTTTTTTTTTTAATATTTTAGAAGCAAGGAGAATTCGGCTCAGTGAAAAAATCGTTATTGCAGTAAACGCTTCAATAAGGCACCAAAATTGTAATAATAAAACTATAGTCGAGTAGTTAGCATGAATATAGGAGCAAAATTGAGCGACATTTCTTCAAGGAAACCAGTAATGATTTTGTTGATTTTATTTTTTCACAGTAAATAACACATCAGTTAATGTGGCAATGCTTCTCAAATCACCAGGTTTAAATGAAAATAAAACTGGCTTTTTGAAAATTTTACGTTATTAAGTATTATTTCTTTTTAAATTTCATATCTTATTTTAACAATCATTTCTGTTATAAGGCTTGTCCACCAGAAAAAAAAAATATCTATGAAAATGTTTTTAGTACGTTGTCTTCCAACTATAAGCCACACCCAGTAGCCTCTACTAAAAATTCAAAATTAAACTAAAATATTTATAACTTCCTGTAGATAAATTGAATTATTTTATCCATACATCTACCTACACTCATATCATTTGCATTGTGTTTTGTGTATTTTATTTTACCATTCTCTCAGATCCCTCTACCAAAAGGTTACTCACATAAAAACTCAGCGCCACTACCCTTTCAAAAAAATTCGCACAACTTAGCTGGCTGCTGGCACCAACGCCAGCGCCAGTCATCACCACAAGCAACCTAACCATACGGACAAGTTCATTGAACATTGTCTAAAAAGTTTGTACCTTTTGCAAAATTATACGACCTTCTATAACAATCCCCTCAATACCCTTCCTTACCCGAATATCCACCGAGCCAGCGAACACAAATACATCAACAACTTATTATGGTGTCGATGTCGAAATTTGTATACAAAAAGGTGTATAGTTTGTTAGCGAGGTTTGCTTACAACGACCACCATCTAGTTGAACCTTTACTGTAATCAAATAACCCGTAAGGTAAATTGCTAAAAATGTTGGGTTGTCGGAAATCAATATAACTGCCCTGGTTTGGCTGATGTTCTCAAATTACAAACTAGTATACCTTTAACGCATATCAGGCACAGAAGTAGCCTTACATTCGTATATATAGGGAGGTGTATTCAGTAACACTAGGTTATTTCCGTTTCCAAGGAACACCACATGACCATGAGCTAACTATCTGTGACGTGCGGTGTTTGGGGAGGTGCTGTTATTTACCCTACACACGAGACTTTCTTCTTTCTATTTTTTTTTTTATTCAAATTCGAACACTAGAAATATGTGAAGCAGTGGAAGGTGTGAGGAGGTATTTAACTTTAACTTGAAAACATTTTTGAGGCTTTGATGACAAAAAATTAATGAAATTAAAAAAAATCTCTTAAATTGGATTAATAATTAATGAATGAAGAAATCCATCTTTTTAATTTTCTTTAGATGTTCTAAAAAGATAGCTTACCTTTTTTTTAAGAACTGGATATGCCTATTAAAGTAATAATTTTAGATGTTTTTTAACTGAAGGAAGCTTAAAAAACGACTGTCAATGTTTTAGCTTTTATAAAAATATTTTTGATTTAAGTCAAAAGAAGCTTTAAGGAAACTTTAAAATAATACAAGTTTCTATTAAACTTCTACTGGAGCTTAGAATGTTTGTAGGCATTTATTGTTTCTTTGAAAGTGTTCAAAGGAATTTAAAAGAAATTTTAATTTCTTATAGTAAAATTTATTGAGTTTGAAGTTCGTACTTATAGAGCATATTTTTAATGGATGTAAATATTTAAGAAATAAATTAAATGTCTACATATAGCTTAAAAATCATGTTTTTAAATTAAGAACAAAAGAATCTTAAAAGAAACATAAAAATAATACAAGTTTCTATAAAACTTGCAATGGCGTTTAGGAATTTTTTTTTTAATTTAAGTCAAAGGTAGCTTCATCTGTAACAGCAATTGTTTCTATAAAACTTCAAGTAGAGCTATAAATATGTAAAATATGACTACTCAATTATTAATGGCAAAAAAGTAAGTTGCTAAGTTAAAAGAAGCAAGATGTAAAACAATTAGTGTCTAGTTTTTTTAAATTTCAGTTCTAAAGAAGCTTAAAAGAAACTTTTAAATACTTCAAGTTTCTATAAAACTTCCAGTCGAGCTTAGAATGTTTATAATTTTAATTAAAAAAGTCTCCTCTTTAACAGTAATTGTCTTTTAAAATAAAATGAAAAAATATTTATAGATTTAAAAAAAATCTAAATATAAAACAAAAGTTTTTCCAGATGAAAAAAAGATTTCACATGAAACACATTCGAAGCTATGAATCACTCAGTTTATGTTTAACTTCTTAACTGTATTTCCTTTAACCATGATATCTAACATACATTTCTTCTGAATAATGAAACTTTTTATAGAAAAGACAGCATTTCACTCATTTCACTTAACACTTCATCGAAACTCTTCCAAAACTATGCTGTTTAAGTAACAGTTTGGCATCTCAGGTTTGTAAGTAATGTTTGTTCAATCATTACATCTGACATACCGAAATTCAAATAAGTTTAAAAAAAGCATTTTTTCGAGTATACATAACTAATTCTTGCAAAAGTTATACAATGATTAGTTTCCATAAAACTTCCAATAACAAGCTTGAATTTTAATTTTATTTTTTAAAAGTGCTTAATAATTTGCTCTTAAACATTTTATAACAACAACATTTTTTGAGTTTGATATGCACTGAAAACTCAAAACTTTAATTCAGATTGTCTTTAAAATAAGACTTTAAGAATTTTCACTTAAAACACAGTGACTCTAGTCTGGATTTCACAACGGAAACAAATATAATGCATTGATTTATCTTCCACCAAGCATCAACTCAAGTCCTATTTTTCCTATTTCCGAATCAAAAAATCCTATAATTTTTCCTTCCCGAATGCCTACTGTTCACCACACACTCACATTTCACTCACTCGTTTAATGTACTTTCATGTGTCTTTTTCACAAACAACACAACCAGATGTTGTCACTTAACGAGCTCCGTTAAAAAAAAAATTAAATGAGCATCACAGAAATTCATAGAAAACAAAACATAACAAAAAAAAAAAAAAAATAGCAAATCAACGCCTCGTTGGCTGCATGCACTTCAAAGGAACAACGATTACGAAATAACAGACAAAACTATAAAAATCCACACATACAAAGATTTGTTCGTGCATAAAAAAAAGGATAAAAAGCAAAAAACTACTACAATAGACACAGATGAAACTTACGAATGATATAAATATAAAATAGGGGGTAGCCAGATAGAAATTGAGGAGTAGGCATTTTGTTAGTTATCAGTATAAAAGAACCCCGAAAGAAAAAAAAAAACAAAAATAAAGGATTTTTATTTGCTTCTGCCATACGCAGCATACGAGTATATCCTACTTCTGCTACACACACGCTTCGCATATAAAAATACGCTTTTCACATTTACGCTCGGATGCGGTGACAGCAAAAGGATAGACTGATGCCATAAAAGTGGGTGAACTCTTTTCCATCTTCTTTCATTTTTTTTTTTTTTTGATGATGATGAAGGATATAACTTGCGGTTAGCAATTATGGTAAGTCTACATAGGATGATGAATCCAAGGGATGATGATTTAGAAATCTTTAATTGAATTTTCCATTTGTGTTTAGTTTGCACTTTTTTTTATATGGTTGGAGAATTTTTTTTTATTATTACATTTGGTTCAAATTTCATTTGAAAGGATTAGGTAGGGAGCATAAGAAAAATTAATGTTTCGTTTAGCCAACATTAAAAGCCTTGAGCAAGATTTTGTTTTTAATTAGAGCTCAACAGGATTATTGAAGTAAAGTTGAAATCCCAAAACGAAATTCAAATCCCTGATTCAAAATTAAAAAAAAAAAAAACATTAAAGAACATACATAAATAAAAACTTATTCAAATTTAAGAAAGTACATAAATGTATGTAAATTCCGAAAAAAAAATCATGATCGACTTTGAATATCAATTGTCACTACAACTGTCAACAAGACCTAGATCAATCTTGGCCTCACACTGTGAAACGAGAACAAACGATATAACAGCAAAAAAAAAAATTAACTTGAATTTCGTCGGCAATTTTGCACTATGATCCCATTGGACAGACGAGATTGTTGCATAATTTTCGATTATTTCCCCAAATTTGTCTTTCCCGTACATTGAGACAGTTCCAAGTTACCTCAATTTCAGCGAAACTGCGTTCCAAATTGCGATCTTATTCGATAGGATAAGGAAACAGAACTACGGCAGTGAGTTAATAGGAAACAATTATCGATAACAGTATCGATAAATACTTCAAAGAAAACTAAACTAAAACTGAATTTCTATTGTGAATTGACATAGTGGCTCGAAAGGTCTTATGTTCAAACCACAGAGAAAAAGGAAAATTAGCTGACACTTGGAAAAACTATTAGGATGGCCGGACGATGTGTGCTTGCGTTAGGCAGAGTAGTTCACTGGCTACGCATGCTGTTTAGTCTGGGTTCGAATCCTGTTTTTAAATTAATATGAATGGGATAAAGACTTGGCCTCAGAAGAAATGGCATCATCTGCTTAGCGATAAGTTGTATAGAAAAGAAAGTGTCTGAGACTTTTTGTTGTATAATCTGTAAGTTTTGTGTAAAGTACTTGAAAATACAATACAATTCATTGCATAAATTGCAAGCAGATCGTCTTCTAACTACCGGGACTTTTTAAAATTTCTTCGAAACACGATGACGAGGATTCAATTGTCTTTAAAGACTTTGTTGGCTTGTGATTTTTTGAATACTAACAATATCGAAAAAAATGTTACGCTTTATATTACGTTTTCATTTTAGAAGAAATGAGATAGTTTCGCAAATTACGGAAAAAGTGTTTTCATTAAAAATTTCTTAATTTTATTTGACACCTCATTTCGATTTTCTTTCTTTTTATTATATTTTTTTTTAATCATATAAATTAGTTTTCAAATTTAGAGTGGCCTGAATGCGTTCATCTAGTTATCGATGCAATTACGTGCAATTATGGTTGAAATTAACCAATTTCGAAATACAAATTTATTTGTGAAATGCGTTAGTTTAGGACCTCTTTTGGCCTAATGAAAACACACTTATATGAATTTCTAACAGGAACTAATATAAATAAAACCAAAATCCAACATAGCGATCAAAAGGTGAATTTCACGAGTGCTAAAAATCCGATACTCTTTCTAATAAATTAGAACAAAAAGTTGGGGATGAGTATAAATTCCACATCAAATTATAAATACACTGATGGACTATTTTGAAAGCAATGAATAAAATTAAAATTAAACAGTTACATACTCGTATAATGCCTTTTGTCACATGTAATAAATAGGTACTTGAAAAACAGCTCCACGTGAAACGTTGAAAATCAATTAAAACACCTACTACGATGGGTAAAGCATTTTGAATTCAGTCTTCATGTATACCTCTAAAGCTGGCGCCATTAATTTGTTTGTTTTAAAAATCCACAGTTGGTCCAAAAGATTACTTTTTTAATTCCCTCAAAAGTTAAATGTGTATAAATTTTCCAAATAAAATACCCTTTTGAATCTGGTTTTTCTCTTGTCCGTATTTGATCTGATGCCAAAATAATTGACATCTTTTTTAATTGCATTTTACTCTGACACACACTTGACACTCGAAAAAAAAAACAAAAACAACAACCTACCTACACATAATGCACCTATGTATGTATGTACGTAGTGTAGGTAGATCACATTATTCACATAACTGTCACATCCTTTATGTTTAACGAATGGGAAAATTGAAATCTCAACATAATTAAGTTTTGTCATATATGGTGTTCCTATTAAAAGAGATATACCAACATACGTGCACTTAGTTTGGTTGTTGTTGTTGTTTGTTATGATACCTCTAGCCAGCCATCTTTGAATTGGTATACGACAGTTGATTGAAATTATGTCAGAATGAAAAATGACATAAACTAACGTGGCGCTTTTTCCTTTTTATACTTATCCTTTTTGTAAATAATTTTTGAGTCGTCAACACCAACTTGACAACTACTAACCGTATAAACGGTTCTTTTTTTTCTATTCGTTAAGATTTTTTTTTAATTCAGAAGGATTAAAGAGTGTATTTTGTATTTAGGGCTTAAAAATGTGGAAAAACTGTCTCTTTTCTGAATGCCTTTTTAAGGAGCAAGAAAAAAATAAACACTGTTCTTCTGTGTTCTATTTAAATGGCCTGATAGTTTTGTCTTTATGACTCAACCTGTGTCACAGTAGAGTCAAGAATAGGTGTACCCAATATCCCGATATATCCTGTCAAAGTCAATTGAAAAAAAAGGATGCCCGCGGGGTTTGTCTAGACAACTTGAAGTTTTGATTTGCAATATTGCTGCGACAAAATACACATATGATTGCCGATTGAATAATAATACGTAAAAAAAAACAGGAATCTACATATTTATAGGGTCAATTGACAGGATGGCGCATCCTTCTGCATGTTAGTTGTGCGGAAATAAACTCCTGAGTGTTCTTTTCATTTTTGTTTGCCTCTTCAAGACTATACGTATACTTTTTATATATCCTGTGTCTTATTTTGTCTTGGTGGGTTCTTATGGATGGGAGGGGTGATATTCTTTTGAAATTGTTTTAGCCCTAAAGCGACACTTTTCTTGATGGGCAACATACAAACAGTATTTATATATTTTGTATGGTTTTCAACTTTTTATTATTTTCATTTCCTTTTTTTCTTCTATTCTTTCTTCATATATAGTGAATGCCATTTTTGCGATGTTTGTTGATGGAATTTATTCTTCTCTGCTTATATACTTCCATTGTGTCTAGATAATTGTTTATTCAGGACAATCATTGAAATGAACCACTTTCTGTCGCTCTCGTTACTGTCGCATATTATGACTTTTCATATTGCTTAAAGGCATTCGATATGGATATAGTCAATTTTGGAGTTTGATATGATGTGTGGTATTGTGGTTGTCAAAGGAGTTTTTTTTTCATCTTTATTTTTTGCGGATATAAAGGACGAAGAGGTATAAAGGATGTTTTGAATTAATAATTCAATTTGATTTGATGAAAATATCAATCAAACCATATGACAGTAAAAAAAACACAACATTTCCATCAATTTGGATTTCAATGTTCAATTTAGTCAAAGGCTGAGTCAATTTTACCAATTTAAAAAAAAAATATGTTATGATGCTCTAAGAGTAGTGATTTCCTTAGATGGGAAAGAAGCTTCAAATGTGAATTTTCAATCGTTTGGAAATGTTGAAATACAATTTCTCTTGTTTTTTCAGATTTTTATTTCGCTCCCTTTTTTCCAATTTTCTTCGGGCAGTATTTTAATGTAATTTTCTAAAAATAGAAACGAATTTTTAGAAAACAACTGCTTTATTAAAAATATAAGTTGATAAAATTCAAAACTAAACAATTTAAAGAAATTCATTTTCAACACTTCGAGTGGAGTAAATATGTAAGTGTTCAGGACTAATGTTTAATTTAATGGCGCCCATATTTATCTACAATAGGGTGGTTCTTAAAAATATATATATTTCTTCTCTACACGTTATAAATTTTAGAATGGTTCCAATGAATTCCAATAATTTATTTTAATTTTTCTTAACTCAAATGAATAGTTTGTGAAACAAAAATAGAAGTGTGAAAAGGGTTAAAACTTGATTTTTGTAAAATACTCGAAACCTTTAATTTTTTGTTGCAAATACGAATTGTACTTTATTTAATCTTCAAAAAATTAGGAGACTATTTTTCGCATAATCAATAGGTTTTACGGAAAAATATTATAGAATTCCAAATTTTTTTTTTTGTAGGAAAATAATTTCCATAGAAAAAAATCATTTCTTTTCTTTCAAATGGCTTGTGGAAAAATTAATTAAAAACAAACTGCCCTAGGAATAAATTGCAGAAGGAGGAGTGGGGTTTGTCTGAAAGCTATAGCAATTTACTCGTATGTCATCTCTGTTTCGAATCACTTCTTAGTGATTTTTTTAATAACTATACGTTTTATTGATGTGATCTAATCACCTAGTTAAAAAATTAAGCGAAGTATTTTTTTTTTTTTTTGGAAAGATGAAAAGTAGTCGTTTTGCATTCTTAATTACTGCAAAATGTAAAAATGAAAAATTATTAATCCTCATTAAATTTTAAAAGTTTCTTTATGGAAATACATATTCTTGCATTTTCGCCGTTATAAATGTTTGTATTGAAATTAACTGAAATATTGGCAATAGAAGATAATTTTTTTTTTAAGAAAAAGTAAACCTTTACTCTACCACATAATGTAAATTAGATTATCTCAAAAAAATCTTTTGGAAAAATTTTGGTTTGTGATATTTTTTCCAACGCCTTAGTTTTGAGGGCAAAAAATGTTCACATGAATTACTAACCCTTGAAAGCTTTTCTAAGGCGTTTTTTTTTGGCAAGAGAGCAATCTTGACATATGGAAGTCGAGAAAATGCATTAAAATTAAATGTATGCCTTTATATGTCTAGAAAAAACAGCAATCAGTGGCGTAGGTAGTTGTATGGATTGTACTACTAGTAAACTTTATAGTTATGAAATTTAACAAATTAACAAAACAAAACTCATTTTCGCTCACATTTTAAGGTTTTTAAGGTTTCTTATACAATATTAGTGATCAATACATTTGAGAGTGAAGAACGCGACAAGGTCTAAAACACTCGCATGATGAGAAACCTATACTTTTTTTTCAAATAATCTAAAATCTAACCTAACCTAAGTTTACTTTTTATTTTAATTGGTGCAAGGGACAAAGTCTAAAGAAACTAAATCCACCCCTGGATTTTATTCATACCCAAGGTAAAATACTTTTATTTAAAAAAAAAAAAAAAAATGTACCAATGCTGCCAAAAATTTTAGGTCCTTCATATAAATTCTACACTATAATCATTTCGAAATTTAGGGTAACATGTATTTGAAACAGATTTTTTTATTTTTATTCGATACTTAAACACTAAGCAGGTCTTATTTAGTATTAGAATGTCAAGTATAGCAAAACAAATTTACAAAAAAAAACTCTCAATATTGAAAAATTTTGTCTCTTTTGCACTACTGAGGCTGTCAAAACATCCTTTGAGCCTTATTTTCTCCATATTTTTAGTTAACATACAATTCTTCTTCTACCAAAAAAATAACACACTTTGTAGGACCAACCTAATGCGCAAAACAAAATTAACTAAAAAATTGCGTATACGACCGGGTGTACTTTAAATAATTATTTTGCAAAAGTGTTAGACCAATATCGCAATATGTTTCCATTTTGTTTGGGTGATAAAATTCAGAAAGAAGTAGGGGAAACCATTATTTCTACCTCAGGTGGCACATATCCCACCTACGCCACTGCTAAAAAATCCCCATTCAACTTAACCTTAAATTTCTCTGTCAAATTTCTGTCCCACATATACACATAATTTATTGTTCTTTAATAGATTCTAAAAATAAATACGAATAACTCAGCAAAAAAAACCGACAAAAAGCAATAAATGTATTACGTTCATATAATATGAAAAATGCTTTTTCTATTCCATAACTCAATTTGAAACCCTATCAACGTCTGGGGTTTTATCGATTTAAGTGTTTTTGTAAGGTACTCTTCAAAATTATATATACAACTACCTTCATATTAAGTATATACCATAAATATACAGCTATGTTATTGTACCACACAAAACACTACCTTATGGTCGTTAAACTTTATTCACCAAAGTAAAAATCATCTAGAGCCCATTAAACCGCCAAAATATGGCTCCTATGTGAAAGACCATTTTGAAAAAAAAAAAAAAAAAATACCACAAGGATATGCCTATATATACATGTGTGTAGCTTGTTGGTAGGTGGACTGACTGACTTTCATCGTACAATTTAGATGGAACACCATTAAATCGTAAAGAAAGTATAAAAGGACTACAGCAAGACGTGTCTGGGTGAAACCACAAAAATGCGGGTGCAAAGACATAGTCTCCTCGCCGCCGCTATACACTTTAAGATAATTGTTTTCAAATGCCTGCTCTCAAACCCAACCACACTCTAACTACCGTATTCGCAATTCCAAGAGCCAAGTCCACTTGCTGTTGTCTCGTTAAGTATACTATACATGAACGAAGAAGAGGAAAATTTCTATTTGCAAAAAAAAAAACACGAAACAAGGATAAGAAAAAAAAAAGATATTATTATCTCTGCTCTGAGCCTCCCAATGAAATAAAAAAAAAAACGAACACAAAAATAAAATACCCTCTGCGTCGCGGCGTTTACTTACCTGTTTCATTATCCTCTATACCACACAGAGTTCCTTTTTTTTTTTGGTTTGGTATACCTAGCAGACTTTACGTGGAATTTCAAAGATACGCTTCATGTCCTATTGTGATTCTGAAGGACGAAAAAAGTAGTTTTTTTTTTTTGTGTGTTTGCTTTCACTGCAAAGAAGGTACATGCTCTGTACTGCTACAGAGTGTCCTTATCAATTATTCAAATATGAATAGCTTAAAGGCACAGTATTTTAACATTATGCTTCCCATCATCCAGGGACCGACCATTTCGGAACATGAACATCATCATTGAAGTAAGCTTTCTAGATATGGAAATAGTCTTTTAGACTGGACGGACATATAGACGCTTTAGAAAATGTATCAAATTCAAGATGAAGTAACAAACTAAAAAATCTAAAAGCAACAAACAACCAAGAGAAGTTCCGTTTAAGCTTTTGATATACAGTCAAAACATCGTATATGGAAATAAATTAGTTGCAAATATAATTTCAGATACTAAATTCTTTATGATGATAGTTCTATTAATTTTGTAGTTTAAAATGCTGTGAATCCAAAATTCTGCTTCGGAAAATTCTAAAACCCAATTTCTCTTCATTAAAATTTTGAAATAATTTCAAAAAGGGTCTAGGTCTCCGTTGAACAACTTTAATTCTTGTTTCTGTATTTTTTTTTTTGTTTATGATATTTCTAAAGCACTTTAACGTGGGAGCAAGATTGGGCTTTTTTGAGAAACTTTAAAACTAAAAACAAATGCACGCCTTGGTGACACGTACTCTATCCTCTGAACATATACAGAGTTTTATCAAAATATTAGGAATCGGTTTCAAGAAATATGAGATTTTTGAGAACGCATTTTATTAACTTTTGTTAAGGAGGAACCCTTAATAATGTCCTAATCTCAATTTTGAAAACGGTTTTTTAAATTTCTGTGGTACCTAGTACCGATGCTTTCGAAAAAAAAAATATTTTTTAGAAATCCCTTTTGTATCAAATTTCAAAAATATCTAACGAGCTATTTTTGAAATATTTAATTTTTAAAAAATAATTTCATTCTGAAAGTTTAAATATTGAATATTTTTCATAAATTTTAGAAATTTTTTATTACAATCAGATGAACCGTTTCTGAGAAAATCGAACCTTCCATAGTTTGGAAAGTGAGCCGATTTATTGATTTTTTTCAAAAACAAAAAATCGACAGAGCCCTTTTCGAGAAAAATTACGTTTTCCAAAAAGGGCAACAAAAATTTATTGCAGAGGTGCAAGGATTACATCTTTAAAAAAATCAAAAAAACCTTATGCACCAAGCTTAAAGAAAATCCACCTACCCGTTTGAGTTGTAGCTCAACGGACAGACGTACAGACAGACAGAATTGCGAGACCCCCTTTTTCGACTATGATAGGGAACATACTAATGTCAAGTCTGATATAAATCTGGAGTTAGAATTTTTTTGATGAATCCAAAACTTCTCCTATAGGATCCACTGAGTAAAAATCTATGGGTGAAAGATGTCTTAATTTTTTTGGAGAAAAAGTTGCATCAATGGAGTTCAACATTTTTGAGAAATCAGTGTTTTTTTTTCAAAAAAATCTATGTAGCAGTTTCTGAGTAATATTAAATTTCATTGAAAAAGCCAACAAAATTTTAGATTTTTGATAGGTTTTGATCTTTAAAATACAATTTAAAAAAAGGTTGGGAACTGTGCTTAAAAAATTCTAGGTGCAAAGTTTGAAAAAATGCTCCTCCACGTTTAATCTGTGGGCGAGAGACCTTTAGAGATCGAGATTACGACTTCGATTTCTTTCTACAATAATTTACAATGAAAAATTCAATAAAATAAGAATAGTGCGTATACGCCCAAGTGTACCACGGGTTTTTGTTAAAGAAATATTCAATATTGTCTGCATATTTGTCGACAAAAATCATCACAATTCTAGTACTCTCTTACTAAGCCGACATAACTCTGTATTATAGGATTTTTTGCATTGGTCAACACGCAAAGCTACCCAATTTTAGATAACGGGGTTTCGTCTATTCGGCGACGTTATATGGACAAATTTTTTTTACCCATTTTTACTTCCTATTTGCCAAGAAAAAACGTTGAAAAAAAAAACAACAATAAGAAACTGTGCTGAGAAGAGAAGGATACGGTGGATTCGGTGTATTTAGAATGCCAGGATTGGCGTCCTAGTTTCTATGCAATATGTATTTTTACTTGATCTAGGATATATACTCGTACAATCGTTGTCGTCGTGTCGTACAGTATCCATATTTTCATACAGTTACGAGTATAGTACACATCACAGTGAGTTTTTTACTCGCCGTGAATTGCGTTTTGAATATTTTATGAAACTTTTTATTTCCTTTTTTTTTGGTGTATTTTGTTCTGTTCTGCATTTTTGTGTGCTCTTTGTATGTTTGTTTTCTTATTTTTCTTGGATTTTTTTTTTTTTTTTTGGTAACAGAAAAGATCCTTTTGCATCTTTCATTCAGCCAAATGCCTCCTATGGTTGTGTTTTGTGTGTCTTTTTATAGTCACTATATCTATAGAATGGTCTACATATATACGTTATTGCTCCTGCTGAGTGTTTCTATTGTGGATACACAATCAAAAATGAAGGACGGGAGTTGGGTTTGTTTATTTTTTATGTGTGTGTGTGTTTGTGCGTTTATGTGTATGAGAGGGTATATCGAGCTCTCTGGAATACTTTTGGTGAAATGCTTCTTTTTTTTTTTTTGTTTGGGTCTCCTCTCAATTGGCTTGAAAACCCCATTGAAACTTTTGCAATATCCCATTAAGGATGTGAGCAATATTCAATTTGCTGAAAAATGTTTTTCTACAGAGAAGAACCGGTTTGTTGTTTTTAGCTGTTTTTTTTTTTTTTGTTTCTTTTGGTTAACGGATATTCAACAGAAAAAGCGATTATACAAAACAGTTTTGTTTTCTTCTTAAAGGATATACATACAAACAAACAGATACACATATTATAGAGGTATACATTTTGTTTAGGCTTTTGCTTTTTTAGGATACAATATTATATTTTCTACTCCCATCACGGTATCGGGGTAGGTATGTATGTGGAAGTTGAAAAACTTTTTAATTACCCCTCGGGCAAATGAAATGAAAATATTTCTTTAAACTTTTATAAACCTAAAGCGACATGAAAAGTCGGTTTCATTTATGAGGTATTTTATTTGGAGGAAGTATTAGTTGGTAACTTTATAAATGACGTGAGCTTTGCTATGTATAGGATTTAAAATAGATAATGAGGCTATAAGGGGCACCCGCACATAATTTGGAGATTATTTGTCAAAATTTCATGGAAGATAAGCTAATTCTAAAATAGCTTTATATATCAAAGTTGAATAAATTTCATATTACACTCCGTGCCAGAAATGGAGGTTTTTATCAAAAAAAACATGAATTGTACGCAATCTTCCTTGAAGCAGACAAAAATTAAGCTCGGTAGAACCCGTTGGGCAGGGCACCTACATAGCTCGCATGAGCGAAGAGGAACCGGCTCAGAAAGTCATTTGTGGTACATTCCATGGTAGATGGAAACGTCGCGTGGTAGACCATGCTTGTGCTGGAGAGATGGCGTAGACCAGGACACCCGAAGCCTTGGGGTGCGCAACTGGATGGCGTCGGCTCAAGACCGGGGTAGATGGAGAGACTTGTAAGAGGCCAGGACCGGACCCCGGTTGTCGAGCCGGTGATGATGATAAGAAAATCAGAAGAGCGATGAGCTAATTTTTTTAAGCTTTTTTTTAATGTTAACATATTTTTTATTTTGATTGGAAGTAATATTGTTATTGGAGTAATTGCTGATATAACTAATTTGCAATATTTTCTGCAGCATAGATATCCTTAATCAGCTTTACAGGTGTTTTAAATCCATTTGTCTGTAATCACACTATACAACACAGAAATAAGGAATTCCAATAAAAAAAATACAGTCAATCGTTATAGGAGTAAACGCTGATATAACACATTCCTCTGATATTTACTAGATTGTTTGTTCTAATAGTACGCGAGTAGGAAGTATTTGTAGCAGTAGTTATTGCAGATTAAGCTGATAGGTAGTATTTAACCTGTTCCTCACATATTTCATGGAATGAATGGTTATTATAGAGTCACCGCTAATATAACTCATTCTTTATTGGTTTTAGTATTTGGTCCCAAGTTATAATTATTTCGCTTTACATTTTAAAATAAAAGATTTATTATTAGCAGTAGTGATTATGATAGTCCTTCTGAATATAAGTAAAATTCTTATAGGAGTAAATGCTGATTTAATAAATTACTTAGAATTTCCTTAAACATGAAAATCAGAGTAATAAACTTTTTGTAATCATGCCATTTTCATGCTATAAAAAAAAACAGGAAGCATAAACTTTGATAACACAAAAGTGAGAGTATATGCTTCTATGTTGAATCGTAAGCCCTGGTAAAACGAATAATAATATCGGCGTTTACTCCAATAACAATAACAGCATTTACTCGTACTATAAAAAAAACTCAAAGAATAATTATATTTATTAGCGTTTACTCCAATAAATAGATTTGAGGAATAGCTATATCAGTATTTACTCCAATAACGATTTTACAGCCAATCTTTATTTTGGACCCAAGACTGTCAATTTTATTGCATCAGAAATGTAAAGAAATACATTTCCAACAAAACTTCTGTTTATTTTAACAACAAACAAATACTGAAATCCAATATTTTCGAAAAATTTTAACTTTCTCCTCATTTCATTCTCAATAATATGGTGCATAGAATAAAACTAAGGTTATCTGCTACTTCTCTTGTAAATGTGAATTCGACAACAAATGCAGTTTCAGCTCTAAATTCTTTTCTTAGTATTCTCTTATACTGATACACCTATATTCATTCGCCATATAAGGGAAAAACTCATAAAGTTTTCTGAGAAAATAATTCAAGTACGCAGAAAATGAAGAATAAAAAAGTAGTACCCAAGAGAAACCTTTCAGGATGTTTACAATGTTCTACCTATTATAAGAGCCCGAATTTTATTCATGCATGTCAGCATGAAAACAACCAAAAATTGTATAATAAAGCCCAACTTTATGTTTTTATTGCTAGACTCATATATTTTGAAGCTTGTCAAGTGTAAGCCTCTAACTCTCCTGCTTTGTAGTTCTCTTGGGGATCGTGGTCATTACTCTCCATCATGAGATTATATTTTTTTTTTTTTTGGAAAACAAATTATTTTGAGTATACATAACATGATCTATTATTTGTTTATTCATAGCATAAAGGATGTTTTTTAAAGGTATAGAACTTTGAAGTTAAAAAAAAAAAACAAAGACGAATTTTTTTTAAATTGACATAAAATTGACTTTATTCAAAAAATTAATCTTTTTGCATAGTATTTTAAATGTGATTTCTGTCATATGACCGCCACGGCTGAGGGACGAAAGGACGTTATTTAATCCGGAGCTCCAATTTTCCATCACTTTTTTCGACATTTGTTGCCGTACATCTGCAATAAAGCGGCGAATTTTGTCTTTCAAGTGGTCAATAGTTTTGGGTTTATCGTAGACTAGCGACTTCACAAATCCCCACAGAAAATGCTCTAGAAGTGTTAAATCACACGATTTTGAAACGACCATTCAACCAAAAGACAAAATTCTGTTATGAAAATCGGGATCAATTAATTTGAACAATTTGGAAGCGTTGTTCAAGCGTTAGTCTATTCATGCTGAAATACCCAACCAAACTAAAAACAAATCACTTGACAGCTGTTAAAATGGCCGCCAATTAAAAAAGTGTTGCCATTCTATAAAAAAGTGGTTAGAATTAATTTTTTTTTTTAATTGAAAACAGTGATAAAAATGAATCAAAAAAATATCAGTTACACATTTTCCTACTCAGTTCCAAATTCAAATTCCGTTGATAAAAATTTAAAAAAGCCGAGCTAATCTCCACCAACCAGATATAAATAACAAGTAAATCTAATTTATTTGCCATCCAATAAACAAAAATATAAAATATGCAAATATCAATTCAGTCTAATAAAACAATTCATTCATAATTTCCCAAATTCAAATAAATAGTAAAAAATATAAGTGTTGATTTTTTTATTTTGTTAGGTATTAAACGATGCGTAAAATATCCTTCCTTCTGCTATCCCATCATAGATCCTCCATTTTCCATCATCTCTACTTCATCACCACTCAATCAAATCGAATTATTCAAACTGTCAGAAACTAATATAAGGTCTAACATCATGGTTGGATGCACATTTTGATTTGTTTTTGTCACACAACAACAACAAAAAAGAATTTATCCAAAAATAGAAGAAAATAACAAAAAAAAAAAAAAAAACAGTCAATAAATTCGCCGCCTCCCTGGGCGATTGTCATAAAAATTTATGAGCAGGAGTATCATCTTTATTATATCCATGGACTTTAAATGTTCCAATTGTTGTTCAACAATACAATACAAACTCGCTGTGTATAGGCTGAAAGCTGAAAAAAAAAACAAATATCAAACCACCATCACCATCCGACCCATGCATCCCTTTAAAAAAATAAAGCCAAGGGCTTTAAAGAATATAAAAAGTATCATCATACCGTTTTCATGTTTTTTTTTTTTGTTTTTTGTCAGTTTTGCCTCATTTCTTTTGTTAGTTTTGTTTTTTGATGTGAATTTTATCTGAGCTGTGAAATTCGTTTTGGAAGATATTGCGACAAATTATAGAAACAAAGCAGAAAAATTATACGTTTTTTTTTAACTTCTGCTTCAGAAGGGATGCTGCTTTCTATTTGTGTTGAACTTTTGTTTGTTTTTTTTTTTTTTTTTTTTGAAGAAGAAGAACAATGGAAGTAGGTATATTAAAATGGCCTTGAACTGATGGTCAAGCATGATTTCTTTTTTATAATTTAAATTTCATTGGACACTATAGAACAAGGTGAATCCTCTTTTCATTTTTTGGAGGGTATTTTAAGGACTATATTAATAAGGATTTAACCTTTTCTTATCGGGATATTTTCATTTTGTTTTGTTCTATTTTAATTGCTATGAGGAACAAACATCCAGGCCTAAATCAAATCCAAGATTAACTGCACGTAGATATATTATGTATAAAACGTACGACTGGAACGGATGATATTGTTTCTATGCTAAAATGCTTTGGAAGAAACAAAATAAAAAAAAATCATTATTTGAATTGCTAAAATAAGCCAAAAAAGAATTTTGAACTCAAATAATTTTGAAAAAAAAAAACAATTCAAATATCGTATTTTTAAGTTAAATAAAAATTGATATTAATAATAAAGCTGCACTGAAAAAAAAAATTTTTTAAAAGTCCCGTTTTCAAAATACTAATTTTTTTTCGAAAATTTTGATATGCACTATTATTGAGATTGCATATTTATGTAAGTCTTTCACCGTTCATGATAAAATTGAAAACCGAAAATCCTACTGTATGGCAGGCATGGTTTTTTGAAAAATATTTTGTTAGGTACCTACTTTTACAAAAATCCACAAAAAAAATTATGAAAATCTTTAGAGCCATTTTCGAGACAAATAAGTGTTCTCTTAAGGGAACCGTTATTTTCGAATTATCTAAAAGCTTAGTTCCAAATTGCTTCAGACAAACAGACTGAATTGGAGGACCCACTCTGTCATCATAATGAACATATATAAATATTTCGAGTTCCATTTTTTTTAAATCCAAAACTTGCCCGGTCATTAAGTAAAAATTTATCAAAGGAAAGAAGTGGAGCATGTGAAAATTATATCCTGCTGGATCTCAATTTTTGAGACCCTAAAGATGATTCGCATAAATCTTGCATAAAAATCAAAAATGTGTGATTTCTCATCGAATGATTTCAAGTCTGTATGCCATTTTAAAATATTTTTTAGCAACTTGCTAATTTTCAAAAAAAAAAATCAGGAGTTCGTAAAATTTGAGTGCTTTAAGTTAATTTTTTTTAAATACTTTGTTTATGTATATAAATTATATTGCCTGACAAAAATTAACTTAATATGACCTTCAAGTAATTCAATCGTGAGTTTTTCTGCATTGAAAAAAAAAAATAATCCAAGAACATTCATCCATGTAAAAAACTGATGATTAAAATGAATAAAACAGTTTAAATCTGGAATATTATGTAGATACATAATAATTATATTTATGTAGATACATATGTATGTATATAAAAATATATTACGCTTGATAAAGCCAGACGACAGGACGTTGTATGATGGGGGTTGTGGGTTGGCTTAAAAAATAAAAAAAAACCCACCAACATCGTTCACGAGAAGAAAGAAACAAAAAAAAAACAATCAGAGTGAATGCATTCAAGCGCATATGCCATTCCATTAGTATGCCCCAAAAAATTTAATTAAAATCGATTACAAGCCAACAAAACTTTTATTGTAGGTATGGTATACCCTACATTTCACCAACCCAATATATCGATATTTCCTACAAAAAAAAAGTAAAAGAAAATAATAAAAATAAAAAACAAAACACCAAAATAGCAAAATATAGGATGGCAGCTCTAGTTTCCGATGTAGGTGTGGGATGATACTTTTAAAGCATTATATTCATAAAAAAGTTACGGAGATGGTGAGAACTATAAGAAATTTTTTGAGGTCGTTGAGACCATTCTCGTTTCATGGTCAACCTTATACTTAAAAACAAATGGCGCTGCTGCAAGTGTTTTGCTTCAACCGCCATTTTGAAAAACGCGTTTTAAAATAGCTTTATCAAATAGAATAGCAAAATAGCAACCTCACCTGGACTCTTCAGTTAACAGTTAAAGGTTCTTGTTAAGATGTTTATTTTAGGTTATATAAAATTCCATTTGTTTGTTCTTTAAAATTTTATTTGACTTTAAAAAAATGAGTCGAGATTGCAAAAATACTTCGCAGAGATGAGCCGTTTTCGAGGTATGAGTTTTTCAAAATGGTCGCAAAAGCTTACAGCTGCTTTCTTTTTATTTTAGCTTTCGAGGCAACCTAATTGTCGATTGAAGTCATAAAATTTGACATGCGTTATTTTTGCATTTCGTTATTTTAAAACATTTCGTATAGAAAATGGCTGTTTAAATGTTCAATGTTATAAAAAATCTGGATTACTTTCCATTGTCTAGACCAAACTACAAAATCAGTTAAAAAAAAAAAAAATATTCAATATTCTTTTTTTTTTTAGCAGAGCAGTTCTCATTAAATTCTCCTAAGGCAAACATAATCAAATGAAAAGAACTGCCCCTAGCTCCCTACCTATGGCATCAAACTTTATACAACATTGGGTGCATGGTGACGTAAAGTTGGTTGTACACTACCCGACGTCGTCGATGACGATGATGACGTTTATGTTATATTCCATGTGGTTATTGTATGTGATGTGATGCCATCTACAAGTTGCTTGGTAAAACTTTATTAAAAATCTATGCAAAAAATACCCTCGTACAAACATTTGGTTTCGATTTGAGTACAAAAATAGTTTACAAAGTGCAGATTGAGTTCAATGGGACTTGGTTTTATATATGCACTGGGTATACCCAACAACAACAACAACAACACAAAAGCGAAATCTAATGAATAGAATACCTGCTGCTATTGCTGGTGATGCCATAGCATGAGGGTTGGGGAAAAAAAACTATTGATATAGAAAAGAAGGTGGAATAACAATGTAACTTGTAATAATTGGATAGATACATAGCAGTGTTCTCTTGCTATCGGAAGTTGATTTGTCCTTATGTTAAAAAAAAAAATAGGCTAATTCAAAAGAACAAAAACCTTATGCTGACCCAAATAGTTTGGTGTAATGTCCTGAATTCAAAAGAGCTCATGCAACTATTATTATTACAATAAAAGGGAAATTGAGAAAAGTTTAGTTTTTTTTTAAAATATTCATATTTGGTTTTTATCACAAAAAAAAAACACTATGTTAAGTACACGTTTCTTTGATTTTTTTTTAGAGGCATAGAACTTTAAGTTGGCAACACCTTTTTAATTGGCGGCCATTTTAACAGCTGTCAAGTGATTTGTGTTTAGTATTAGTTTGGTTTGGCACTTCAACATGAATAGACTGACGCCTGAACAACGCTTCCAAAATGTGCAAAATTTACACCGATCCCGATTTTCATTAGAGGATTTTGTTTAGCGATGAATCTCACTTTTGGTTGAATGGCTACGTCAAAAAACAAAACTGCAGTATTAAGACTAATGGGGTTTTTCATTGGTAAATAAAGATTTCTTAGTAAAAATTGATTTTTTTTTATGACAAAATGGAACACATTTAAGAATTGGTTTTTTTTTGTGACTGTGTTGGTGTTATTTCTTGTCGGTATAAATACTGTCGGTGTAGCTGTCAAATCTGCATTAAAATTTGTTTTCATTTGAAAAGTGTTTAACAACAATTTAAAGCAGAATAAAAAAGATATAAAAATGAATGAACAAGTAAATTTTTTTTTTGTGAAATAGAACCCACATCATTTCAAAAAATTGGAATAAACAAATCATAAACCACTTTAATCAAACTGACAGATACAAAGTGTTTTAGTGTAAATGCATGGAGGGGTAAATCTCTCGAAAAATTATATTGATTATAATCAAAAAATAATCAATTATTTCTGCCCAATGAAACGCTATATTTTTCAAAATCAGCTTTTTGACAGATTAAAATCAGAAAATAATTGATTAAGTGCATGTTGAAACACCGTTACATCCAGAAAAACTGTATGTTTGGTAGGCTGAGTCCTTTGTCTTGTATTTTATTCTAAGCTAAAAATTACTTTTACGCAATTTTTAATCTAAGGTCAAAACTTAAGACCTTGGCACAAAGTTTTGTCCTAAGATCTTATACCCAGGCCCTTATTAAGACCAACATAGTTTAAGTTTACTCATCTAATTTCAGGCAGAAATAACAAGTTTAAAAAGTTTTGCCCTTCTTATACATAATTTCAACAGATACTATCATTGCTACCTGGACTAAATAAATATTATCATAATAATGAAAGGTCCTTGCGTCTTAAAGTTACGATTATTTTATTTGTTTTTTTTTTTTTTTTTTGAGCAAAATATCTTTTTAGCTGACAACTAAGCTTCGTCAACGTCTTATTATACGTATCTGTCATCTTCAACAAAATAAAGTAGACATTTTGCAAATAAAAGTTATCATCATCAACACAAAACAACACCAAAAGAGTAAGAACTTTTGCTGTTGGTTTAGATTGAAAACATTAGTTTGTGTCAAATTTGTTTTTGTTTTTTTTTTTATTATTTTGGTCAGGGGCAGATGGTTAACGATAGAGGCTAAAACCTTCAAGCCAGTTATACAGAGAGTAAATGAATAAATCTCATTGCCGTTGGCCCGCATTTAGCAAAACCAAATCCTACTTGATTAATGGTTTTTCCTGTTTGAAATTCAAAAAACCACGTTTTAAAGGTGATGGTTGTGAGATGGCAACAAACAATGAACAAGGAACAAGGATATTATAACGATGAGTTGATATACATAGTATAGAAATGGAAGACGAAAAAGTTCAACAACAAAAGACGTTTTTGTTTTAATTAAGAGGATGTTATTGATTTTTTGACAATTGCCTTGTTGAAGATAAGTTTTGTGTACCTATTTTACTTTATATAGGTACATAGAAAATGGAAAATTTCAACAAAATTAATTCATTTAATCATTGTTTTGGGTTTTGAGCTTAATGGTGCATAAGTAGATACCTGAGTTTGTGGCTTATGTTTTAAGAAACTTATACAATGTTAACTGATGGAGGGATATGTACCTAAATTAAATTTGTATAATGACTCATTATATTATGTAAACTGAAGATATTATCTACAGCAGCTGAGTACACAAAACAGGTAATTTTAAATAACTAATTTTGCAAGAGAAGAATATTGATGACGAGATTTTTCCCTTTATAAAATTATATTTTGTAGAGATAAAATTCAATTCTAAGCTTAACAATAAAAGGTAAATTTATATACATCAAGGAATTATATTTCAATAAGCTTAAAATAGCTTTCATAAATTGGCGATATGAAGACATAAAATGTCTCAAATGACATATACTTAACTCTCACAATGTTTGATTAAATAGGAGCAAATACTCACTGCTTCAGCGGAGCAAATACTCTAATAAATATGTGAGGAATGAGTTACATCAGCGTTCGCTCAAATAAAGATATCAAAGAAATATGATTATATTCAACTTTTAATCCAATAACGATGTCAGACATATATTTTATATAAGCATTTACTCCTATAAAGATATTTGGGAAAGTATTATATCAAAGCTTAATAAATAAAGATATCTGAGAAATTATTATACATATCAGCTTTACTCTCATAAAGATGAGTAGTGCGTTTACTGTAAAAACGATATCTGAGGAAATATTATATCTGTTTTTACTCCAATAATAATTCTTTAAGAGTGTGTCATATTAGCGTTTGAGCGAGATCTTTGAGGAATGATCACATCAGCGTTCACTCGAATAGCGATGCCTGATGAATGTTTTATATCAGCGTTCGCTCCTATAATTATGTCTGGGAAATGATTATATCAGAGTTGGCTACAATAAAGATATCTAAGAATATTATATCGCTTTATTATATCTGCTTTTAATCCAATAATAATTTCTGAGGAATGTTTTATATAAGCGTTTGCTCCTATAGAGTTGCTTCAATCATTCTATAGGATTGAAGCAACGTTCAATGAATTAAAGATTTTGAAGAAATATATTTATATCAGCTTTTTCTCCAACAATGAAGTTGGTTTTTTATCGGGCTGTAGTAAACATCACAGTTTATTACAGTAAGAATATCTGAGGAATGATTATATCATCTTTTTCTCTAATAACGATATCTGAGTGGTCCGTTATATCAGCGTTTGATCTTAAAACGATAAATGAAGAATTATTATATCTGCTTTTACTCCAATAATAATTTCTGAAGAAATTAGTTTACTCCCATAAAGTTATTTGAGGATTTAGATTAAATTAAACAAAGAAATTTCTATTATGCTGATTTTACTTTCATTTAGGAGGACTATGTAAGTACTTAGCTTAAAATGGCTCTTTATCTTGCAAATGGGAAGCAAAATTTCTTAGTTTATTATAATATTGTCAAGGCAACCAGTGTCGTATATAAAAGATTGAAATTAAATCGTTGTGTTGAAAGCTTTTGGAATGAATACGGCAACACATTCTTTTATAATCAAACAAATCACGGGTACTTAAAATGTCTATTCTCTCATCCGTACAAGATATTGTGAAAGTGTTGTGACCCATCAGTTCATATATCCGTATCACAAAATCGTTGTCGAAATAAAAAAAAACTTCTAAGTTTTTTCAAGTCAAATATCTTTTTTTCATTTCCCATTTTAGTCAATGTTTAAACTTTCAAAGATGTCTTCACATATCAAACCCCTATAACTTTATCCATATATGTATGTATGTATGTAATAATAGAAACCTTTTTCTTTTCAAACACACATTCACACATTTGGATTATTGTGAAAAAAAAGTTTCACTCTCTTTTTCAAGGATAAACTTTTTATTTGTTCCTGTTTCATCAACGATGACGTCAAATCTGAATGACTCTATAAAAGAAGAAAACAAAAAGAAAACCTATCTTCCTCTCTCATCTTTTCTGGAGAATATAAACTAAAACAAGAAAAGTTATACCATTTATCTCCTCCATTCATTGTCAGGGAGCATAATGCGGGTTTTAGCCTTTTGTGTATATCAACATCCGTCAAAAATATCTCATACATACCAACCAACAAACAAGTCCCGGCATTTAAAATGCTTCTTCGTAAAGAGAGAGATTTTGTTTTGTTTAAAAAAAGAACAATACAATGAATAAAAAAAAAACTAAAGGATTTGACTGATGTGATGGGTACCTATGTTATAACAAAACAAACGAACTCAGCAGAAAAATAGTGAAAGCTTGCCCTAAAAACTTTGAAAAGTAATTTCCCCTAGGTACGTATTAGACTAGTTTATACCAATTAGATAATAGTTATTAAATTTTTTTCAAATGCAAAAAAACTGATTGAACATATTTTCTCCTTATTTAGACCAGTTTTATACCAATTGAGCAAAATTTAATAAAATATCAAAAACGTTTTTAGACCAGTTTATACCAACAGCGATTAAGCTAATAAATAAGATACAATCAAAACAACAATTAGAACAATTAGAGGATTATTTCCTCAGATGTTGACATGAACCACAACTTTTTTGTGTTTCGACCAGTTTATAAAAAAATGTTTGGCTGATTATTTATGATTGGTATAAATTGGTTTAAATCTAAAGAGTGGATATATGTAAATAAAACTTTCGCGTTTGTTCAAACACACAAATGCGCATCGATTTGTTCGCTTTTTGTATTTAAAATAACAATTTATACCAATTATCAGATGAGCGAATAAATTTTTTACGATTGAATTGGTCGTGATGACCTTTTAACTATACGTTACTTTTGAGGAAGACATAAAATGCAAACAAAATCTTTACCATGTTTACAATGTCTTAAGTCATTTTCTTGATTATACCAGTCACCGAAATGCTGTCTACACACCCACTTTTCCAATTTTCACATTGTCACAATATTCACAAATTATTCATAGCTTTAAAATCTAATATTTCATTTTTCTGTTTACATATTTAAATATTAATTAAAATCCTCCTGTGCCAGCTTGTGTTGAAAATGTACAAACAATGATAAAATTGAAACTTAAAAAACGAAAAATCAAATAACAAAGGTAGACTTTTGAACAATTTAGGGAAGAGCGTCTTGTTCCAATGTATAGGTATACCTACATATTTTCAAAACCAGAAAAGGAAGTTCATGGATGTGAAAAGTGTACGAGTAATGACCTCTTGGAGTTTCTTGGGTGTGTTCAGAATTAATTATACAACATTTCCTGTTTTATTTTTTTTTGATTATTATTTTTTCGTTTTTGTTTGTAGTGGTTTTATCATGAATCAAATTGAATGTTAATTGCTTAACCTTTAAATAGAAATTCAAAAGCTAAGGCAAACAATGAAAAGCTAAGGAAAGCCAGGTCTCTTTTGTTTTCTTGTTTTTTTTTTTTTTTTTGGTTCTAAGTGTGGAAAATCCTTGTGTGATTTGTTGTGGCAATTGACCTCTAAAAATAATATTAATGATCATACTCAGCTCATGGGTCATGCGACTTGAGAGTCATGGAGTTCTTTAATTTAATTTTATTTTTCGTTACTATGCGATGGTTAACTTACTCTGAGGACGAGGGTGAAAATGTTGGTTGATTAATTCACAAGACTTACCTAGAAAGACAGAAGAGAAAAAAAACGTGTTAATGAATAAATTAACTACAAAGAAAAAGCCTTAATTTAAAAAAAAAAATCGAAAAATTGTTTAAATCATGTTAGCATAAATTTCACTGAATGATTGAAAAAAATTAATTAGCTTCTTCAAGTTAAATAATATAGTAATTTTTAGGAAAATTAATTATCAATTAAGTAAAAAAAAAAGGTAAAGTTGAAAACTTTTTGAATAGATACTAGGAAAATTGTATTCTTTTTTCCACTTAAGATTTATAAAATTTCAATACTCTTAAGTTCCTACAAAAATACTTTAACTATCCATCAAACTAATTTTTAATTCTTTTATTATTTCTAAGAATTTTGTGTAACAGCAGGCAAAGCAAAATATAATCCCTGTACACATATTCCGATATAAAAAAATTTTATGGCATAAAGTTTCTTAAGAAGAATTCCAAGAATCAATTTTAAAACTTCTTAACAGCTTGGAAAATAATAATAGACATTTTTTTCTTAAATCAAAATCTAAAGAATACCTTAAGAGAACAAGCCGTACAACACAAAAAAAAAAGAAATAACAAGGAAATCTCAACGAAACGACATCAGCTTCAATAGCTTATAGTTGAAAGGAATTTTTGCAATAATTTGTCACAGCAGGAACATGGAATAGAAAAGAAAATTCGACTTAGATCCCTAAAACATGAGACATACATATGCTCTGTATGTGTCTGTACAAAGAAGGTACTTTAAGAAACAAAACACAGTAAAAGCTCTCTAGATTGTATTTTAGAAGTTTATGAAGTTAACTAAATTGAATGCCGAGGACTGGCCTTCCTGAATCCGTCAAGAACTGGCCAACCATGAATGAAAAGCAAATATAAGAACTAGACACTTTGCCATTTTATCCGGTGGGTCACGCAAAAGTTTTCCAGGAGGCCATGTGACCCACCGGTGGTCACACTCAGTACATTTCTGATTGGATGTTTTTTATGTGGCCTGCTCGTAGGATTGATTTTTTTCTTCACTGGCACCTAGTAAAACGTCCATTCTTGATAGTACAAAAAGAAAAAATATGTTTTTCCAAAAACTTTGGTTTTTATTAGCCTTTTTTTAGCATTGTGTTTTTTTTTAACTTTTTACTTAATTTTACGTATAAATAAATGAAAAATAATTGAATTCAATAACAAAATAAAAAAAGTAAGAAAATATAAATTGAAAAAAAAATTAATGCTTTTTGTTGAAGCATTCAAGGCAGAATGATGGATTTCCAACACATGAACCGCAATAAGTTGATACTTTCTTAGCTTTTTTTGATGCGGCTGCCCTCCCTTCGTTTTTGCTGAGCTCATTATAGCAGTTGGAACATCGTTTCCTAGTTTTTCTATTGGTTTTGTCGACGGTTTCAAATTCTTTCAATTGGTGTTTTCTCAGGCTGACTGGTTCAGTTTCTTCAACGCCTCCTTCACCAATGGACTATCTAAACTGGCCAATTTGTATGTTTTTGTGCTTTTTGTAAACAACCAAAGCATTTACAACTGCTGTTGAAAGTAAGAACTCAAATGCAATCTTGTGGTACCAGCGGATTGTTTTACGTAATGGCGTGAAATAGCTAGCCATTTGGTCGGAAACATCAATTCCTTGTTTTGCTTGGTTGTACTCTAATATAACTTCCAGCTTTTTTACATCCTGGCCATCACGAGTTCTTCTTCCAGTTGAACGTTCTTCCAAACCATGTTTTGTGCTCAACATCAAAACATCCCGTTTGTCTCTCCATTTGGAAACAATCACAGCGGAACACTCTCGACCAATAGTTTCATGTTTTCGAAGCTTAGCTACCACAACATCTTTCGGATTGCCAACTCTATTTTTGCGAAGAGTTCCAATTAGATGCGTTTTACGGCTGAGCAACATTTTCGCAAGGGATACAGACGTATAAAAATTGTCTGTAGCAATTGTTCTGCCCTTGTCCAAATACATTTCTGCCAGATCTAACACAATTTGAGTGCTGTGGGATGTTGAAGGTGTTGGTTTTCCTCTTAGATTATAAGAATAATTTTTCCCGGCATAAATGGCACTGGTGTAGGTATAACCGTTCGGGTCACAGAGTTTATAAACCTTCACTCCGTATTTGTGTGACTTACCCGGATTGTATTGGCGAAAGTTAAGTCTTCCACGCCAGGGAATCATTGACTCGTCTACAGCAAGTACTTCTCCTGGGGTCTTAGCCGTGACAAAATTTTTCTCCAACATTTCCAATAAGCCACTTATTTTTCCCAAGCGGTTACCTTCGGTCGCTGAATTGTTCGAAAAATGAACAAATTTCAAAAGTAACTGGAATCTGTTCCTGGACATTATTTCCGGGATAAATGCATTTTTATAAAAATTGTCCTTGCTCCAATATAATGATATAGATGGGTATTTCACAATACCCATGTACATAACTATTCCCAGAAACTTTTTTATTTCGGAAACTTCCGTGTCCTTCCAATCTTTTGTCCTGGAATGCCGAGTGATTGTATGATTTTCCATGTACTTTTTAGCATTGGAATTCGTTTCAGTTACAATCAACTGATATACGTCTTCAGTTACCATTAGATTGAAGAAATCAATGGGCTTCATTTGGGAGTAGTTTATGTTTTGAGTTGTATCGAGTCCCGGTGGTTCAAAATTGAATTCCTTCAGTGATTCCTTTGTAACCTGTACCCATTCATTTGAGGATACTGTTACAGATGTAGAAGGAAGAACTTCCTCATCTTCAGATTCTGATTCAAAGTCCTCCATCTGAATATTTTCATTTGAATCAATTGAATCAACATCTGATGGAAAATATTCATCCGATTCAGAAGCCTGGAAATCACCATCTTCATTATCAGAATCCTGGTTTTGATCTGCGTTTCCATAAAAAACATTCGGTCTAATGGTAAAATCATTATCTCTTTCCATGGTTTTCAATCAAAATCTAAAAAAGTGAAAAACAAAATTAGCTGAAAGAAAAAACCAAAAAAAAAGTGTATGACCCACCGGTGGGTCACGCGGCACTTAACACAAACACTTAACATAAAGGGCCATGTGACCCACCGGTGGTCACACTCTTAAAACACATAAAAAACACTTACTTTTTGAAACAAAACACACAGTACTGAAATAAAACACACACAGATATATTTAACCTAAAAAAACACTGTTGGCACTCTGGGTAATTTTTTTTTTTTATATGGTGGCAGTCAACGTGTTTTAAATAGTTTTTTAAATAATATTTTTGAATAATAGTTTTTTTTTCTAAATTAGTTTTTAGTAATTAAAAAATATTTTTAGTGATTTATTTTAATTCACTTAATTTATTTTAATATGAAGATGAAGAATGATATTTTTTCGAAATTATTAGAATGTCATATCGGAAGCTTAAATCGAAATTTTCGACTCCCCATACAAGTTTTCCGCTATATTGAATTAAAGAGTGAATTAAATTTTGTCGAATATTATAAATTTATCCAAAAAAAATAAATACTCGTATATACATAAATATTGATGTGGCTTGAAAATACTTGAATTTACTACCTTTCTTATAAATCTTAAAAGAGAGCTTTGACTGTAACAAAAACGAATTTAATATTCAAATATCGTTCATTCTTCGATTTCAATTCGTTTCACTCTGACGATGTAATTTTTTTTTTTCTTCCTTGTTCATGTGTGACTCAACTTTAAGCTGCATAGAAAGGACTTTTTATCACCACTCTATCTATATGTATGATGCATACACTCTTCGTACACACACATAGCTTAACTAATGCATGTAGAACAGAGTGATGAATGATGATAGATCGCTAGTCCTTATACACCGAAAAGTACACATTCTTCAAAGAGAAGAAAAAAAAAAAAGAGAAAATTTAATCAATTCATTCTTTCATGTATCTTTTCTTCCATTTTCTTTTGCATTTCTTATTTTTTCTATAACGAAAATCCAGGGGCGTTCTCACCCAAAGTATTAAAGATTAAAAACTAAACAAAAATATGATCACAATATTATATTCAACTAAAGCAAAAAATTTAATAATTTCAATTTTACACAGAGAAAGAAAACAATAAGATTCACATATTTTTACTATGAAATCTTTTTAACAATAATAAAACAAATACATAGTTTTTCCATTTAAAAAGAAAAATTTCGAATATGAAAACGCATCACTGAATTAGCGGTACAACATTGTAAAGTGTATTTCGTAGCTAATAAGAATGATTTATTATGATGATTATCTTCAAGGAATTGAGGCGCCCGATTGTCTAGCAACGTCCCTGTTTTCGTATACGATTTATATACAAACATAGAATTAAGCATTAAACAGGATAATTGATTAGCTTCACCAGTTTTCGTCAAGCTTAATTTTGTTTTTTTTTTTTATCAAATTTTATTGTTTCCTTTATTTTTATATTTATTTTTTCTATTCTGAGGAAGTGCAACAGCAAAAAATCGTTTAAGAAGTTTGCTTCAACTAGTGATGGCATAGACGGGTATTTTTGAATAACTGTTATAACAGTTACGGTTATTTTGTAGTGATGGTTATGCTTAGTCGTTGCTAGGTAACTGTTATTTTAAATTAAAGCTTTTATGCAAAATAATTTTGAAAAATCACGAAGCTTTTATATTTTTACTTCCCCGGTAAAAGAAGAATACTAGAATAGGGAAATTGGATGTGAACGTGAAATATTCAAATCAAATTTTTCGAAATTTTTTAGATTTATCTCGCTTTGAGATAAGACATATTTAGGGGTTCCGGATGACATTTGAAGCGATATACAGTACTTATGTCAAAATATAATTTGTTCCATGAACTGTCAAATTTATAGAGGTATTTGGATGGATTAAAAAACTTCTAAGAAAATCAACAATTTTCAGTTTTCTTAATGCTCCTGAAAAAGGTGATTTTAGGGCAACTAAGTCATTCTCATAGATTTTGACAATTCACGTCTTTTCAAATATCATCCTGTTGCGTAAAAATCACCTTTTCTGGAGCAGTAAAAAAAATAAAAATCCTGGTAACTGTTATCCAGTAACTGGTAACTTTGACATCGAATAACCGATTATAAGATAGTGATGGTGGATGTATGTATCGATAACAAGTTCTTCGTTGGTAGATTTCAACGATAACCGGTTACTGGTTACAGTTATCGATATATCGACAATCACTATCTACATACACATACATATGTACATCCTATATAATATCCTTTGTCTTTTTGAAAAATTTAATTTGATATTTTCTCCTGTGGAAAAGCAAGGATATACAAATGCTTCAAAAAGAATGTGCATTGCGGCATCACATTGCACAACCCAACTGAACGAAAGAAATAAGATTGCAATTATTTTGCAATTGACTCAGGATCACAGGACTTAAGCGTTCATTTCGACTTTTATTACGTTCATTCTTTTTTTGGCACCGATAATGTTTGATTTTATTTTCTTCGTTTAACTTTGTAACAACGGAACTCGCGTGGAATTGGATTTCTTTGCCAAAAAACAAAACAAAAAAAAAAAAAACAGTATCCGTCTTGTATATGGGGTATATTCGAAACACAACATAACACAAAAGCACATTGATGATGACTTTTTAATTCCTCGCCTCTCTGCTGAGCAAGAAAATTGGAAAACTTTTTGGCAATGATGATGAGAATTTGATGCAAGGAACTACTATAGAATCAGTGATGCGGAATCTTTTTTGAATGGGACTTAAAGTTTTATCCTCTTCAGAGTTTTGTATGTAGAATGTTATTGTATATAAGAATCGTTCGTTGATTCTAAAGGACCTAACATTTTTGCATTGAATGGGATATTCTTTTTGCATTTACCGTTCTTATATGAATATTAATTTTTTTTTTTTTTGATTTGATCTGAAGGATCACAACATTTTCACTTCATATAGATTTCATAATGTTGGACTCACAATGACTGCATTTTAAAAATGTAAGACTTTGGAACAAAGAATAAATATTTTTTGCATATTTCTTTTTGTTTTCTTTTCTAGATTATATTCAAATTTTAAGTAATAATGTAGGGAATCTTTGGACACAGCACAACTTCTTAATTAAAAGGACACAGCAACAATATTTTAGTCGTTTTATTGCTAAAAATGGGTCGTATTATAGCATTAAGCCCACCAACACTAGAATATCAAAGGCGGCATCAACTACTTCTTCCACAAGGATAATACAAATTTTTAAATCTTTTCATCCCTTAGGAAGGTATTAATAATAAAATAGCAATTCCATTTACACAAATTTCCAGTGTTTATAGCTTTTTTTTCTTTTTATAAATATACAAAACAGCTTATATCAAAAAACGTGATATTTTTACCAAAAAGATTTCCCTTTTCAAAAAAAACAAGAAATTTCCACCTGCCTAGTTTAAGGCATATTAATTAATTGACACGTCAAAGCTAACCCTTTTTACATTGTCAAATGGCAAATCCAAATCCTATGGTACTATTTTTCTTTAGAAAAAAAAACGGAAACCCTTTTGGAAAACTGTCCTGATTCCTGAAAATTTCATGTGTACGTAAAAAAGAAAAGATATCTTCATTTACATTGGTTCGTTTCACAAAACAAGAACTTACAGCACTCAGGATAATTAAAACGTGTAGAACTCCGACACGTATGACTAAATTTTTAAAACAAATAATAATACCTACCTAATAAATAAAGTTTGAAACATTTTTTTTAACAGTCTTTAGAATAAAATAAAAGTTTTTAATATTTCCCACAAAGAAAACTTAATTAGATAAATTCTAAGTTGGTTCCAAAGACCGTTTTATTTAAAGTACATCATAAGCAATAGTACCATTAAAACAATTAAATGACTTGAAGAGCTCACTGATGCTGTAATTTGGCTCCAGGTCAAGACCGACACAAGACAACAAATACGAGGTCGAGACAAGGTTGAATCGAGAATTAAATTTTTCAATTTCGACGAGACTGAGATTTCAAAAGTTTAGTCTCGTGGCCAACCAATTTAATTTCAAAAATCTATAATTTGAAAATGAGTTTTTCAACCGGAATCGGAATAAAAATTTCGTAAGTAAATTAATACTGTACAAGTCAAAATTACAAAAAAAATTCAAAATTTTTAAGAAAACGAAAAAAAAATTAAAACTTAATTTTTTTTCAAAATTTTTCTTTGATTTTCGGTAAGTTTTCATTTTAGAATTTAATTTAAATACTTAAATGTCGTAATTTTTTTTCTAAACCAATAGGTAATAATTTTTCTAAGAGACAAGATTTATCTAGTTTCTATGAGGTAGTCCGAAGAGACACCGAAAAACCCCGATACAGAACACCCCCAAAAGTCGAAAACCCCGAAAATGACGAGGACACCGAGGACGCTAAGTATTTCCAAGAAAGCTCCGAACATGCCCAAGGTGCCCAAGATACCCACGTCGCCGTCAAATTCATTCGAAATGATGAAGATGCTGAAGACGTTTAAGACATCCAAAACTCCAAAGATACCCAACACACCAAATATGCCTAAGCCGCACCAAGCGCCCAAGCCGCCGGCCGAAGAAGACCAAAACACTCAAGACACCGAAGACGCTGAAGACGAAGACACCTAAAAAGGCGAAGACGCTCAAAACGCTCAAGAAACTAACACAATCTTGAAGTTTTGGCGGATTACATTCGTTACTAGTAAGGTTGAGAAAATTAGTCAAAAGATGGCACTGCGAATCGGGAAAGTTTTAGGTTCTCATAGTACCCGACAACTGGAGAAAAACAGATCTACACTTTCAGATTCCAATATAAGAACTGTAGAATTTTTTAAAAATGTGGCCATTCCATTCCATTATCCAATAACTGTGTCTCCACTCGGGCGTATACTTCTTTTTGTTTTAAGAAAAAAAGTAAAACCTAACGTGTTATAATTTTGTCATTCCAAAATCTGTTCAAAATCACTTAACACCAAATATCATATGAATGAAATGAAAAATTGGAGTTCTAGAAATTCTAACTATAACACAACACAATAAAAAATGGAAATAAGGAACATATAACTCAGGTGCGGGTATTTCAGTATGGTCATTGTCGGAGAACAAATATCATTGGAAACAGGAACTCAAGAATATTATCAGTCCTTCCATGCACCATGTGCCCATCTTGTGTAATTTGCATTCACATCAGCCACTTCTCTAGAGTGCGGTCTACCCATTATAATAGTGCCTTGCTTTACAAATTGTTTTTGTCCATTTTTGTATATATTTTCAACCTTTTCATTTCTTGTGCCTCTCTTATTGCTAAAATGATTTTCAATTTCTTGTTTCTTTTTTTTTTTTGTATTCTTTTGCAATTTATGCTTTGATTTCCTGCCCAAGAAGAAAATATACAGCGAAACACCATTTGTGTATTCCTTTCCAGAACTGTCAGAGGCATTCGTGTCATCATTTTGTACTACGAAAAGAACGAATGGTATATATTGGCACTTTGCGTATGATGTCTGTCTGTCTGAGTCTGACTCTGACTCTGACTGACATACCAATTTTCTTTTTATCAGACCCAGATTCATTTAGATAAATAAATTGTGGTGATGTTTTGATATTTCTGCAAAAAAAAAACGAACCTGTTCGATGGCATAATGTGTGTAATATTTTTTTTTTGTTGAAATTTACAAATATATTTTATGGATTATGATATTGACATGTTAAACAGAATTGGGTAATGTAAAAAGTATTCGGTATTTGACTGCTTGTAATAAAGTTATTTTTTTTTCTTGGATATTATTTGGCATTGACAAGTTTAAAATAAAAAAAAAAACATTTACATTTTAAAAACTTACATTTCGTTTGAATTTATAATACATACCAACAATCATCCCTTAAGCCCGATTTGCATTTAAAAAAATGTTTGTAAATTTATTTCTACTTCATCAAAATTCTGCATTTGGAAGTATTTTTGGGTGGCGTGAAATAACACTTAATGTAAAATTTGATCTTAACACCAATTTGGCTATATTTCATAGAATTAATACCAAAAACTAAATGAGAACAAAGCCATATTTCCCCACCTAATCTATCACCCTCTTGTTGAATTATCGTAGATATAAATAATCAATACTAAAAAATAATTAGATTTTTAGATAATTTTTAGAAAGTTCAATTGGCTGCGTTTTTTCATGTTTTGTTAACCTCTGATTAATAGTTTAATCACACTTTAAATCCCTAATTTTAATCTTTTAAGCTCATATTTGTTTAAATATTCAATATTTTTGGAATTTAAATTTTGAACAATTTTCGCTGAAACAATTTTTGCACAAAACCATTATTTACCAAGATAATCCCACTCACTAAAAGCATAAAATTTAAAATAGTGTCCAGTCCTTGCAAGAAAAAGTGGGGTGGAAAGCAAAGTGTGAGCTTCCTATTGATACCTGCTTACCTGCTGTACTTCGATTAAACACAAACTCTTACTAACATTTGTAATTATTTTTAGAAGCAAATGAAATTTCTCGGTGTGTGCAAGGGGTCCTTCTCAATTCCAAAAAAAATGTTATTTCCTGTTTAAGAAAGGGAAGAAACATGTAATTGGTACATTCATAAAACTGCACTCATTACATGAAATACTATACAAGTGTTATGATGAGTATTGTTTCTTTGTTCTCACTACACATCAATATAATGCATACTATACCAATGTACTCAATACATATTAATGAAAATAGAACTCTATAGATGACATATATACATTTATGTATTTATTACAAAGTCTTAAAGTATCAGACTAATGGTAAAAAGAATGCTGTTATGAGTACATATATTGTAAATGTTCTCACTACAAATTCATATAATGAGTACAGCAGCGATGTACTGACTACATTAAATATTTTTTTTATTGGTTTATGTTATCAGTACTTAATCTGGCACTCATCACTTTTAACATATGTGTATAATAATAAACATAGCAACCTTTAAATTTCAAAGCTACACATTACATGTAATCTTGCAATGAGTACATTGTTTTATATGTTATGGTTGCAGGAAACTTCAGTTATTTGGAAAAACTGTTAAAATGTGTTTTTGTTCGGAATGGCCAACCTCAACTGCAAAGATCTCGCATATTCAATGACGTGTCTAAACCTCAAAATAAAACTGAGCAACTCCATTTACCCAACTTTACCCTATTTTCTTATTTTTCCCTTACAAAATTGAAAATCACTTTTTTTTCTAAATCTTTTTCATATTTTATGCTCATATGGTTATAACTGTAACAGGATCATCCCTACGTAAAGTGCATGTCTACATATATGTTTCCGTTATGCAGTATAATGCAATTTCCAAGAAATTACACTCTCTTCTTATAATATAGAATACAGTAACACTACACAATAATAACGTCTGTAAAATTCAAGTAATTTATGCTCAATCATGTTTGGTGCAACACCTCTCTGTCATAACGGAAGAACATCTTGAAAGCATCTTTGCACCAAGTATATATGCATATGTATGTAGTAGTTATGTATATAGAACTAGTTAGTTACATTTTATTATATTGCATGAACAACAACTCAAGACGATACCATCTTTCATCAGTTTTATTTTGCAATTGGTTTCACAGCTTCGTACCTACCTAGACAGAATCAGCAGGTAAGTATCCTATACCTCCTGCTGTATCGCATGGTGGTGTAGAAGGGAATATTGTAAGTTGTCGTGTGATACGCGATACGTATCTTTTCTCTTCTACATCATAGAAGAAGAAGAACTCCTTCCTATCTACAGGACGCACAGGACAATGAACAGTAACTGCTAACAAATTACATTTTCTATACCATACATATATGTTTGAGCAACGATAGAAAGAGAAGGAGATAGAAGAAGTAGAATGATGGTGAAATTATATCCTTCCTTATTGCACCAGGTTTGGTGTAGTTGTTCCCTCTATAAGGTAACTCATAGCAGACAGACCATCATCAGCTAGGTATGTCTAGTTACTCTGGAAATTTCATCCAACCCGATCCACACCCCCAAGGGAGTTACAGGCTTTATGTATTTTCTTTACAAATATTAATTTTAATAAAAAGTTCAACATTTACCTAAAAGGATGTTTGTAACAGTAGGTAGGTACAAAAGAAAGAGAAAAACGAGACTAGAGAGAGGGGGAGAGGAGGAGAGATTTTAAAGGGTATTTAGGTGAAATAAAAAAATTAAGGTGGGTTGGGTGAAAAAGCACTTTGTTATCCTGATTCTTTGGATTTTTTTTTTTATTTTTTCTCTCTTCAATCGGACTGACACAGAGATTAGGATTTGAAGTATTTAACACAAACAAAAATAACCCCTCAAAAAAGGTAGAAGCACAAGGGTTAGAGTTATTTTCAGGTTTTGAATTTTAACTTCTATATAGGTACAAAGGCTTTGTCCTTTCTGTCCATATCTCCAAATTTGGGTGGTGATAAATATATCTGGCTGTACTTTTGGTAAGGAATATAAATTATTTATCTACCTACCTAACCACCGAATAATTCAGTAAAAATAATTTTATATTTTAAGTCATTTGGAAATTTTAAACCCATCATGATGTTGTTGTTGTGTCGGCCGCCATGGTCACCACACCACCGACCGCCATCTTGGGAAATATTTGAAGTAATTAATTTTACAGTGCAAAGATTTCTAACCGAGGAGAAAATAATAAAGGGAATTTAAAATTAAATGTCAGGTTTGTGGTTTTTTGTTTGTGACAACCTTTTATGCGACCTTATAGTCGCAATGATAACATAAATTTTTGTTCATGTGATTTTAAATTTTTAAATAATAAACTAGTACACAGTAGGCATTGAATACATTTTTATATATATAAAAAAGGAAACCCAGGATCAAAGTGTATTAACCAGGTCAAAATATTAAAAGTAAGTTTACATATATATAATCAATTAAGTAGTGAATACAAACGATAAGCATTGAATACATAACTATTATGCTATAATGAAATGAAACGACCACATAAATAGTGTTAGTTAACAATCCACCATTCAAATAAATAACTGCTGATCTCACAGTAAGTTATGTACTGTACATTTATTCAAATAAAAACTGCAGTTATTACAGGAAGTAAGTTGTGTGCTGGGGAAAAATAAAGTTCCCTGAGTCTATATTGTTTTTTTTTTAATCCTCTTGCTATTCAACTTATGTATTGAGTACAAACAACGTCTACTGAGTCTATATTGACTTTTATTAAAAACAGACAACATTCACTCAGTAAATTTTGAATTTGAAAATGTTTAGGTTTTTCAGTTTATATCGATTTTTATTTAAAACATCCGACATGTAATGACTACATAAACGTTTTTATAACAGAAATTTGTAGTCATCGATCGCAGCAGATTATGTGATGAATAAAAGCCATGTATGTTTACATTCTTTTGAATATAGAAGACTTGTACTAGTTACAACCTAGTTATAGTTAGAACCTATACTCAACGCATTATTCTGAATACATTGAAAATAACTGCCACATATTTATGTAATGAGTCCAAAACACAATTTATAAGGGTAACATACCTCCGAATAAGTGAATTTAGTTTCAACATGTAATAATTACAAAAATTAAGTGTGCAGAATTCTATGATTTGAGTTAACATATTTATATGATGATTACATACATTTTTTCTTTGATGTATGAATGTACATTGTAGATTTAGACTTAGAACTGCATTCGGAGAAAAATCAATATAAATGTACCTGTGTACCTACTTATAATTGCCCTGAAGCCAAAACCGGGGAAATTATTTTACTCAAAATATGCACACAATGTACTATGTACATACCTGCTAGTTTTTGAAATTTTCAGTAGAATGGCTTTCTCTTTTATCAGCGAACCACATTTAATCACCATTCACTTGACTATTCAGAATTGAGAGTGAGTAATTAACGGCATTTTTCGAGATGCAGCAAATTAAGCAGAAATTCCAATCTAAAGTACTCCAAGGATATACTTGTTGGATGGCGGTTTGGGGTTGTGGCAGTGGCATTGGCAGCGGCAGCAGTGGTGGTCGCACTATGGTAGCCTTTAGCGTGTGAAATTACATGCAATTCAATGCATTTGAAATCGTTTAAACTGACTTACAGAATTTACCACTCATTGTGCAAGAGTAGGTAGAAAGGTTCCAACACACAGATTCACAAAAAAGGATACACACCCCAAAACACCATGCCAGTTCATCAGGTCCAGTAGTGTTCCAGACCCATAAGAGATATCTCGCGACTGCGTTGTGATGGAAGAAGGGGAGAATTCTTTTAATTGTCTTTTCACATTCAACACCACCCCCTCCCCCCGTACGTACAACTATCTTTTCAAGTATTTGCTACAGTTGGCCGCTCCCGCAACTTGCAATTCTCCTACGTTTTTTTTTTTGGTCGTGTAATGGTAATGTTGCTCCTTGTATAATGAATAAATTGCTGAAATAATATTGAAATTCCAAATGAAGAGACCGGATAATGAATAAATATTTTTCGGAATCATAATTTCCTGTGTGAATATGTAAGTTACTTGTTTCTTCTATCTTCTCCCTCTCTCCCTATATTTTAATGTACGTACGAGTATATAGGCTGAATAAGAGTATGTGGAGGAAAAAACATTGCTTTTGTTTTTTCCCCCCATACACACGTTTTCCAATTTTTCCTTTTCTGTCTTGTTTTTTTTTTTTTTTTTGTTGCTCCTTTTTATGTGTCATGCTTAATTAATTTATGTAGAAAAGCGTATCGTAATGTTGCAGTGAAGTGAAGTGAAAAAGAGGCATCCTCATCATCATCGGTGAAAATAGGGAAAAAAAAATAAAATGTGAAAAAGAATTCAGAGAAAAACATTTCTGGAAAAGGACTGAAACTGAGATTATGTACAACGAAGAAGCAACCAAAAGGGCTAAAGTACATATATATTTTTCAGTTGATGATAATTGCCTTCAAAAAGGAGGTAATTGAGGCAAAGCAATGGCATGAAAAGATTTTTAAACCCCCAGTGAATTTACATTTTTTTTGCTTTTTAATGGCCAACATATCTACATATAATATACATACATATTCAAAGTGAAAAAAAAAAAAAACAATTTGATAAATGAACTTGATGAGGAATTCGTTCAGAGATTCGGAAAATTTAAATTATTGCGGTCAGAGGCAGAAGTTGGAACAGAGAAGGCTAGCTAGTGGAAAAATTTGGCCATTCAGTGATTTTTTGTGTTAATGTAGTGGTGTTGAGGTTTTAGTGCTTAATGATTGGCTTACGGGAAGTGGGTCTTGCTTCTCATTGTCTGTCGGTCTGTCTGCCTGTACCACCACCTACCTACAGCTTAAACTACTGGAGGGATTTTCTTCGAACTTTTGGACTCTAGGTGTAAGGGAGATTCCTTAGAGGGGGAATTGAAATTTTGTGTCTAGCTTAAAAAAAAAAACTGTACCTGTCATATAACGGTGAAGAGAAAACTTAGTTATCTCAAAACAGCTACAACGATTTCGATGAAATACGGGTTGGCCGTGGCGCGATGGTATGCGTGGTCGCCTGTCAACCTCACAGGTCACAGGTTCAATCCCTGCCGTAGTTCTATGTCATGTTTTCATTCCATTATCATTGATCATTGTTGGGCCGCTGGTTTACTCGTTACATGTTGTTCAGACATAACACTAACAACATGTGATTGAGTAAATACTAGTATGCCCAACAAATATGACAATGAACAAAATAATGTGAATTATAAGGGACATTGATATAAGACACGGCATTTCTCCGCCTTAGCCCAGCCGCCAACCCTGGAGATAATATCTGAGACAACCACCACCTTCAGTCTCATTACCTCGCGCCAGATACCTTTCCATACACCTTGCCCTTCCCATCCCTATCCTTCACGTCCGCGCTGTGTTGAACAACATATAAAGGGTACACCATCCCCTTGAGCGCCCGCAAATTATAAAAAAAAATCAAAATCAAAATTTTTTTTAAAATACAAAGAAATTTTGAATAAATCAAATATTTTTTTAAAACTCCCTATTTTGAAAACGGGTAAGTATTTTTTGTTGAAATTTTGTTTTCAAGCGAATATTTTTAAATACTAGGAACTTGCAATCCAGTTTGTTTTTTATGTAATAAAAATACAGACTTTTGATTTTTTTTTAAACTCGTATTTTATGTTGCATATGATGGCATCTTCAGTTTTGAGTTCAAATTTTCGTCTTATTTCAATAATTCAAATAATGAATTTTATGTTTTTTAATTTTATTTTCTCTAATGACATTCTGTTTCTAAAGTAAAGAGATTTTTTTAGAGGCATAGAATTTCAAGTTGGCAACACGTTTTTAACTGGCGGTCATTTTAAGTGTGATTTGTGTTTACTTTGGTTTGGCATTTGTTCATGAATAGATTGACACCGGAACAACACTTTCAAATTGTGAAAAAACCTAAACACGATAAAGTAAACAAAACTGCCATATTTCGAACGAAGATAATCCTCAAGTGTACGTTGAGGCACCGGTACATTTAGAAAATCTGATTGTTTGATGTTCCTTATCAGCTTGTGGAATTACGATGCTGGCCAGAACGTTACAGTCAGTGGTGACCGCTATAGAGCCATGATTACTGACTTTTTCGTTTCTGAATTGAAAAACCATTATGCCCAGAATCTGCTGTTTCAACAAAATGGCGCCACATGTCACATAACTCGTGCCACCATTGATATATTTAAGGAAAAGTTTGGTGACCGTAAAGTTCGCACTCGTAAATTGGCCTCCAACTTCGTGCAATTTTACGCCGCTAGACTTTTTCTGTCGGGATATATAAAGTCGCTAGTCTACACCGATAAGCCCGAAACGATCAACCGCTTAGAGGAAAACATTGGCCGCCTTATTGCCGATATTCACTTACACCTATTTTAGATCAGTTTAAACAAAAATTTATCCTTTCAAAGTAATCAAATGTAAAGGCACCTTACAAAATTTGATGCAAAAAAAACAAAAAAAAACCGAATTGAGTTTCGGATTGAGAATGGGACTTCACGATGACGGCGCTCGTCCCGATGCATCAGAAAGTGTGATGATATGGGCACTTTATTTGAAGGGGTTATAGCTACATTAAAAATGCAATTTCATTAAAAACATTTGATCGCAAAAACAAAAAATCCAAAAATCCTGAAATTTAAACCAATCTTTGGGATCAGACAAAAAAATAAAAAAAAAAAAAAAAGCAGAAGCAGCTTTAGGTAGATACACCTACAGAAATACAAAATCCCAATGGAATTCCACTTGAGTCTCTAGGAATATTTTATTGTTTAACTGCAGTGAGAGCATAATTTCTGAATGCAATTTCCTAAGTGCTATAGCATTTGCAATAGCCCACGCGGTACGTGTGCAATGTGCACATCATCATCGCATATATGTCTGGCTCTACAATAACATCCAATGTAGCCAGTTTTTTGAAGGAGCAGCCACACCAACATCACGCGCGCATACAAATTGCATATATCCTATCAATTTTTTTTTTTTTGGGGGGGGGAGAGAGTTCTGAAATAGTTCCCTAGAACGAACAGTGCCAATTACTCCGTAATCCATCCCCCATATACACACACTTCCTCTACCTATGTATAATATTTCGCTACTTTCAAATTCCAACCCATTAGTACCTATAGTTTTTTTTTTTTGTGATTCACAGTGAAGGGTAAAAAAAATTTTATCATCTGCACTGCACGGAAAAATAAATTGGGGGTGGGCATTATTTCAAAGGACGACTTAATGGAGTTGGTGGAAAAAATATCCTTCCTAGGTACATATATAACAGAATTTTTTGTATCGAAAATTTCGGCCGGGAATCTACATGCCTACAAATGCTCATCGCTGCTTGCTTTCACACAACTTATTTGACAGTTTTTTTTATTATCTCGAAATTTATGCATTAAATTCTAAAATCTCAAACCGTCACAAACAAAAGGAAAAAAATGGAAGCTTAAATTAGAATTTTTGCAGAAATGTTCGAAACCATAATCAAGTGATCCGGAGTGTATAAAGAAATCTACGATTACCTAAGGTTTTTTTGGAGGACAGAATAAGCAAAATATTTGTTTAAAAATTTGAATTTAAAAGCCTTGTGCCGTCCAAAGGAAGGACCCACAACCAGAACATTTTTATGCATCAGCATCACTCGTTTACCATTATCATCCTAGTCATTGTATCGTGTTGTATATTCGGAAAGCGTTTATCAATCAGTGTCTAAAATGTGTCGCTTAGTATTCCAAATAGATGCTATAAAGTCTCGCTTGGGTGAAATGTCAACTTGACGTTGCCATTTTAAACTGAAATATAAAAAGAAAACTGATGCATTTTTCTTGGTCTCAATCTCTATACAGCCAAGCATTAGAGGAAATTGAATATGTAGTATGTACTATGTGTTGTTGTTATTGTTTATCCTTTAAATTGGTTTGGACGACCAACAATGATGATGATGATGATGACGAGGACGACCGACGACCGACGACGGTGACGGCGACGGCGACGCGGACGACTATGTACAAAATACACTTAAAAATCGATTTAACTTTATGGTACTTTAATAGCAATTGACGTGTCATATTCTGTTGAGACTGATTTATGTTAGGAAAAGGAATATTTTTTTTGTCCTATGATAATCAAAAAAAAGTCTTCTGTATGTAATTTCTTGAGCATGTACTCGTTCTTCAATCTAAATTCATACTTTTTGACAATGACCCACAGATCTTTATCCATGATTATTCGCACTATATTAAAAGAAGTTTTATAAGTATTGAGTACTTGAGAAATTAAGATTTGAAAATATAAGTAAAATCCAGAAGTACTTAAGTACTGAGTTATTTTTTAAAATTACATGGAAAAATTTTAATTACCAAGAAATTGTACTTGCATTTTAAAATTTTAAGTACAAAGTATTTGAGTATCCAGAAGCAAGAATAAGTATTTTTTTTTTTTTGAATTCCTTAGATATTATAAATACCAATACAAGTATTGGTACTGGTAGTTGAAATATGTCAAGCATAAGTATAAAGGAAATTTACTTGTACTTAAAAATATGAAGTACAAGATAATTGTACCTAGCTTGTATTACCTTAAGTACCAAAATAATAAATTACTGTACAGGTCCGCTTACATCTACATATTGGGTATTATGCTCTTTTTAAGAAATCACAGTAAAGGGTTAAAACAAGTGAACCTCATAAGGTTCTTATAATTTAACTCAAGTTTTCAAAACTACCCTAAGATTATTTGTTCTAGCAAACTTCTTCTTCTAATGCCGAGATATTAAGCATCAAAAACGATACGGAGTTTTCAGTCGACATCAAAAATCTCTACTCAAAAAAATTCGTGATTTATGCATTTTCTTCCATTTTCATATTGTGGCCGCTACTGTTCAAAAAAAAAATTTGTTTAATTTAAATCAATGAATATAAACATTTTAAGTACACATAAGTAAAAACAATTTTTCAGAAAAAGATAAAAAAAATTAACTTGCATTTTTTTGTAGTGTTAAATTTAAATTAATGCAATTATGTAATGTTAATGCAATTTAATAAAATATAGGACTACATAAATAACTATATTTTTTTTTACTAAAATTAATTGCAATTAAATTAAAAATTGATCAGAGCTAAAAAAAAAAACTTGATCAATATTTAGTTTAGCAATAAAAACAAACCTAGCGATTGACGTTTACGTGAAATTCCAATTTAAAAAAAAAAAATCTACATCATAACCACATCCAATAAGCTCGCAGTCATATAACGCCTAGGTCATAAATGTGCGTATATGTAATCCTGTGAATTTTCATTTCTTTTTTTTTTTATTACATTAAATATTATAACGAAAGTAAATAAACTCAGGAATATTAAACATAAACATAAAGATAAACAACATAAAATTTTACTTTTATTTTATTTTGCGAAATGTTTTCGTTTTTATTCGTCCTTGAATCATGTATAAGGATATCTGTAGACTACCTAGCATACATATCTGAGTACACAACATTTATTTTAATATTTTTTTATCAACCCTTGAGCTAAGGGTTAGTTTTCGTTGTTATATATGTACTATAAATAAATTTATGTTCGAGCTATATATCTAATATGTATTTTTAGCAACCTTAGGTGTAGAAAATATGGTTGATTATGTTCTTAATAAAAATAAAAAAAAAATAAAAAACAGGTTTCATAGTTTTCCATAAAATTTATCAAAGAAATGTTTGTTTTTAAGTGAAGCAGTAAATATTCCATGAAACAGAAATTATAGTTTACCACAATACTTGCCTATAAATAATAATCTCGCGTTTGACATTACTACATTTAGTGTAATACCCACAGTGACCAATTTCGATTATAGTCACATTTTATGAAAATGTCTATTTCTTTTTATACATATGTGTAAGCTGCAAGCTTCCGAATCGATCCAAGACCTAGTCAGAAAGACACTTTGTGGCAAACACAAGTTTTTTATTTCAAATTTTAAAATTTTTGAACTGAAAACTGAACTAAAACCACATCAATCCACTGATAGCTGAAATGGTCACACCAATTAGATTTTTCGTCTGTACTTTGTGTGCTATATCTTTGAAACTTTAATATGTAAGTCCTAAGACCATTTGGTGATCAGTGTTTGAATTCAAATTTATAAAGATATTCAATATTTTAAACAAAAACTAAACATAAGAACGTAAAAATTTAAAAAAAATCACTTTCCGATTACAGGCTGAGCACTTTGCCGCTGTACCGCAATTCGCAATAGAAAACTTTCATGTTAAAACACAGTCTGTGTCTGAAGTTTTCATTTGTAAAGATTTAATTTTGATAGTTAAACTTTTTAAAATAATAAGTTTTTCTATCATTGATATATTTCTAAATTGGTATTCATTTTAAAGTAATAAGAAAACCTTATTGTTTTTTTAATATTTTTTTTTGTTTGTGTACAATGTACACACATACTCAACTGAGGCCTAAATAGCCATGTGAGTCTGTTCATCTGATGATTTGTATGTATTCATACCAACAGACTAACTGGCGGGTCGATTTTAATAATACAGAGTTGCCAACGGTTTTTTAAAGATTTGTTCAAAAAGATTTTACTAAATAAACATTTCATTGCAAAATCCACTATATTTTACAATGTCTCAAAAGGACTAGACTTAATACTAAACTTGAAAGTTTGCAAGTTTTCTTAAATTAGATGCATGAAAAAGTTTTGGGTCTTCTAACTTCTTAGGAACAAACTAGAGAGAGTCGGCCGTAACGAATTAAATGTTCAAAATTTTAAGCCAAATAGATTTGTCTGCAAGCTTTTGCCCTCAAGGAGAGAGGTATTGCATTAAAAACTTTTTCTGTCAAAACATGAAAAACTAATGAGTGCAAACGTTGTCGCTCTCTATCTCTTTGGCTAAGAACTACAAAGAGTCAGAACTGAGACACGAAGTTTTTAAGACTTCTGGTGAATATTTTGTCATTCAACAATTTTTTCTCCGATCAACACGAATTGATATATGCAATTCGATTTTTAAAAATAAAGGGGGCGTAGCACTGTGAGGGGGAATTCGACAGTTTTGTTTTTTAAGCTTTTGAGCAGATGATGAAAAACAATGTTACAAATTTTAGCAAAGTACCCCAGATTTTCACCAAGATTGATTGTACTACTCATACTATTTCGAATTGACTTAACATTCCAAAATTTGTCCATATAAAAAGAAAATTGATAAAATTCCCGAAACACCCTGTGCCTCATACACACAAAAAAAAATAATATAAACAAACGCACAGTAAAGATATAATTTTGTTTGCTGTCATATCCAATAACGAACAAAAAAATAAACACCCATATAATACGACCAACTACGTACATAGCTCCCTGACATTAATGTCAAAACTTGCATATCTCATTTGGAATGCAAAAATCATTATTTATAGCAAATGAGATTTTTCTTTCAACCAAATAAAAAAAAAAAGAGATTTTTTTTTGTCGTTTGGTGCGGTTTCTTCCAACCGCACGTTTGTTTTGTATATTTTTATCAGTTCTTCTTTTTTTCTTTCTTGCAAAAAACCCCTGTTCCTGAATTATAATCATGTGCATTGAACTGTTAGAAATGGTAGGTAAGTTATAGGTACAAGCTAGGCAAGCTACAACAACCTATTAATAAAAATGCTTTAAAAGAGTGTCTCTCCCCTCGAATAAGATCTATCAAACTATACGAAAAATATAGCATGTAAGTAATACAACAAGAGACACCCTCCATTCTTTGGTTTTCTCTTCTTTTTTTTCTATATGGCTATATGTGCAAAACATGAGATCTATGTATCTACTGGTGTTGTATAATGCCCTTGTGCAGATACATATTTTAATATATCCTCTGCACGTGTATTAACACATCAGTTAGATGTTTCCCTCTATCTTATATTTTTTATGCCAACCTTTTGAAGTCGTAATGAGTTTTCCTTATACAGGTGCAACGCAGTTGGAGATTCCTTTCTTCATATTTCCTATAAAATTGCTCAGTGATGAGGAAAAGTTTACAGTATGATATGCAAAAAAGGTTACCTGGATCAATTTTTTAAAAGATTATTTTTAATGACGAAATTTAAAAGATACAATTTTTTTTCATGCAGGGTGATTTGCATAATGTGTGACAAAAGGATATAGAGTGTGTAGATTGAAATTTAGAGTTTGATTTAGTTTATTTCCCCCCGTTTAGGTGGGAAGGGAAGACAAACCTGCATTCCTGAATTCGCTTTTCAAAACAAGTTGATTTTAGGCATTCCTTTTTAAAAACTAATTTTCGAACTCAAAATTAAAAAAAAAATAATTTTTTTGTTCAAACTAGTTTTTTTTGTTTTAAATATACATTAAGAAATGCATTAATTTAAAAACAATACGTATTTTTTTCAAAACTTTGATTTAAAAAGCGAATTGAAAAATAAAGACTTGGCTTATTTTAAGTCATTTTTTTAGACAGATCAAATCTAACCCCTCGTCCTATACGTTTTTTTTTTTGTCCTGTCTTAATCCAATTTGCAAGTCACCCTATAGGTTATTTTCAGAAACTACTCAACGGATCTTACTGATACAAATTTGGTAGTTCTTTTTTAAATATTGGCTACCTTTTAATGAATTGTTTTTTCCAAAAAAAAGTTAGGTAACACTACTTCCTATAGAATAATTTTTTTTTGGTTTTTTTTCTCATAGAAGTTTTTTTAGATTTTGATAAACATTTTATATCAGAGCATCTTATTATTATACAAAAATGGTATTCACCAGCATTTTTATCAAAATTTTACAGAGGTTCAATTTTTTTTAAAGTTGTTAAAAACTGCTTGATTGATAGTTTTAAAGTCTGACACCACACCTTTCTCATAATTGTCTTAAATATTTTGGTAAAAAAAAAAAACTATAACCTATCAAACCAAAAAGAATCCGCTTATAAATCCAAACCGCACAAATCCAAACATTGGTCCTGTGCTTTGTTGATCGTGATTGCAAATGACATTCTAATTGGAAATTGCTAGTTCCAAGTGAGTATTGTTTTTATGTCTACACATCCAACATGTACAATGTTGGAAAAAAAACTTTTTTTTTTCTTGCTGAACAAACTGTCAACTATCAGACGCCAAATGTAATTCTTTTTCTACATAGAAATCGGATTCATATTAAGAATAAGAAGGAAGAAATGGTCTTCGGAAAAACACCAAGTTGAACAAGCGTGTCCTTTCATACATAAGTATATCATATCCTTCGAGACCGTGCGTCGTCGTCGTCTTTCTACTAAACTCATATGAAGGTACCTACCTAATAACTCTAAATGCACATTTACAACAGTTGAATGGAATGTATAGGGAATGATGACTCTGTTCCTTTTATTCATGCCATGAGCCAGCGAATAATATGTAAGTACCGTTGCAGAGATACAACAGTCTAACCTATGTATATCTATTTATATCTATTTATCCATCAATATAATACTAGCGCTCCTTGAAGGATGACTATCATCCTTTTTTCCTTCATCATATATGCGCATCCATTCGAACTTAGGTATATAGACTCAATCAAGCGAAGTAAATACGGTTATAGAAATTTATACTTCTTCCTTCAACTTTTTGTATAAGTTTTTAGCTGAATGGTGTCGTTTTTGGTATCCCTTCCTAGAGTGCAGAAATGCAATGAACAGAATCAATGAGTTAATTAGATGCGGCGCGACGACGACGGTGGTGGTGGTAATTTGAAGTTTATTTTAAACTTCTTTTTTTTCTTCTTCTTTCGTTCTTTTTCTTGACTTTTAAGTGAATAGAAAACTGATTCGAATGGTTGAAATAAAAAAAAAAATAAACTCACAGACAGGCTGTTGTAAGATTGCAAGAAAAAGTAAAACTTATTTTTTTTTTCATCATCCGGAGTTTAAGTGATTGAATGCATTTGAATAAAATTGAATTAATTGTAACAAAAGAAGAAGTCAAATGCATTCCAATGAGAGCGAGAGCGAGAGAGAGAGATAAACACATTTATATATTCAATCTCTGGATGAATCCTTTCTGATAACCGCATGGCGGGCGTGAGAAAATCAATTCACATCTTAAACGAAGTTCTTTTTATTCTAGTGGGAAAACATTTCAAAATTTTGAAAATCTATTATTTTAATATTTTTTTTTTAAATATAGAAAATATTGCAAGAACAAATCTGAATAATCATAACTAATTGAAAAGTTATTTAACTGCTAGTTGTTAATTATAAATAGAAAATTCTTGAAAATTAAAAAAAAATGATATAAAGTTAAATCTAAATTAGCAGCACGTTAAAAAGTAATAAACAACTCTGTACAAAAAGTTTCAAGCCATTTTCTAGTTCCTCGGTTAAATGATACTAAGTTAGCAAAGCAGCAAAAGAAAAATTGAAAATATTGCATATTGACAGTGAATGATTAGTTTATTTAGATTTTACTCTTTTTCAAGCAAAAACAAAAACAGAAAATTTAATTAACGACTAATTTGTGCATTATTTCTATTAATTTAATAAGTCATTTCTCATTATATGTACTCGTATATAATATTTATAATTTTAAGTATTCATAAATCCAAATTAATTTTAAAATATCTTACGATTTCCGAAAAACATTGCCATTGAAGTCAAGAACTTACCTGAAATTGAAAAAAAGTAAAAAAAAAAAAAATAGTAAATTAGATAAAATACATATAAAGTTTTTTTATTCTTAATAATTTTATAATTAAAAGATATGTAGCCATATAATGATTCAGACATTCAGACATTGTTATATTCCATATTTTTAAAACTTAAAAGTTTCAATTCTGCATATCTCCAAATACATATATGTCATAATAATGGAAATTTAAAAAATAATAGACTTTAAACGTATTAATAACTTGTATGTTTTTTTAATAAATATTTCACCCTTGAACGGGAGCTGATTTTTTCCTGAACAAAAAAAATTGGGGGAATTTATTAAAAATAAATTTAATAAAAAGTGAGTATACGCGTAAGTGTGCTAAATTAATTTATCGTCTATCTTGCAGTTGCAATATTTTTTAAAAAGTCGATCAAAGCGACACGAACATTGATTTTAAATTTATAATTTTTTATGTGCAACAATTTGTAACTCGTTGATTTTTTAAACAATTTTGTCTTTGCAGTTCTTAACAGGAATTTATTTATTTATTTTTTTAAATTTAAACTGCTTTTACTAAAGTATTGATTGATTGATTATATGGTTAAATGATTAGATGAATAACTCAGTTGCCGGTTCAAAAAAAAAACTCCACTTCCAAATATATTTTTCACAATTTCTTTTACCAATAAATAAAAAGATAGTTTTGCAAGATAGTTTTTTTCAAAAATTTGTATAAAAAAATCGATTTAATGAAGAAAAACTTATTGAAATTTAATAACATTTTCGTATTACTTTTCTAAAAAAATAAACATCAAAAATAAGACAAACTTATTGTTTTAAACAGAAAATTATGAAACTAAATGTCGACTAAAACTAACGTTTTTGGCACTTGAGCGTTTTCCTTCTGTTTTCTCCTTTTAAAAAATCAAAGTTCAAAAAAGCGCTTTAAAGCTTTAAACTCTAGTCGAAGTACTTCAACTATTCTTTTTGGAGGTTTCCTTCTTTGCCTTTGAGATAGTTTGTTTTATACAGATTTTTCTGATATAAATTCACCACAAAGCTCCATTATACGAGTACATATAAAAGTATTGAACTTCTCATTTTCTAAAATCGACAAAAAAAAAAACCATCTGATGGGTGAAACCTTTGAACTTTTAATTCCATAGATTTCTTTTATCAAAACAAGTTAGTCGTAGGTAGAACATCGTATTATACATCTTATAGGACAAACTATTTTCAAAATTTAACAAAAAAAAAAAACTATCTCAAAAAGACCACATCAAAGGGGGATCAAAACCCGCAAAAGCAGCCATTTTCGATGTTAGAAGATTAAGTCCTACTTCGCATTACATGACAACAAAGAGAGGATTTTTTTTTTTATTTTGCTGTTTGGTAGAAAATCGTTAGATACTTTTTCAATATACTTTACAAAATGTGTTTTAGTAAACACACTGAGGTCCTTGAAGTTTTGACTATAGGTTGGTTTCTAGAAAATTTACATTTACATATATTTCGTCATGAAAAGCTATGATATTTATTTGAGGTTGATGGTTGATGGTAATAATGATATTGATGGATAATATACCTGATGCGTCATTTTCGACTTCACAAAATGAAGATAACGAACAAACATGGGAATGGAGGAGACGTTACTTATGTTAAGGTTTTTTTTTTTTTTCTTTTCATTCATATCTAATATACGAGGAAGGTATACGCATCCTGATGGATCCAACTATGTGTACAATGTACATCCATCCCTTAAAATATATTTTCGATAATCATCCAAATGAATTTTACAACATTTCACCATACTATAGGTTATGTAGGTTGATAGATACAGATACGTCAAGGAGTAGGTATACCTACATACATAAATGCAGATGATGGGAATGTCAAAATGAAAATTAATGGAAAGTATTTCAGGTATAAGGATCGAAGGTATCTATCTTCCAGCTGTGTCGTATAGTCGTTGACGTCCTCGATCTCGCCCTCTTCCTCTTCCTCGTCGTCGAAGGTTATCTGTTTTTATATTTAATTTATTCACCCATCAATATGAGTAGGAATAATATTTAAAGGTACCCACACGTTTTTTTTTTTTTTTTTTTTGGTTCAATCTCTATATTACACTTCATACATATATCTATATAATAACAGGTTCAAGTACCTACCAAAAGTCAGGATTTATTTAGCACTTAACGAATTTTAATAATGAGATCATAAATTTTGCCAGCTTTTAAGTAGGGGAAGATTCTTAAATCAAAAGCAAAGCTAAAAGGTAGGTACCTACGTGTTAAAAAAAAATGTTGCATGTATTTCCGAAAAGGATTCTTAAAATTTGTGAAGTATTTTACAAAAGTTTTCAACAAAAAAACTGGGGATAAATAAAAATGATTGAATGATATTTTTTTGAACGATATACATAGCTATCTATAACTGTTTCTGCAAATAACAGAATAAATCAAAACTGGTGTCTTAGAAAAATGTGAAAAGTACAAAGCTATTAAGAAAATGGAAGAATCAATTTTAAAAACTACAGAAAGAGTTCTTGAGAAGAGATGGTTGAGCAAGTTCTCCAACTCGTATCACTATACTATACAATTCTGAAAAGGCACCTGGAAGCCCCCGGGAGTCGAGCGTTGGGTTGAAGCTCTCTAAAACAGCTATCAAAGGCTTGATCTCTTGGGAGCCTTTAGGTGGCAAGCTCTTGAAAGCTGGGTTCTGGACCGCTACAGCGTAACGGCCCAATGGAGCTCTCTTCTGACGAAGAGAAGGTGATCTTTTATAGCAAACTGACTCCTGCTTATTATATAGTACATACAACCCTTGGAGACATAATAATGGTAATGGGAAACTTAAATGTCAAGGTCGGCACCAGTAACGATGGGCTCATGGTGTTGGGAGCCGCAACGACAATGACGAATGCTTTGTGGATTTCTGCAACACCAGCCGCCTTTTAGAGGAACACACACCGTGTCGCAAAGTCAGTTTGCCGATGACGGACAGACAAGCAACTTTCAAATACGTAGACCACTTCGTGATCAGTAAGCGATTTCGAAGCAGTGAGGAATAGAAGAGGTTCAGACATGGGAACGGCCCGGGACCATCACCTTGTGAATGCTGCCGTAAGATTACGACTTAAGGACCTTACAGTCTACCAATCGAGCGAGGTACTGCAATTAGGAACCCTCTCACATAGAGAGCTTGAAAAAGAGAAAGCTTTCCTGAAGAAGGACAAAAAGCCAAAAAAGGGAGGTTTGAAAATTGCGAGGCAGTTGCGTGCTACCTGCAAGGCAGCCAAGACAATAGTAAGAATCGTCATGGACTGAATAAAAAAAGCACCTCGAAGTTGAAATACGTCTCCAGAAACCGTAAACGATGGCGTGTCGGATTAGTGGAGGCCCTAGGCTAGAGGACGTTAAAGTCCGAGATCTTAAAAGTAAGTAAGTATTATTGCCAACTAATATCATTTTAGACCAACTGCCGTAAAACAGTACAAAATTATTCGAGTTATCATTTTTTTTTTTTTTTTTTGAAAAACTGAAAAACTGTCAAACGTCGTCATTTTTTGTATTATACGGAGGATAAGCAAATGTTTTAAAATTCAATCTTAAGCATAAAATTTATTTTTGGCTTTTTTAGCGCTTGAAGTAATTAATTGAATGCTTTCCGACATTTTTTTTAATACCTTCCTAGTTCAAGTGGTGCTTTAACATGGGAGCAAGTACGTACGAAACAGTCGTGCATTTTTTTTTTGACAAGATTATTTTAGGGACAACGAAATTTTTTATGACTACCCTAATTTACTGTAGTTTTAACAGTTTTTATTTTTATTCAGAAAATTTTTATATTTTTTGGAGTACATAGTATAATATCAAATAGGTATCAATATCATTTGTGTATTCCAAACACAAAGACTCCTTATACATACATATGTACATATGTACTTTATTTCCATATGAAACATATTTTAAACAAATTTTATTTGTTGTCTGCCTTTAGCTGTGATTTTTACATCTTCTATATTTTTTGCCTTTTTTATTAAGTTTGCCACTTTTCACTTAAAGTGTCAGCACTTAACTTTTTTAAATTATTTCTTTTCTTTTACAATTACAGATATGGGTACATTATATTTATTTATTTTTTCCACCTATACGAGATTAATTCAATTTGTTTTATTATCTCTGTCGATAAACTACATACAAGTACAAAAATAAGACACTCACATCAATGTATAAATATTATTTATTATGACACTTATCAATGTGTTATATTTAAGCGTAGTAAACGAATAAAGCGATAAATAACGTCAAAGCCGGTTGTTTATAATTTATTTACCTAAAATGTTTTTATTTTTAGATTTTATGAGGCAAAATGCTTTTATGGAAAAAAAAACTAAAGGGGGGTCTTAATACCAACTTGGTAAAGAAAAATTAGATATTGGTTCATACCTCATATGTATATAAGAAAGAAATGGTAAGTGAATGTATATAAAGTAATCTTAGGTATTGAAAAATTATTTATACGTAAATTCTCACTAAAAAGAAACTCATCAAGTTATATAACTTTTAACATTAAAGATAGGTACTTCAATTAAAATTATTCTGTTACACTTAAGGAAAAATTGACCCGTAAAATAATTTTTTTATAAGCTTCCGCTCGAAATTCAGATAAAGTTAATTTATTTTAAATGACGTCAATTAAAGCCCAATTTACAGTTCCTCGACAAATAGAACAATGGAAGTGATTTTTGCGCCAAAAAAATGTTTGACGTTTAAAATTTTTTTAACGAAGTGTGAACCAAACCTGAGCGCCATTGTTTCCGATTATTTTTGGGTTTGTTTCTGTTGATTTTACAAACTTAAATATTTTTAAAAAACTTTCTATAGAAAAAAATTTTTTCAACAAAAAGTGTTATTTATGTTAAAATCTTGGAATTCGTCTTAGTTCTGCGAAAAAAAAAATTGAAAAATGCCAGTGTTATCATTCTCTCAAGAACTTTTTATTTTTGGCTATCTATTATTTTTTATTATTTACTATCAGAATAAGCTAGAGTTAGAGTTAAAATTTTTGAATCAAATTATGTTTATTTTAAAATAATAATAGACTTAGGTCCAAGGGGTGGCAGACCAACACTGGCCATTCCTGTAAACATGCATATTGCAAATCTTGAATCCTCAGGAATTTGGGAGAAAATAAGTCTTAAAGTTGCATCAAATTGATGGAAACTTGCTGATTTTTCGATATGCTTAAGAGAACAATGTCTCCAACTGACACTTTTGGCAGACTGACACCTTAAAACTGCATAAAAAATAGTCCCTACCAAGCTATAATGTTTATGAAATGTTTTAGACATCTAACCCCACTGTAGCTGACAATGATAGCAAATTCATTGTGATTAATGAAAATAAATTTAGAATTTTATGAGTTATTTATTTCTACATCAAATATTTTCCGTTATACGAGTATGTATATGTACAAAGCAATTTAGTTTCAATACGCCAATTTTATTTTCAATATGCATCCCACCATGCTTTAAGTATAGACAATAAATCAAAAAAATATTTTAATAAAATATTTCTTACGCATTCCTTACCTTTTATTGCCTATCCCTATGAATGTATATATACAAAGATAAATTTCCCATAAATAAAAATTCGAAAGTAGCTATCCATATATTTTGTGTAACGAAGTAAAAATGAGACACATAACAGCTAACAGATGCTAGATATAGATATTTCAAATTCAATTTATCCTGTCCGAAAGGAATTTTCACCAAATTTCAAATGAATTGTTGTAATTTATATAAAAATTCATTTGTTTTTCAACATCATGAATGTATAAAAAGAAAAAATAAACAAAATTGATGGAAAGCAATTTTGACAAGTTATCTATTCTCAATTTGTTTAATAAAAAATTCATATACCAAATTTTGATGATTGATATTTAAATAGAAAACAATAATTTACACTCATTTCTTTTTTTCTAATTTCTTTGCAATTTAAGCTCTGAGTCTATGAAAACACTTATGGCGTTTTCAATTGTCAATCAGGAATTCTGTTTTTGCTTCTGATTTCAAATGCAGAAGAGAAATGCTCTTCTTTTTCAAAATCAGAACTGTCATTTTTGCCCAAATGAACGCATTCAGTATGTTTTTTTCTGCTTCCAGATTGCCAATTGAAAACGCCATTATGTTCGGTTCCACCAATATTTGATAGGTTGTTAAATTTTTAAATGACGTAATTTTTAGGGAACAAATGTCATTTTAAGACTAAAAAACGTGTTTGGTGCAACCTGCCTTTAGTCTGTCACATATAATGGCTGCCATATGATATGAAATTCTTAATTAAATAATATCTACCTAAAATAATAAAGATAATAATGCAACGCCGCCGCTGTAAGTTTATTAATTGTGAAAAATGATAAGTTTAGGCAAAAGCTTGCATGAACGTCATTTTAATCATTGATTTCGTTAAACGCTGTGCAATTGAATCAGCTGTTCGTTAAACGTCAAATTCAGATTGTGAACTAATTTCAAGATTAACCTCCCTCAAGTCAATGAATCGATAAAAAAAAATATGATACACAATATTCGCGTTGTTTTGTTTATACCTCAAGAGAATTGGATGATAATACAATAGTAAATTTTAACCAAATACATTTGGTTAATTTTCCACAGCAAAATTTTTAGATAATTTTAACAAATTTGCGTGAATCATTTTCCAAACAAAATTTGACAGTTCACCACATGGTAAACTTAATTAAATGGTAAACTTATCCAGTGTTTTGCATCGTTGCATAAAAACCCTTAATATTCTAGTCACGTAAAATTACACTTCGGTAAATTAATATTGACATTTCCACGTTTTTAAACTAAAAATAATTGTATCTAGCTGTTAAAACCACTTAAATAATGCAAAGAACACTCCTGCTTCCCTATATGTGCATAAAAAAAAATATTGAAACCCAAAAAAAAGAAACAACTAGCTAGTTTCGAAAGCGAATTAGCTTGCATTAGGTTGGCTTAATTTTTAACACTTTTTCCCAATTAACAAATTAGCGATATTGTTTGTTTTTTAACATTTCACTCTGCACTCTGAAAACTCTGGTGTGTGAGGTGAGAGTAATGATGAGAGTTTGTTTTCCATGACGAAATTAAGCGTTTGTTTGTAAAGTATGTCAGTAACCTTTTAGCAAGTATATAAAAGATTATATTATATACTCTAACCTATGTTGTCATTATTTGTTAATGATATTTTTTTGTACGTGAGTGTTGTTGATTACTTAAAGGCAATGTCAAAATGTCAATAAAATTTAATGATTTAAACAGGTTACATATAATTAAATTTAATTGAATTGTTCATGTTAATTTTATTTTTTTTTTGTTGTTGTCTAATAGAAATTTTGTATACCTGTGTAGTTAGGTATATGAGACATGTGATGTAAAAGGGAATTAATTGATGTTTTGTAGTTTAATGTACATCAGTTGTACAAACAAAAAATGCAAACTAAAGTACTAATTAAAAAAATTATGCTAACCACAAAAACAACAACATTTATGAAAATTTAATTTTCACAAAAATAATGGATATCGATTTTATCTTAAAGTAATTTATAATTGAAAAAAAAAAAAAAACATGATGTTCGAAAATGCATATTTTTTTCAGAAATAATTAAAAATTGATTTTTGAAGATGCATATTCAGATTAAACGAATGTTTGCATAATGCATAACATAAGGCTAGGGCGTGATGGTGAAAATAGCTGGCAGTGGAACTTCTTTTCTTCCGTTTAAGCTGGAAGGGTGATTTTTTGAAGAAAAAAAAATTACTTTTTCAAAAACTATTTGGTAGAGAACGAACTTGTTGCAGACAGTTCCATATGTTTTGTACTTCTCACATCACTTCGTTTCAATGTCTGTAAATGTTTTGACACATGTATTATTTGACGTTTTATTTTATCCAGATTGCACCAATTAAGTCCCTCGGAAGCGTCTGATGCTTTAGACGGTGTTACTGATAGTTTCATTAAACTCGTATTTTTGCCCAAAGTGATTCAAAAAATGTAAGCAATGGGGAATATTCATAGTCCATTTGGCCTCGAGTATAAAGTTAACACACAGGTTAGAAACAGCTGATATTCATAAAGAATTTGCTCTATTTAGTAAAAAACAGAATTGTACTACAATTTTAGTACTATTGCTTGTCAATCCATAGAAATCCAATCCGTTTTCAAACATGGACTCCAACAGAAAAAAGTCAAGAAAGCGTGGTATTTCAAAGCTAAAGTGAGGGAAATTGATCCTCCTTGTCCCATACTCCGGGTCCTTATGTATCAATGAACTCAATTTTTGTCCGGAAACAAAACTCCTTGATAAGTATGTTTACTCAATTAGAAATATCTCCTTTCCTGTCTTTAATTTTTTTTCTGATATAGGTAACGTATGTATGTAAAATGTATTCAGTACCTTCAACCTACATAACTACCTACTTTGTTTTTAAAAATAAAAATATTAAAAACAAAAATTCAACTCCAAAAGTCAAGTACTCGTATGCCTATACCTAGGTAATAATAATATAATATGCCAAAACCTAAGTCGCAACTTACATTTTTTTTTTATATATTAAAGCAGGTTCATGGGGTTCCCCCTACCAATTCTCAATGAAAGAAAACCAGTTTACCCTTTTATTATAATAGTTTTACTTGTTTTACTACTGATGCAACTGAACAACACAAAAGGCCTCACTTTCCTCATCTTCATTTAGAGCTCAACTCAGAAAACAAAACATAAGGAAGATTCACTTTCAGCAGTGGCATGCGCTAGAAAAACATATATAGATAGAATCTCGGGGGTAGGTTAACTAACTGGTATACCGCGTTGGATTGGATATAGAAATGGAATGTAAGAATATAAAGCTGTTGGAATCGAGATGACTTCGTTAAAAAAAAAAAATAATCATTAAGAAACCAGCGGACGTACAAAACCGGCTTATTAAACATTTCACCGGCGGCGCGGCGATGCGAGTGTTTTTTTTATATATATTGTTTTTGTTTTTCTCTAGATTGGAAGGTATACGCAGTGTAGGTACATACCTCCTTATGTGTAGAGTATAGCCATCCTGATTTATTGGAAAACAATTCTGGACCCACAAGTACATTAAATGTATGTAACCAATATATAATATTCACCAATTATCTATTAACATAACCAATTAATTGTAATCTTTATTTTTTTAATGTACTTAGGTAACACTTTTAAAGAAGTTGTTGGGGTTTGTGATAAAAGAATTTTTATTATGAGGATTTTATAAAATTTTAAATCATGATACTATTACGCAATTTGCTTACCTATAATTTTTTTAAAACCCTACTACTTTTCTTATTTAAAATATCAAGTGTCAAACAAACACAACTTTTCCTTACCAAAGTTATAGCCTTTTCACACTGAACCGAAAACACGGTTTTCGCCAAAAAAAAAACGGTTTTCGTCGAAAACCTGCATCTAAAACACAAGTTTTCCCATACGTTTTTCGTAAACCACAAGTTTTCGTTTTTAATAAGTTTTTGATAAAACCTCTTGAAAACCTGTTGAAATTCAGATACCACGTTTACAAGCAGAATTGAGAGCTCGAGTTGGATTAAGGCCGAATTTTCGACTTAGGTTTTTCGTCATTTGAGTTGAGTACTCCAGTTAGAGTTTAGTTGAAAATATGTTGCGATGACAGCTGCTGTTTGGTAATGTCTCATATTAAAAAGAAAATTATATTAATATAATTATATTACCGATCGTTACGAGTGAAAAAGAATGTGTTCTAGTTATTTGCACTCACACAAACTTCAGACATTTTGCCAATGCCATACCAACTCCTCAACTCAGGTTTTTCAGCACAAATTACGCGCATTTCAACTCAACACAGGTATACAAAGTGGCGAAGCGAGCTTGAAGCTTGAAGCTCGCTTCAATACCTCTTGTAAACATGGTATCTAAGAGGTTTCGAAAACTTTTAGCCGAAAACCTTGTTTTCAGTTCGGTGTGGAAAGGCTATTAACCCAACACGCCTAACTCGGAATTAAGACAATTTCCCCAAAATTGCGATCGAGATTGCACGATTTTCCGTACAATAAGGAAATTTCAGACCACTTTATTTAAGTTTTTTTTTTTTTCGATGGTGTAAGGAAACAGAACTTTAACTGTCAGCTGATAGCCTGTGTTTATGAGGCCATATAAGATAATTTCGTTCATAATTTTCAAAATAGGTCTCAAATCACATCTCTCCCGTACAAATTCACATTTCGAAATGGGGTGAACGCATTTAGCCAAATATAAATGAGCTGTCAAACGAAATCATCCATTCGTAATGTCACCGCACCACCGCTTGTCTGGTTATTTGCGAAATTTACTCATTGTGGTTCTAATGAGAATGTAGTTTACGAATGGCCGCATTCAGATTTCTTCTCAAAGCTATCTGGATAGCTAGCTATCTAAAACGAAAACGGCTAATGAAAACTAATTTATTTTGGCATGTTCGTACTTTTACTATGTACCTATGTTATCTTTATTTAAAACAAATTAAATCGTACAAAAGTAGCAATTACAAATTATATCTGTATAACAATCATTAAATTAACAAATTGCCTCAGTTCTGATGTAAACCACTTTGGGTAGTTTTGAAATTGCCTTAGCGAAAGTATATTTTCTGACGTGCATTCTTCCATCTCAAACCTTTTTTTTCGTGAGAAGAAAAGAGAAGGACAGATTATTTTTCTCTATAGTTTTCTTTTCTAATCCAGCGAAGAATAACCGTGTATTTGTAGTCTAGCCCAAAATTCAAAATATAAATCTACCCAATAAAATTTTACGATAAGTTATCTTGCTCTGAAATATTGGTAAAGGTGGTGAAAAATACACACACAATATTAGGTATGTTTGAAACTAAAATTTAATAAGTCCAATCAATCATATCTCTTGAAACAATTTTCTTGTCTCCCACATTCCTTGCGATATATTTTTTTTTGTAACCCAAAGGAATGTTAATGAATGTTTTTTTTTCAATTTTTTTTTAAATTTTCTAAAATATTAAATGTTTCCATATGAGAAGAAAGCTATGAAAATGGGTCTTTGAAAAAAAATTAGTCCTTAGTGTTGGCGTTTTACTTAAAATGGAATAAAATTTTGAATTTTTTTCAGATTTGTCTGCAAAACGGGAGTAATTTTTTATGTCTAGAAGCTAAACATGTAGGTATGCAGTTCAAAAAATCCTTTATATGTATAAAAAAAATTTGAAACGAAAAAAAACTTAAAATATTTCTTTTTCAATTTGTCCTCCAATACTCAATGCTTTAGAACAAAATAAAATTGGCGATTTTTTTAAGATTTGATAAACCATAAATTAATAACCAGAGGCAGTACCTATAGTTACTCAACAAAGTTTTTTTGTATGGGGGAAGTTGAATACTGAGATCGCAACCAAAATGAACCGTGTATGGGACGCTTTATTATAGCCTTCGATAAAATTAGAACTCTTTTAAACTAAAAACTCTAATACATCATACATATACCTACCTCATTTATGTTATCCAAAAACTTGGTGCTTTAGATTTCGTACAAAAAATAGGGAAACCAGTTATTTATGTGTTAAGCCAATCTCCCAACGATCGGTTTGCAAAAATAAACCGGAAAGGCGTAGTATTTGAATTATTTTTTATTTCGTGTCGGTTTTATTTATTTTTAGAACAGCATGGCGAAAAGCCATGCCATGATAAAAAGAACTCCAGACAACCGAAGACCAACGATGACGTCATAGAACCACAGCAAAACAATGACGTACACTGGGGCACCACATATGGCAAAGTTGAAATAAAATCAAAATTAAATAATGGGACATTTATTCATAGTCAAACTTTAGAACCGATTCCAATTGGCCTCGAGTCTAAAGTTAATTTGTTTAGTAAAAAACAGAATTCTACTACAATTTTAGTACTATTGCCTGTCAATCCATTGAAATCCAATCCATTTTTTGACAGATAGAAAAAAACAACTTAGTCAAAGAGTCAAACGTTTTTAAGGATTGACTTCCAGTACTCCAGGCTAGCTTAGAAGAGATAAAGAAACCACTTGTCAGACGACTATGAATATGCCCCAATGTTTCGTGTGGCTAAAAAATGGAGGTAAGTTGAGTTTAAAATAGTTCCCATCTTAGCAAGAGTTTAAGGTTATAAGAGGCAAATAAAACAATAGCTACTTCTATCCTTAAGCTATATAAAATTGAATAATTTTTTTTTCTATAAAACTTTCAATTTCACATTGCGCTGAGATATGCTATCTCAGATACTCGAGTATCCGTATATGTTTGTGAACGACTAAAACCGGATAGGTTAATTTAGCTGTTTGATTTGAATTCAAGTCAGCTGTTTTTAACATTTCTCTTCAGATAGCTGAATATACGAGAATTTTTTAGATCGGTTGAGATTTTTATTTTGAGAACAGATGTTTTATAGTAAACTGTTTTTTCTCAAGAGATTACAACAACACAAACCAATTTGGATTGCTTTAGATAACTTTGTGAACGTGGCCATTGATCAAGAAATTTTAAGTTTTACAAAAAAAAAAAATTATTAAACATTATTTATTTTAATTCCAAATTAGTACATTATCTTGTTCCACTGTGAGACATCAAAATCCCAAGGGTAGGTAGATGTACAGAAAACACGACGATGGAATTTTTATGCACACTTTTGCCACACAATATTCTCATGCTGCGCACCGCACCTCATCGTGACAACCACAAATGCATCTTATCTCAGCCGTAATGGAATACAGGCACCCACCACCAGATGGAGATAAAAATCACTGGAGCATGCACTCTGGAAACGCACATTCTTTTTTTTCTGATAGGATATGCAATTTTTTTTTTTGTTCTCACTTCTTTGCTTGATGTCTGTTTTGTTGTTGTTTTAGTTGTTTGGCTGACAAGTGGTTTAGTTTTTCTTTGTACTTCATAAGCACAAAGTACAAGGTGCCTATGTACCTATTCAGATGCCGACTTGTTTTTTTATAATACATAAATGTACATATATTTTATACAATACATTATTTAATTATCGCTTGGGAGATTATCTCGTCGCATGCCATTTTTTTTTTTTTTGCTGTTTTTGTCGACTTGCAGTTCAAATGAAGAAGGGGAGTAGGTAACTATATCTTCTTCAAGTTCAAGTCTCCCTTTTTTATTTCCACACCTATAAAATCTATTTTTATATAGACGGTAAGTGCCTACCTATCTTAAGGTTGCTAGGTATACTTTAAAGAAATTCATCTCTTGTAATGGAGACACAATCCACATTATATACCTTCAACCTTCATCTCTTAAGAATTGCTTACCAACAGTATACCTACTCCCTACATATTATGTAATATGTATAAACATATGTATGTGCATCGGTACTTGCTTTTGAAAAAAAAGCCTTAGGGCCTTTAGTTAAGGTCAAGTGGTATGTTTAAGTTTCTTACTTTTCACAAACTATTCGTATGATATGAAGAAGAGGAGATTTAAGATTACCTCGTTTTAAAGTCCTTATGAAAAAGAAGTGTTCTCTTTAAATTTATATAATTTTTAAATACATAATTATGTAGAAAGTTCAAAGACTATTAACGAGTTGAAGACCATAGGAAGTTAAAAGCTGAGAAATATTAAATAAAGAGTGTCATTTTTTTTTGAGATCTAGAACTTTAAGTTGGCGGCCATTTAAACAGCTGTTTATTTTAGTTTTAAAAGTCTTTACCTCTTAAGCAAAACACCCTTTATTATGTATATTAGAATTTGATCATATGTTTTAACTTTTGTGGATTAATTAATTGGGCTTAATGATCGATATGAAAACAATGCAATCAATTAAAAAACTAATTCATTCTTTCCCAACGTTTCTCCGGTTTTTTCCGGCTTCATCAGGGGTTTAGATTTATTAATTCTTAAGAAAACAAATACAAAAAAGACCATAGGAAGTTAAAGGCTAAGAAATATTAAATAAAGTGTGTCATTTTTTTGAGATCTAGAACTTTAATTTGGCAACACTCTTTTAATTGGCGGCCATTTAAACAGCTGTTTAGTGATTTGTGTTTAGCTTGGTTTGGCATTCCACATGAACATACTGACGCCTAAACAACGCTTCCAAATTTTGCAAATTTATCCCGATGAAGCTCACTTTTGGTCAATAACCAAAATAAACAAAACTACCGAATTTGGAGTGAAGATAATCCTCAAGGACCTCAAGTGTATGTTTGAGACAAATCTGCATGTTTAGTGTGCTTTATTGGCTCATAAAATAACGATGCTGACCAGAAGGTTACAGCAAATGGCTGCTATAGAGCCATGATTACTGACGTTTTCGCCCTGAACATTATGAACAACCATGATGTACAGGAGTCAGGAGCCCTGTTAACAACAAAATGGCGCAACATGTCACACAGCTCATGCCACAATTGATTTATTGATGGAAACCGCATAGTTTCAGGTTTCGGACCAGTGGGCGTTATTATGCCTAAAATCATATTTAAATTTTAATGCCAAAACATTATCTTTCGTTCATCTTTGTTTCGTTTCAAAGGTCTTTACCTCTTAAGCAAAACACCCTTTATTATTGGCAAAAATTTTGTCGATTTAAAATTCAAATCACGATTACTATAGATCGATACTAAACTAAAAGACAATTTTACTCATATGGATAACAAATTTGGTACCGTATCTTTTAAGCATTTATGTAATATCAAAACTAGGTTTCGTTTTTTTGAAAAAAAAATTATAGGTAAGTCAAAAAAAACAACCTAAAAATATGTTTTAAAAAATGTGTTTGATATGTGAAAACCGGAAACACAGAAAAAAGTTACTTGATGGATACAAATTTCTAACTGTAAAAAGAATAAAAATCATAAAATCAGTACCTAGTTATAAGTCGAAAAGGAAACGAAAACGAGAAAATTTCTTTTTAAATCTTGTAGCATTTCACTTCGACTATGCAAAAGGCATTGACAGAAATTAAATATGTTAACTGAAATCTTTAGCATTATAACTTTGCTCCGTTCTGTTACTTTCGTTTTGCTTTGAATGCATTCAAAATAGAATGCACAAGATTATTTTACGCAAGTTTTTGGACAAATATTTGAACAATAATGCATAAACATTTTTTTGAGTGCCACCAATCACTGCCAATTATCGATTTATTTTTGCTGGGAGTTCTGCATTTTTTAATGCAGGAAAATTTACTTTTAAACTAGCATTTTTGTGTGAAAAATATTTTCATATAGCATTTCAATTTTAACTGTCAATATGGATAATTTTTATCTTGCGTTAAAAAAATGTCTTTTTAGGAAAAAGTTATTGATTTTTTGTTCTGTAGGTAATTGATTTTTTTCAATGCAATTCTTTAAACTTCGTCAATATTTTTACTTGCAACTACATAATATAATTATATCGACATACAACTCATACTACAGCGTTGCTCCAAAAACAACGGTACCTGTAATCTGACATATAGCCGTTAATACACCAAACAACAGAATTTATTTACCTATATCGAAAACGGCTACAACGATTTTTTGAATTATTTTTCATTTAATTTTCTAATAACATTCTTGTTTAGAGTAATTCCCATGGTTACTACATTAATTTACTGGTAGGTATACTAATATGAAAATTTAAATAAAATGCATTATTGGAACATATTTTTTGATTTATTCCTCTTTTAAAAATGAAGGACTACTGAAAATTAAGATCAATGTCATGGAAACATGGAGCTTTTTGAAAAAAAAAATTGATAACGGTTAGGTTCAAAATTCAGAGGGAAATATCAAAACAAACATTAAAATCCATGCTTTGATTTCGCCACGGGGAAGAAAGATCACTATGTACATCTTTTAAAGAAAAATATATAATATATTTAAATTTTTTTACTAAAATATAATTTTTTAAATGACTTATTATTTAAAATTAAAATTATTTAAACTGTGTTGAAAATATTGGACTCTGAAGTTTAAAATTCGTTTTCTGAAAAATTAGAAAATTGTGACTGATCGTTATTCCCGCAGCCCTTCAAATGTATAAATATTTTCTTTAATTTTCAGATTTGATTTCAATTTTTACACAAACCCAGAATCGAATTACTCGTATGAACGTTTGAAGTATGAACAAATTTATCACTTCACTTCGCTGTCAATAGATCGTTAATTGGATCTTTACTCATTTTTTTTTTAATTTTCAAAGTTTTGTCGATCTACACGACACGACCTACCTACGTATTACAAAATATTAAAAAATCACGAAAAAATTAACTTATTATTAATTTTATTCAAGGTACATTTTTAAATTCTCTAAGTGGCAGCCCTGTTTAATCAACCAAAAATTGGTTAGTTTGTATTTTTTATTTATCATTTATCGCTGAAACTCAGTTAAACAAATACACACATACATAACAATATTATATTCTTCGGTTATGTATAAGTTTGCCGGTCATGCCATTCTACAATGTTAAATCAGATAAAATAAAAAATATATACATACCTATGTAGGTTGGTTGGTAGGTATACCTACAAAGGTAAGTATTTACTTCTATTTTTGTTGAAGTACCTATGTGGACGTATGCACCTGAACGATATTATTTATTCGTTTACCTATTTCAACTGATTAAGTTTTTTTTTCTTTATTTATTTTTTTTTTTTTTTGTTCGCCACGTTTCGCAATCGCATTATAGTCGTTGTGCTATGAAATGTGTCAGTGATCTCGCCGTCACTGTCGCCGGTTAAGAGGCAAACAAAAAAATAAACATTTAATGATGTTAACTTTGGTATGTCTCTATGTTTTCTTTTATAATATATTTTATGAACTTGTACATAAGTACTCATATGTATAAAAAAAAAATAAGATAGATAGGAATTGTTAGGTTATGTTGACGACTTTATAAGGCTGATAATGGGGCGGTCTAATTTTTCGATTGACATGCATAAAAATAAACAATAGGTTAGTAACTACATAATTAAGGTATATGGGTATAAACGAATTTATACGAAGACCTTCTTTTCATAACCATCACAAAAAACTTAGGTACGTAAATTTTTTATTAACTATCTTTTAAAAAAATAACGTAACCTTAATTCTACCCTATATTTCATTTTTTTTTTTAAGATTTGATAATTCGATTGACTAACAGGGGTCTATAACACAATGCATAAAGTGCTTGTTGAGCAAGTAAAATTCAACAACTTTTTAAAATTTGTGTGACACGGAAAAACAGGTCTAGGAGAACAATAACAATTGTTTTGGCTTCTTTAATAAGTAAGAAATTTAAAAATTTCATAGTTTTGTAACTGGAAACAACAAGTGTTAAAGAGATAAACATGTCGAATTGTTGATAAATTTCAAACGACCCGAGCGACGGTCGAAGACTTGTTAACCGTCAACAAGTCAATACATAGATTCTTCAACACCGAAATAAATAATTACTTCAGACTCTCGTCCAATAATATCAAGCACAATATTATCACATGAATTGAGCTTGCAATCCTTCCTCCCTGTAGAACCGGTTTTCTTGGCCTTATCTACTTTAACCTATCAACAACAAATTTGTTTGGTTATAATGTTTTTGGATAAAATATTTTTGCATTCTGTACTTAGCACGGCGCGCGTATTTCTTACAATTTTGTCAGAAAATAACTCTTATGTAGGTAAGTCCAATTTTTTCATAGAGGAACTATTTTCAAACTCATGGACAACGAACATATCTCCTGCCATTTATCACTTCTCTGATCTTGGACAAAATGCTTTTTTTTTCTTCGGAAATTTTGCGACTTATTTTGGTAGCTTGACTTGTTAAACTGAATCAACATGTGAAGGGAATTTTTTTTTTGACAATTGTTATGATTTTTATTGTGTTACAGAAGTAATTTTCACTTGTTAAACAAGCAAAGTTAAACAAGTTGTTGAATAGTTGACTTTTTGTTCTGTGTTATAGGCCCCAGGTTAGACATACACAGGTGGATAGAGGTACTTTTAAATTTTAACTTATCTGAATTCTTCGAAATATCATTTTAGAAAGTTTTCAAACTGAACCAAATAGTACAACAGATTAAAAGCGAGCTTCTTTCTTCACTGTTATCTTTAATCTATGATTAGTTCAACATCATACATCTTAGAATGTGCGAACGTAAAATAAAAATGTCCTAGAAAATCCGTAATTTGAGTTCTTTTTATCATTGTTTTATGTAGCTAGTAAGCCCATTCCAGAACGTATTCATGAAACTTAGCTTAACTGAGAACAAACTGGCCCTTAGACAAGTTGCACACAATGTTTAAATTGTGGTATATTTCAAATTTGGCAGGATAGTTGAAGTTAGGCTCTGGTTTAAGGATTTATAATGATGTGATAACAACCAAGTTCCACTTCTAATCCGGGGAAATCGGTGAGTTAAAATCTAGTACTTTCATCTACTCATGATATCTTCCGAAAATAGATGAGCAGAGCACCTTACATTTGCCAAAGAGCATCTGTAATGTTAGGAATTCAGGCACATAACGTTACTTGACGTCGAGTAAAATTTAAAAAAATCAACCAACACTCAAAAGATTAGTTGAAAAATCAAATAAAAAGCAAAGCCTTCACCACCTCCAATGGAAAACGCCTAATATTGAACCAATTGTCTGTACTAAGCTTTATTCTTCTATGATAAAATGTACAAACTAGTTTCATTAAATTTGTTTTCTGTGACGCGTACGTAATATATCATTCTTTCGGAAAGGAAAAAATATGTGGTGAGAAAAAAAAACATTTTCGTGAAAAAAATTATCGGTCAAACTACATTTTTTTTTGCACAAAACAATGGAAGTGACATTGTTTTGCACGAAAAAAGTCTTGGTGAATAAAAATTTTTTCACTTCGGGTTGGTTCGATAAAAAAATAAAACTTCTAAATATTTCTAATTATTTTTGTCTTTAATGAACTAAGTTTGATGAACTAGACATGACGAAAAAAATTAGTGCCTTTCTTACTAGTAGCGTGTTCGTTTGCTATATCTGCTATGAGCTTTTGCACGGTGATTTTTGAGTCATGAATTTTTTCGAAAACTAATTTGTGTGATAGAGACGATAAATGAGAGGAAAGAATGTCATTTTATAGAATTAGAAGAAGAGTCAACATTCATGAGTTATGGTGTAATAGCAGACTAGCAAGCTGCAAAACTGATTTCAATAGCGGTTTATGATTCGGAAAGGCAATCTGCCATTAAAATTATTCCCATGTGAACCATTTTTTTAAATTACAATATTCACCCTGTAGATTTTTAAATATTTAATGCAAACTATCGATAACATAATAATTGTCTGACCAGTTTCATGTTTGTTAACAGTCGCTTATGTTTCTAATATAATTTTCAGAGTTAATGGATTAGCTACTTGTATTTCTATATTAGCAACAACATTTTCGTATGGGAAAATATGAATTAAAAGAATCACGGGTTGAATTTAACCCACCATATGAAGTTAAGGTTTAGGGAAAGTTTGTTCACAGTGCTCAAATCTGTAATTTGATTATCTTCCAAAAATAAATCTATAATTTATTTGGGCCTTGATAAACAAATCATAGATTTTCCAAAAATCGTTGTATTTTTTCTGCCAATTTTTTTTCTTTTAGTTGAAGTTTTTACGTCAAAAGTAACCACACAATATTTGCAAGTACCTTAAGCATGGAAAAAAGAAATTGCAGCAAATCCATGATTAAACAGCAAGGACCAGCCAAAACCTTTTTATTGGAAAAATTTTTAATAAAATGCTCTAATCATGGATTCCTTGAATGAAAATTTAGTCAACAAACGCAATACAAGATTATCAACTGCAATAATTTTAGATTAAAAATAACACTGTAAGCAAACTGGTCCTTAGTGATGGTAATACCTGTTTTTATATAGCGGTCTTGCAAAAATAAACAGAACGCTTTCTAACCAACTTGCCTTGATTTAGTATACCTATACATGGCTTGATATATTGGGATTTCTCAGCCGTTTAGATCCAGCACAGTATTTTCAAATAGTTACACTAGGCTACTTAATACATATAAAAATTAAACCAACTCTGTAATTAAGGGCGTGTCATAATTGATTAAGGAAATTTTTCGAAAATCAATCTGAATTCATGAATGTTAAGTCCTTTTGAATTTAAACTGTAGACTAAAAAAACAAAAGTATTCCACAAAGTTATATAATCAAATCCTATATAAAGTAAAAATTGGGTTACCTATTAAATAAAGTCGGGTCTCTTAATATTTAATACATGTAAATGAAGGTGACAAAAAAAAAACTTACCAAATGTAAAACAGTATTAACCACTTCTCGATTGGTGACTTGTCCAACTTCAATCAATCCGATTAGAACAGCAAACTTCAAATTATCCGCCGTTGTCATCCTGACAATTTCATCCGGCCGCTTAATTTCACTAAACGGCGGACGCGTAAGGTCCGCCATTTTTGCCACAAAATTACTTTGCACTTTTGTCACAATAACACACGATTCAATAAACAATTATTATTATTATTATTTATTAATAATTTTTTTTATAGAGGTATATTGATATATTATGTAATATTGACAAGTATAGAATTTTAAATTTAGAGACAGAGAGATTGAGCGAGAAAGAGTAAGGAAGTTGGAATGTTGGGCTCAAGAGACAGAGATAGACATATAACTCAGCTGAACAAATTGAGCGGAAGGACTACAAGGGTTAAGTTTTATTTGTTGTTGTTATTGTTTTTGTTTTTCACTCCTCTCTTCTGACTTTTTTATTTTTAATTTTTTAAGCACACACACAAAATTAACGATAATTCACAATGGATTTTCCGTTTTTAGTGGGGCCGGGGGGACGGTAGGTAGTTGACATCCGTTATACGTTATATGACGTTCCAATTAACACAACAGGGAGTTGCCAACGATAAATCGTTGTAGTATTATTTTTATTTTTTTGTTTGCTATGTAGGTTTGTGCAAAGCACTTTTTTCTGCAATTTTTCGATTATTCGACTTAATCTATTGATTTTTTGTATTCGATTTAATCACACAGAAAAAAAAACACAAATTCAATATTTTCAATCTGCAAAAAGGAAGCAGAAAATTACATTTAAAATAAATATATATTTAAAGGAAGAAACACGAACGCGAACACAAGGACGAAGAAATTGCAAGTAGATTTCATTATTATTATGAATGAAGGACAACATAAAGAGAAACACACTTGGTTTTCCTGTCTATTTTCATCCGTTTTTCCATTTCCCACACGAAGAATATATATAGGAAAAACCAAAAGGGGAGGGTGGCAATAGGGTGGGTTACAGTCAGGAGGGCTTCAACAAAAAAAAAGAGAGAAAAGAGCGTCGAACGCACTCTGCGAGTAGGAATATCAAAAGAAAAAAGTGGAAATTTTTGTATTTCACCAACGATAAACTTTGACTAGGGGTGGAGGGTTGGAAGGAAAATTTAAATTAAGGGGTGGCCGCCGCATGGGAAAACAATAAAGAAAAGGGATCGGGCACTTTCATTTTTCTATTTCTTTTTTTAATTTTATAACATTGATAATTTTGTTAATAAATTTTTAAAAACTTCATCGAGCTGTCAAATTTACTTGCAATAATTTCCCGTACACCGTACATCAAACGAGCTTGACAGACAAAGAACGAAACGAAAGCAGCGGTTGAATGAAAACGACAAATGTTGACATTTTATGTGAATCGACTGTCAAAACGACGATTTTTGAACCAATATGCATAGTTGCGTAATTTTCACATAAAATTGCAAAAACACAACAAAAAAAAAACAACAATTCAAATCTCCACAATTGAAACTCATGTAAACCACAACACAAGAATCATCGCGAAAGAAAATTACAATCTGACATTTCAGATGGCAGAATGCAATGTAAATGATAAATTTGTCAAACATTCAAACCAACTGTAATTATATTACTATTGTTAAATTTAATATTATTTTCACACAACACACTCGATAAATTTGCACAAATTGATTATTAAAAAATAAACGAACAATTGTAAATGATGTGAAGTGTCTATAAGTTGGATAAAATCACTCTTTTCGCTTTTTTGTGATAAATCGATTTGAGACGAGAGTGTGTGTTGTGTGTGGTGTGGAAGCACAGCACAGAAAACGAATATAACTTTTTGTGAAGATAATATTTTTTTTCACGCTCGTTTTTGAGATAAAATTATGAATTTAAATTTTATTGAAAGAAATTTTATATGAATTTGCAATTTAGTTTCATTTTGTTTAAACTTTTACAACAAGAGAACGTGATTTTTTTTGTTTTACTTTATTTTTTTGACACGCAGGAAGAAAAACTCGGACGATCACGTACAGCCATCGACCATTTTGGTTTTTATCTTGCTGCCTACTGTATGGTGTGTTGGTGGTTACCCTGTCGTGAAGTCGACGAAATTCACTGCGGGGAAGTTGGCTAGATGGTGAAGGTGGTTAAAGCGTAGTGCTAGTGGTGGATGGATGACACATACCTACTCTTGTCTCTCTTGGATTTTTCACGGTAAATTGGAAAAAATTGGTTCTCTATTGGAAAGGTGTTGAGTGGATTTGCTTGGGATTGGGTATTTTAGACTCACTTTAAGTTGTTTCACTCGTATGAAGGTGGGTATAATTTGGAGTGTAATGAATGTTGACAGGTGTCATTGTTAAATTATTTTGAGTAAAAAGGTAGGTTGTATGGTGGATTCGACGCAATATAATATTATTTTTTCCTAGATGAAGTTGAATATAAGTTCTGACATTATTTATTCTGGGTTTATCTTAAGATTTTGATATTTTACAGTTGGCAATATGGTTGGTAATGGGCAATGGTGACATTTTCTTAGGTAATGCCCACCTGTCATTTTCAGTGTTTCGAAAGAAGGAGGTGTAAATAGTTAAGATTTGAACCATGAATATGCCAGTTATATGTACTTCCAATTGGTAGTTATGTATATTTTGTGATGGTTTTGAAAATTAGGAAACAAAAATTAAAATATACCATTCTTAAAAGTTCTTGGTAATTTTTTTTTTGCCAATATATTGAGTCAGGTAGGTAACAGACATTTTTGTTTTCAAAATCAATCGTATGAAGGTAGGTCCCTATTTGAGATCGATAAATCTTATGGCGTTTTCAATTGCCAATCCGTAATTGGTTTTAGATTCGGGATTTCAAATCCAGAAGAGAAATTCGGGGAGAGCACGATAACTTGGGCGCCGAAAATTCACACCGGGTTTTTGTAGAGGGGACCATAACAAGTATTTTTTAGTACGGGAGGCGGGTCTATCTTGACTGTTTGAGGGGGAACGGCAATTTTATGTACTAAAAGTGGAAAAATTTCATTAAAAAATAACGGTAATATGTACCTACTTACAATTAAGTTTAATACTTTTATTTCAGCCAGTATTTTGTACTATAAATCACATTTTAAAACAGGCAAAATGTATGCACAATTCGGGAAAAAACACAAAAAAAAAGTTTAAAGTGTAATTCTCAAAACCATTAGATTTAATATAATTTTTTTTTACAGAATTCGGTGCTCTTATTAATTCCTAATCGAAAACTGAAAAATAGATTATTTTATGAATTCTGGTTTTTGAGAAAATTGAAAATTACTAATTACTTTTTTATGACATTTTAGCTTTTTGACAACATGCCCCCATACATACCTCAACTGTTTATACTTTACTAACTACAATTTAAATATCAAATTTTGCATATATCGAACCTCAAACATACCCCAAATCCTATAGTGAGGCCAGGCAGGGGGTTGCGGGGCAATCTGGTTCCAGATTGTTAATTGAAAACGCCATTAGCATTTTTGCATGTCACCATTATTTGTTATGTTTTTTTTAATCAATTTTATTTATTGTTCATTTTCAATAACTCAGTTCGCAAAGAAAAAGATAAACTTGTGGAAAACAAAAATTCCAAATTTTTAGGTGCTTCTCAACAGGCCATAGCTTGAAGAAAAATGCTGGGAGAAAACAATTAAAAGCAGGGTATTCTAACTCTAAGGTTGGTTGCCGAACACTCTTATGTATAAAAACCTGTTCACTCAAAAATCCTACCTTATTAGCTCATGAGCTTAACTTAACAACTGGGGGTATGGATAAGAAAACTTCAATTCAGCTTACATATAAACTTTGCATCTAATAAAATAACAATTCATTTTATTTAAAAAAAAAAAAAAAAACATAACAAAAATAAAAAAAGTTGTTCATTGAGTTAAACAACACAGACTCATTTAGACCTTTTTCTTAAAAAACTGCTCCGTAGTAGCCTGTCGCCCGGAAGTAAGAAGTCTCGATATTGCTTTCTCTCGTAAATTTCTTAAGCTTAAAAGTGTCGATACATCGACCTTACATTCATCTGCATTGTATAATTGTTGTGAATTGACGGCGTTTTTATTTGAACTCAGTCTTCCCACTGATTGCTAGAAGCCGAGTCTAGCCTTGAAATAATTTATCCATCCATCACTCGCCTTAAATGAATTTGTTTCCTTGAAAATAGCGTGCAATTTTTTGACCTTAGTTTTTATAATTATTCCTGACACGGGAATATGTCGCTCTCTTCGCTGCAGGAACCATCTATAGAACGCCCCTTAAATTTTCGGAAATTGATGTCTTATTCCAACAAACGTATTTATAGCGATTCCATATACCGTTACCAAAATTTAAAACAGTTACTAAAAAATGTAACGACGAAATAAAGGGAACTTCTGCCACAACTCTTTCTAACAGTTACGTCGCTGGTTATATACCGGTTAATTAATAAAAAATATTTTAATTTCCATCTAACAGTTTAACACGAATATCCACATTATCTTACTAAGCCTTACAGAACAGCTTATTATTATTATATTATTATTTTGTATAAATTACATAAATAAATAAATAAGACTTAATTTATTCATCATTACATATAAATCGAAACTTCACGTAGAATTTGCGCATTAGTCACAATTCTGAAAAAAAAAATTGAAACTTTTCTAAACTTATCATGATGAGTTCAAATAATAATATGTTCGCACAGTAGAAACCGTTAATTTTGGTCAGTTTTGATAAGCTTACTTTTCAAATCGAAATTTTAAAACCAAAAGTCAAAAAAATTATTAAATATGTTGTTGATGACACAAAAAAATCCATGATAATTTATTAATTTGATAAGTTGTTGGTGCAATGTACTCGAGAATGTAGATAAATTAGTGCATTTTTTTGAATTGCCATTTTATTATTATTAGATTCTGATTATTAGATCCACCATTATTTCCGGAAAATCTCAGATTTAGTACCTACGCTGCTAATTCGAAGCAAAAAATGCCATAAAAAATGATACAACGAATTCAAAAACTTTTTGTTCTCCAGTGCGCTGTTCCATGAACAAAGTTGAAAAAGTTTCCTCTCACTTACTTTTCATACACAATTAATTATAGTCACACGATTAACTGTTTACTGGATAGTGGCATTTGTGTTTACTTTTGAGATTGTATGCAATTATCCAAAATTATTTTTTTTTTTGAATTTTTGAAAAAAAAATCAATTTTTTCTCTAAAATACTCAATCTTTTGTAAGATGTTGGTGAATTTTATCTTCAGGATTGAGCACAAGCATCTCCTTTGTCTAGTTTTATCAACATATGCAAATAATGAAATTAGTGCGATTTGCGTCCTAGCATTTGCTCTAAAAATAGTACAATCTGTCAAAGCAGTAAAGTGGCAGCACTTGGGTACACTTAAAACCAAAAACTTCATTTTTCCCGAAAAACGAACATACCTAAATAAATTACCACACACACATCCGCACTGCCTGAAAATTCAAAGCAAAACAACAACATAACAGCTGGGTGGTTAAGAAAAACAAAATAAAATAAGAAGATGGAACCAAAGCAAAATAACACAAAATGAGAAATGAAAAGAAAAAAAACAACTGCGCGACAAAACAGAATTCTCGTCATAGAAATTAAATGAAAAAAAAAAATTACATACCTACAAAATAAATCGAAGATAGACTAGAACAAGTCGAGTTTTGGCTTCGCAACGATCAACAAGAGGAGACAAAGGAGAATACAATTTAGAACAGACGACGACATTACTAAAATAAATATATATAATAAAAAGGGTTTAATAAAGTGAAAACAAGTTACAATAGGTACATAATATTGAAAAGAACAATCGTCAATAATGAACGGATAATTCATAAATCGACTTTATTTTCGCGTATTAAAGGAAAATTTTCCAACTAAAGTCAAATACATATACATAAACCTATTCAATTCAATTTGTCCTCTATCCACACCCCAAAAGTACTGTTAAAGAGTATCGGACAATTAATTAAAGTGAAAAAATTGTTTTTTAGTTATTGCCGTTATGACATTTTGATTATAATTTTATATCTAATCTCACTGCGTATTTAATAAAAAAAAAAAATAAAAGTATTTTTCTGGCCAAAAAAATTGGAGAAGTGAAAAAATCAAAGTTAAGACGTCATCGATTAATAGTGGAGAAGAAAGAGAAGACGTCAACCTTAACACACCATCATCAACATCCTCCCCGTTTCCCCAAGTTGGCTTTTGGTCTTGAAATTGAAACAAAACTTCTTTGTTTTCGGTGATAATTTTTTTCTTCTTTTTTTTCAATCCAGTGGCAAATATTCGATAATAAATTAACATTATTTGGACCTTGAAAAAAATAAACAGTTGGTTGCAATTTCGATTTGGAATTTCGTAATTCCGAATGAGAATTTTGTGTTTAAAATTTGTTTTTTCCAAACAAAGAAAACCTCGAATGGTGCGAGAGAGAAGGTTTTCGATGAGAATTCAATTGTATTAGAAAAAGAAGAAGAAACGTGTGTGAAGTGTAGCAAAAAAGCAACAGTAAATAAAGTTTTGTTTGTGTTGCTATTTTTCTTGTTGGATTAAAGTTTTCGGGGGAGGCGGTGCAAACGGTATAGAAACGTTTTATTTTGCGCAGGTACTTATGGGAAAAAGAGACAAACATACCGAACCCAAATAGTGCAATAAAGATGATGGTAGTGTTTTTGTTAAGTTTTTTTTTAATTTCATAATCCTTGCATTTTCGTTGTCTTCATCTTTCGTTTCTCATATTATTCTTCCACTGACAGCTGAGTTTGTTGGGAGAACAACTTTTTTTCGGACTAGTGTTTTTCTTTTTGTTGTGTTTTGGTGTAATAAAAACTTGAAAAGTTAATTAAAAATAATTTGTCGATTTAACAACAACTATTCTCTTATCGAAATTTAAAAAAAAAATCTGCTTCAAATTGATTTATAAGTCGATATGACGCATCTGTGAAGAGAGTATTCAACGGAGAAATCAAGAACAAGAAGACAGAAAATTTGTACCTTTGATTTTCTCAGATCTTCCTATTTGTCCATCACCACCTACGCAAAAAAAAGGATTGTAAACTTTTCTAAGGAATTTGCGAAATTGATATCTTGGAAAAGTTATCGACTCAGAGAAATGTTTTCTCATGTTAAACTTATGCAGTAAAAAAAGTGAGTTAAAAAAACGTAAATTTAAATAAATAACAAAAAAAAACTGTGCATTTAAATAAAGTTAAATTTTCAAGGAGAATTGAAAGTTTCTTTTGTTTCTTTTCGTTCGAGAAGATTTTCGAGACAGAAGGGCTATGCTTTGTCCTTCAATTTTTTTTTTTTTTTACTTTTGTACCTATTCTCTTTTAGTATGGAATTCTTATTCTGAATAGTTTGAGTGCAAGGTTTAGACAAGTACAAAATTATAATAAATAATAATGAACAAAAAAAATATAATAATAAATAGGTGTACCCATCAATAAATAAACAGCAAAAAGAAACAAAAGAATGAAAACGAAAAGATTGCATCAGAAAAAATAACAAACAGAAATTCAAGTCGTTGCCAGACTGAAATTTTTCAAATCTTCGTTTGAGTTAGAATTAAAATAATCGAGATTATGTACATAGGTGGTAAAAACAAAAGTGAACGAACAAGACAATGTTTTTGATTTTTGACATGACAGAGCTTCAAATACGGTAGTCGGTACAGTGAGAAAATAACAATAAAAAAATCAATAGTTTTTAAATAATGGGGCTATGAGCCCGAAAATTCTTGACAACCAATATGAGGGACATTTATTTGAAAAACAAAATATTTTGAGGATTAGAAAATTATCACGATATTTATTTTCTGTTCATTATTTTTTTTTTTTTTTTGTTCATAAGAAAATCACTCAATAGCTAGTTCATAATTGAGATTACGGCACAACCAAAGTCACCTGTATAAATATGCTAAATTTATTGGGAATGCTTTGACTTGCAAATATAGTAAAATGCAAGATCCAGTCTGGTTCAAATCTTTTCTAAGAAACCTTAACTTTTGCCTAGATTGACGGAATAGAAGTTATCCTTTCAAGGTGGCGAAAATGAAAACTAAAATCTAGTACTATCATCCATCTTTTGTTTTTATTTTATTGTAAACTTAATACAAGCTGGAGTTAAAGCTAAACATAATGTATCTTAGATCTAAACCAAATAGGTTTATTTGTTGATAATTTCAAAATTATCTCACTTCCCATACAAATTTACATTTTCATATGAGGTAATTTCAAACAAATTCGCATGAAATTACCTTGAAAATTGGGTCAATCTCAAGCAATAAAATTTTATTACAATTGTGAACCAACCAGCCTCCTGAATTTGAAATTTCTCTATGAGACATAAAGGAAAAACGAACATGAGCTGTCAAACGAAATCACCCTAAAAGCTTTTTTCGCAATTTGCGAAATTACCTCATTTAAAATTACTTATAAAATTTTTATTACTTACATACGTACATATTATTACTTTTTACATTTTTTTGCAAACATTAAATTAAATTACTATTATAGTATAATAGTAATATACTATATACTATTTTTTTCTCACAACCAAAATGTTCGTTAATCAAAAACTAGTAAGCATAAAATATAAATATTATAATGATTTGAATGTTTACACTTTATTATTTTTATTGCTTCTGGCAACTCCAAAATGAACTCAATTAGAAAAAAAAAACATAACTGCACTTTATATTTATGTATCAAAACTGCACAGCTGAAATATGCGCATGTGTGTGTTTGGAAGATATATCGGTCTCTATCTTCTAGTATTTTATTTTATCTTTTCATTATTTTTATTTTTTTCCAATAAAAGAAATAAAAAGTAAACAATGAACGAATTTGAAATAAAAGAGAAATGTCAAAATATAATTCTACAGCTGTAGAGGTTATTAATAAAAATGGATACACAAGAAATTGAAATTAAAGTAGAGAACGTCACTATTCGGACACCTGCTGCATTTGTATTATAGGTACACACACTTTTATTTCTGTATCTACAAGAACAACTTATTAAGCATAACTTTAGATATGCTCATAATGCAGATAGATAGGTAGCTATATGCTTAAACAAAAAAAAAATACCAAATAATTTAAGCAGACTCATAGACACCTAGGTGTTGAGTTATTGCACCTATTCCTTTGATCTCTTTGTCATTTCCAAATTTAGAATTTAGCAAGTGTATTTAGGTAGGTGGGTTTGTAAAGTTTATATAAATACATATTTCACCTATGTAAGTAGGTATGTACATATATTTTGGTTGCATCAATAATTTTATTATTAAAAACACAGTTTTTTTAAATTATTTTCTTATCAATTGATCATTGAAAGGCAAGCGCTCAAGGCAAAATTACCCAGACATTGTGGCAACTTTTTGTTAATCTGCTGCAAATTGGATCGAATCAGTATTGATTGCAGCAATGTTAGATTAAATGAAAAAAAAAGGTTGTTGCACTCATGCTAAGTGTTACGTTTTTTATTCGATTATTTTCGTGACCTTTAGTTGAATAATTTCAAGTCTAGTTTTGAGTATTTGTATTTTGTTTATCAAACGTATTTACACTTCTTCTTCAGGCAATTACTGACTATACAATATACATATATGACTAAATATGTTTGATGCAATCTTTTAATTCTGTATTTTAGTTTATGTATAAATATCTTTAAAAAAAACGATTACATCTAGAGATTTCGAACTTTATATAAACGTCTTATTTTAGATATTTATACATAAATTAAAATATAAAATTAAACTTTTCTTTTACTTTTTCATGGCACCTGTTTTATAGTTTAAAAAAAATCGGCAAAACTGCGATAATTAGGTGACAAGATTTAAAAACAATCATTTTTATTATGGTGGTATGGAGGTCGATTTAACAAACAAAAAAAAAAAACATGGACAAAAATTGTTAAAATATATTGGTAATACCTACTTATAATCAAGTAACATACAATATTTAACAGCCACACCTATGCTAAGTTTTGGAAAAAACTGAGTTTTTATCTCAAAATTTGGACCAAAAAAAATTAATGATTATATACCTACCACCTGTTTTATAATTCTATTCTCTCTGCTTTTATTAATTCTTAATCAAAAACTGAAAACTAAATGATTTTACTTAAATGAAAGACTTAAATGTTTATTTAACAGGCTTTCAAACAACCTTATAAACTAAAAGGTCATTTTTGTCTCATTAAATTTTAAAAGTGATTTAAAAGTAATAACATCCCGTGAAAATATATGAATGTTTTTTATTTTTATTTTGCATTTTTGACGGATTTCAACTATAATTTATGAATATGTAATTGTAATAAATAAAAATAAAATTATTTTTCACTAAAATCCTTCGGGCGGGCAATATTTTTTTAAATTCGGAAGAAATGTATGATGTTTACCATTCTTTTTTCATTTTTTCACATTTTGTATTTCCGAATACTGTTGTTTCATATGTAAGGAGCAGAAACTATTCTTTTGCATACAGGGATGTGAGCAAATTCAATTTTAACTAAAATATTACAAAAATTTCCCCTTTTTACATTGGTGAAACTGAACAAATTTAATGGTCTGACATCAATTAAAAGGAGTCCAAATTGTATGTTTAAAGCCAATTTTATGAAAACGAAACGAATGTCCAGGTTGCATTATTTAAATCGGAAATTCATTATAATGTTGTATTTATTCTTTAACAAAAAGTTAGATAAATACACTATAGGAATAGTAGAACTAACTGTATATTGTTTTTTTTTTATTTTTATTGACTTATACACCCAGATTTTTGTGTTATTTAAATGAAGTATTAAAAGACACAAAAAATGTACATGAGTTGATATCAAACTTTAAAATTAATTTTTTTTTTAAATTTGTTACTACATTGAATACCTAATGGGCCTAAAAAATGTTTCAGTAATATCGATCATACGTTAAAATCGGCATTCCTTATACTGTACCTTTATGAATCTTGTTTTATTTACCTCCATTGTATATTTGTTATGTATATATATGATGTATATATATGCACTGAAATAAATTTAAATAAAAGCAAAAAACAATCAAACACCTATAAAAACAATAATATTTTATAAATTCAAGATAGAGGAACATGTGTGTATATACTTTAATCAGTAAAACTAAAAGTACAATTACCCTCATTTGTAAGCAAACTTATTAAAACGACTTGTACTTGTCACTTTTAAAATTATTATCTTAATAACAACAAGCAATTGGCAGACACGTAGAAATATAAATGAAAAAATTTGTAGATATTTACATAGATTCTAGGCTTCAATTATGACAATTCAAAGTTTTTAAAAAAATATCCGATTTGATATGGTGGCTAGCTTTAGAATTGATAACAAACTTTAAATCACTTGCAACTTCAAAATTTGAATGGGTTATTAGTTATTATTATGGAACGGATAGTCTAGTTGTATGAAAATCATAAAATAAATGTACTATACAAAATAAAGAAATTTTAACTTCTCAACATTTTTTAAACCTATCATAAACTATTGCCATCGTATACAATGCATTATGTAATATGTGAAATCTTAATTTACCTTTTTGGTACTGGTTATATTTGAGGTAGATAGAAAGTAAAAATTAATGGTTCTGTTTGCTGTTTAGCGATGAATGAATACTGTACATAAAAGTAGATCCATGTAATATCGCTACAAATAAATATTACTGATTTTAGAAAATTTTGAGGAAGGCCCCTTAAAGATAGCATGACAAAAATAAATTTTGAAGACAGATAGTGCTAATTAATATTAATTTAATTTTATTAAATGATTTTAGTTTGTGTAATCTTCAATTTTCACAAAAACTAACTACATACATAACTAATTTTTTTCATTAATCAATTGTGAAAGCTCAGTTAGTACATACGTATATATACGTAATCACCTGCCTAAAATTAAAAAAAAAAAACAGTTGAAGGTTTGCCTACTTAAAATTTGTTTTCCAAAATTTAGCTTTAAAAATATTTTATTCAAAACCAAAAAATTTGAGAATCATGAGAGTAAGTAAATGTGATCCAGTTGTTCATTTTATTTTACTAGTTTTTGATTATTTAATCGTCTTCTTTATTTAGATTTTTCGGAATGAATTTTTATGAAATATCTTACAAATTCCTCAAATTTCTTGTTGTCATCATGTTGTAGAATCATGCTCGCATATCAGGCTACAGAGAAATTTCAAAAATATGTACTCAAACTGCTATCATTATTATTTGATGATGAATATAATATCTGAAAATTGGTGTTGCGAACCAGAACTTGCATTAATGACTTTGAACTCGTTCCTCTGTGTTAACTGTTAGTCGACAAGGCAATAATGATGAATAAGCAGTTTTTAAAAAAGCAAAAAAAACGGTTAACACTAAGTAAAATCTAAACCTCTCATGCCTTTTTATGACAAGTTCATTGAATTATTGGTTATTCATCTGCCTTGAATTTAATATACATATGTATGGTTTCAAACTTTGATAAGTTGATACAGACTTTGTTTTGAAATTTATTCAAAACAGAATGCAAATATACAAAAAAAGAATACTATCGAAAATATAAAACAAAACAAAGACCGAATCGATGAGAGACTACTGCGTAAAATAATTTGTAGAAATTAATTTGATCGAATCCATAATCAGCATCATTCTATTTTTTTATGCCAATGACCTACAAAAATAAAAAACGATATTACGAAAATAATTGTTTTTTTGTTTTTGCACAAACTTTTAATTTTTTTAAATTTAATCTTGTTTTTATTCACAGCAACCAGAACCCTGCGCTACGAAGCTCTCTTTAGCAGAAACAAAACGTCAATCTTCTCTACTTCTTTCAAAGGAGTAATTTTTGTTTTGCTAAAGTCATTCACAAACTGATAGAAGTGCTGTTGCTGCTAAAATAAATCGCCTCTTGTTGTTGGGCCAAACAGAATGTCAGCTGATTCGCCGAGGCGCAGTGCGCGTGGTATACCAGCCATAGTCCCTCCGCAAGTAGTTAGTGATCGCTCAATAATAGACTCAGTAGCAGGATTTATAAATGACGTGACACTCAACAACCAGCCACAATGTGATCCAAAGGACACAATAACTTGGGCCCGTTTCGAGACTGCAGCGGACATAAGTGACACATGTTTTTGTGATGATTGGGAGTTGGAGGGAAATGTTGCTCCACCATTGCTTCTTATTCTTGGCTATGGTCAGGGTGTTCAAGTCTGGGCCATACCTGCGAACGGTGAAGCTGTAGAGGTGCTCTCTTGGCGTCATGGTATTGTATCGGCATTGAGGGTACTTCCCACACCCAGTTACGCTGATAATGGTCGTGCTGATGAGCCTATTGATGCTTATGCTGACAAACGGCCACTCATGGCCATCTGTGATGGCACAACACCCGCCGGTAGTAATCCGCAATTTTGTGCTGTGAATTTTGTCTCTCTAAAAACTGGCGCCCAGGTGAAGACGATTAAGTTCAAGAATCCTGTGTTAGACATTTTAGCAAATCGTTCATCCATTGTGATAACATTTCATGAACGCATTGCTGTTTTTGATGCACGAAGTCTCGAAGATCGTCTATCAGTCACCACATGCTTTCCCAGTCCTGGGTGAGTTGAAAACTTGTATACTGATGATATCCTAAAAAAACATTTTTTTTCTTTGTCAGTATAAATCCGAATCCAGTAGCTCTGGGAACTCGCTGGATGGCCTATTCCGAAAATAAACTGTTGCATTCTAAGCGTAGTGGTGGAGGCTGCGATGGTGATGGAGTTGCCAGCTACACGGCCACAGTTCTTAATGCAGCTAAAAGTTTTGGTAAAGGTCTGCGTGAACTCGGTGAACAAGTAGCAGCTGGACTAACCGGTACAACTGGCTCTGGAGGTAGTTCGAAGAGCAGCAGCTTTGATTCGGCTACTGGTGATGTTCGTCAAGGTGGTGTTGTTACTATTTTAGATATAAAGGTACGTAACACGGTTCAAGAATAATAATTTAATACAATTGATATTTATTTCATATTAAATGCATTACAGCATCCAATCAAAGATGTCAGTCCAACAAGTGGTACTCCTATATCTATAAATGGAAGTGATCCTATTGTAGCTCATTTTATTGCTCATTCTGAGGCAGTAGTAGCAATGGAATTTGACAATTCAGGAATGATGCTACTTACGGCGGATAGACGCGGACATGACTTCCATCTATTTCGCATTCAACCACATCCTGTGGGCTCCAGTTTGGCTGCTGTACATCATATTTATGTCCTGCATCGTGGAGACACAAGTGCTAAAGTGCAGAACATAACTTTTTCGTTGGATAGTCGCTGGGTGGCTGTGTCAACTTTACGTGGCACTACTCATGTGTTTCCTGTTACTCCGTACGGTGGGCCAGCTGGAGTGCGTACTCATACAAGCCTTCATGTGGTGAATAAGTTATCTCGATACCATCGTTCTGCTGGACTAACAGCAGATGGCCGTTCGAGCAGTCCCATATCTCATTCCGATAGCACAAACTTTAGCCAAATTCTGATGCCCTATCACAATCCAACAATGCCGCCCTTCCCCCGGCCAACAGTTGTGCTTCCTCTGGCCCAGCTTCGACAACCATTTGCTTTAGGCTCCCCACCTGGATCCGCTGCGCCAAGTTCATATGGTAAGACATCTAATACACGCCAGCGATTGTCCTCTTTATCTGATGACAATGGCAAGCCACTGAGTGTCTGTGCAGTTTTTGCAAAATCGAGATCCTGGCTTCTGGATCCACCAAATACGGCGAGGGAAGCGCCACATAAAATTCAACATAAAGCAGTAGACTCACTGTTCGTAATGGCCGGACATGGTGCACTGATTCAATACGATTTGGATACTAAACTTGCCACAAGTATGTAAAGATTAAAATTTAAGTAAATACATATTTTTTTGTTATAACACCTAGTCAATTTAGACGTTGCCAAAGAGAAAATATGTGATGATACTCCCATCGAGCTTGAAGTAGAAGCCAAAGCTCAATGGAATCTCGGGCGAAAAGATGGATCTCCAGAAATTATGCCACCGCTGGCTATCGAAAACTGGCTCTTAAAGGACAAGAATTCTTGCATGCTTATCGATAGTACTAGACAATATGATGAGAGTGACGATCGCAATGACAGCTGGTTGTCACAAGTAGAAATTATAACCCATGCTGGTCCTCATCGTCGGCTATGGATGGGACCTCAATTTGTGTTCAAAACCTACAACACACCAAGCGGGTATGTTTTTATATGGTTGTAATGGAGCAAGCTTACTAAATTTCACTCAATTTTTTTTTTAATTTCTAGGTCGAATCTGAGTCATATTGATGTTGAGGCTGTTGAAATTGGTGTTAGTTCTGGGCCAAGTTCTACTAGCCGTCCGGAACGTTCAAGCCCTCTCAACATGCCACTTACTGCAACTGGTAGATCAGCAGTACCCGTTCTTATCGAATCTGGTTCTTACAGTAAGTGCATCATAAATTTTGTTGGGAGAATGCAAATTACTCACTGACTGAATGATTTGGCATCTTAACAGGTAGCATTGAGCAAAGTCCCAAGCTAATGGATCGTTTTCGTCATGAACATATGAATTCGGATTTCTCTGTTGCACACGGCGATAATCGCCTTAAGGAGGATCTAGCTGATGCAATGCGCGAATCACCATCAGTGTCGCACAAAGACTCAGGTAAATAAATTAAATTTATTCTTGATTGCAAAATGCATATGTGTATGTACCTGCTGTATATAGATTTTTGTTAGCTTTTTTGTAACATTTTTTTTTTTTTAATTATTCTTTGTATATTGTATATAGAAAATTTCAAATAGTGTTTGCTCTCTCTTTATTTATTTGTTTCTTTTTTTTTTTGTTAACTTTAATACATTTGTGTAGATGCTGGGTATGTCCGAAACTTTGTAATAAAACAAGCAATGGTAAATAACACTATTTTCCTCATTCATATTAGGACAATTATAATAAGAGACATTTATATAGGGGCTCGAAACCCGAAAAGCTGATAAAAGCAGCAATTAGGACATCAAAAGTGAAAAAATGGAATAGAAAGCTACTATTCTATAGAATTTTAGGTTGCGTCTTCGGTTCATGGCAGTTTTAGTTTACCCCGAACAAATAAGCGATCATGTTGTTTACAGATCAAGAACGACTAAGGCTGTCATTCACCGAGCACTCAGAACTTTAGGAGCGCTTATAACTCAAAAAATTTTGCCTCATTAATTCGGGTCTAAATTTCAAAGGAAATAATTACTAAACGTATAAGTTTTTTGTAAATTTTAAACTAAAAACTGTCCTTAATAGTAGAATAATAGCGCAGAAAAAGAGATGAATCCACATTCTCCTCATCATTACTGTAACGATAAATTTATTCGATCATTTTAAATTCTTAAGTGCAGTTTTCAATATTGATAGTTTAGACTCAGTCTTGAAATATGAATAAAAAGAGTTTAAGTCTTCAACATCGAAGACTTATTACCGTAAGTTATTCGGATGAGAGTTGCAAAATTGGATCTTTAGTGTCTTATATTTGGGATCTGCCACTTCCTAGGATGAAATTGGCTCTTACGATTATAATTTGTGTATATTCTCTTTGGTAATGGCAAAATAGTGTTTAAAATAATAGTTCCAAATAGTTTGCTTTTTTTTAAAAACAGGAAAAATTGAAATTTGCATTGACGAAGATACTTTTTGGATTAAAGAAAAAAAATAATCGAAGTAATTTTATTTTACTTTAAAAAGTAAATCACACAATTAGTACAGAATTATATCCTATATGTGGCTCAAATTGTAAGATATCGAAATCATAGCCAGTAGACACATTTCAGACCTTGAATCATTTTCGTAGTTTACATTAAACACAATTTCAGTTGAGGGTCTTTGTAGAGTTGATTAGCTCTTAAAAAAATTAAGCTTATTTAAAAACAAAATAATTTTTATTTTTTATTTTAAGTGTATAGAGTAAAACTTAAAAAATATAAGCAAAAACATAAACGTATGTATGTGTATCTTATTTAGTTAAATGTTTTTATTTTTAATCAGTTTAAAAATATTTACATATTTAGGAACACTAGAATCAAATATTTAAGACTAACTACTTTAAGCTTTTGCATGTTTATTTTAACCTATTGATTGGTGGTCTTAACGCTTTTCATACAAAATAATCTATACCCTGTATAAAATTTTACCTAAGTAATTTGAATTGAAAAAGAAATCAAATTTCATCAACGTTGAATATTTTGTTTTGATTTGATTTAAGAAAAAAAATTCATGATAGGGGAAAGTTTTTGGTCCAAATAGCTTCTTTCACTGTATTATTGAATGAGAATTATAATATTAACTGAAATTTGATTTCATTTTTTTTTTTGTTTGTTTCTTAGTCTTGTAATACATACATAACTAGATGCTAAAGATAATCTTACTAAAAAAAATCTCGTACATTTTGCCATCACCACTTCACCACCAACCACAGTCAACTATCTTAAAGCATTAGATCGACTCTCTTTAAAAATACTGCGTTTTTTGAAATCCCTAAACCAACGACTTTCTGTCGTTTTTAAAAAAAGAAAAGAAACAAAAAAGAGAAAGATAAAAGCCAACGGCAGGTGTTAACGGTTTCTTTTTTTTTTATTTGTTAGTCAATAACTTGAAAATTTTTGTAAATTTTTGTATTTAACAAACAAAAAATATATCACTCAGATATCTGATATTTTTTTTTAATGTAAAATAAAAATAAAATCCCTTAACTTCTCTCTTATTTGTCATACACATCTCTGTTTATCTTTCATCAAAATAAAAAGGGTAATATCGGCTGCAGCAAGGCTCTTGTAGCATGAATCAACCTTTTCTATGTTCATTTTATCACGCATACCTATAGTTTGAAAAACAAAAAGATAAAAATAAATTTGAAAAGAAAAATTGTTTGCGTACTTACATTTTTTTTTTTTTGCTTTTTGGTTGCATCTGATTTGTTTATAGAATTTTTTAAGCATTATTTTTTTGTTGCTTTCTTTGCAATAATTTTTGAATTTTGAAATATTGAAAAAAAAACACGAACAAAAGAAAATAACACACTGCCTTTGGCTTTTCTCTTTTTTTCTTCTTCTCTTTCTCTCTCTTCTCTCTCTCTCTCTCTCCCTCTCAATGTCTTATAAAGGTGGTCACCCTCAACGACGTAGACTTTCTGCCGTGGGTTCAAGTCGTGCAACTACATCCCCATCGTCTTCCCCGAAAGCAAGAAGTGGTAGTGGTGGTGTTTCTTCAGCAAGTTCTACTTCTTCGTCGTCAGCTGTTACATTGGTTGGTGGTAGTGGTGTCTCTAATGAATTTACTTCAAAATACGAATCACTTGAATCCTTGATACTGCAGCAACAACAAATGAAAGCAATGTCCATTGAGAAAGTTGTAAATCCTTTGGGTACTGTTACAACAATTACGGGTAGTTGTGATAGTGATTTGGATACAGATGATGTTTTGAAAGGTGTTAGTGCTCAGAGTTATGTTATCCATGAGAACTGTGATGAATCATTATTTCGTCCGGTTGTGGCAATATTTTGTGATGAAAATATTCAATTGGAAGCTGAACAATTTGACGAGGACAGTGAATTTACCAAACCACCAGAGGCAATTAGCAATAAATTAATCGTTCCGGTAATAGAGAAAGCTGTTGATTTAGAATTAACGAAAAAGGAATCTTTAAAGAATCGAGGCCGAAGGCAACCACAGCAGCAGATTCAGCAAGTTAAGGAAGAGTCTGATGATGAGGTAGTTAAATTTAATATTTCAGATGTTAAAAAACGGCAAAAAAGTGATAAGAAAAAGCTTAGAGTTCAAGAACAAGAAAATAAGTCGGTTGGTAAAAAAGCTTTATCTAAGACATGCATCGATAGTGATTCATCGACATCTTCAAGTTCTAAATTGAAGTCAAAAAAACAATCTGACGATGAAATAACATATTTATCTAAAACAAACAAATGTAATAAAAATATTGATAAGGAAGAACTTGAAGGTGATATACCTCTTTTGAAAAGCCATTCAGATCATTTTGAGGTTAAATCGGATAAAGATCTTAAAGTCAAACCAACTAAATCTCGTAAAAGTGTGGAGAGAGATCCTTTACCCGTTGAAGTTGACAATAAGAAAAAGCTTTTGGATAACGAAGTCATACCAAAAACTTCAAAAATTCGAAAAAGTTTGGAAAGAGACTTAGTAGCTGATGAAGTTGATTGCAGTAAAATATCGCCATCGGATAATGCTGCGAAATCCAAAACACTTAAAAGCCGAAAAAGTCCGGAGAAAGAGGTTCTAGTTGACGATACGCCAACACCTGCAGTTGTTGAAAAGAAGTCATCGGCTAAATATTCAAAGTCTAAAACATTAAAACCATCCGAAGAAGATTTAAATGTCGAAATAAAATCCAAAACATCTAGAAGACAAAAGAGTCTAGAAAAAGAACTATCATCGGAAAAAATAGATGCTCTTGATAGTAGTTCTGATAGTCAAACATCTTCGGTTATCGAGTCCAAGTCGTCTTCAAAATCTCAAATGAGTGCTGAGAATAAAGTAAGTTTATCCAGTAAAGCTTGTAGTAAAAAAAATAATTCAGATGATCTTTGGGATCTTGATTCAAAAGCAAAAACTTCAAAAGCTCGTAAGAGTTTGGAGACCGAATTAGTTTGTGACGAGTTAAGCACTTTGGAGTCACATTTTGAAAATGAAGTTCCTTCAACTAGTGTTGAACAAAACGATTCAAAAACAAAGAAATTAAAATCGCGCAAAAGTGCTGAAAGGGATGCAATGAGTCCAGAAAAGCCAGTGACCGAAAATGTCACAAAACAATGCAGTAGTCGAAAATCTTCAGTTGTCGAAGTGGCATTAGAAGAAGAATCGTCAACAAAAAAGTCAAGAAAGAATCGCAAAAGTGAAGAAAAAGATATTGTTGTTGTTATTTCCACAAAATCGAATTTGTTAGAAGAGAAAAAAATTGACGAACTTCTTAAAACTTCATTGGAAGATGAACAAAAACCAAAAAAAAAGGATTTGACAATGGATGAAGTGAAAGTTAAAAAAACAGAAAAGATTCCTAAATTAACCAAAACGAAGAAGTCCACAGAAGATGAAACTATAAGTGCATCATTTGTCCTTACAAGTCCACTGCAACAACAGCCCGAAGATTTTGAAGAAGAAAAACCAATTGAATTCAAGAGGATGACATCTAAAATTGGACAGAAGAATTCTAAACCTGATAAACCAAATCAAGTCAAGTTGTTGGACTCGAAAACAAGTTTATCCATATCAAAAATAACATCACAAGAAAGCAAAATTGAAACTTTTTCCGATGTAAAAGATTTGTCTGAAAATGGAACAAACAAAAAGAAGAATCGCGGTGAGTCCTTGAAAAAATCTATCCCAGATGTCAAAACAGTAGAGATTCCATTAGATGTCGAATTATCCAATGCATCTGATTTGGCAGATAGCTTGCTTGATTTTCATCAGGATAAAAAAGAAGAAATAAAAACTTCTTCAATAGATGTGGATAAATTGAAAAGAAAAACTGATGAAGACGCAATTGATCAGAAGGACAAATTAGTTTCAAAATCTAGCATGGAATCAGGTAAATCTTCAAATGTCTCTACAATCTTATCCGAAAAAGAATCAAAGAAAACTTCGAAAAAATCTAAGCCGGATAAAGTTCCAACTCCTTCATCTGATAAGTTGAACTTATCAGATACGATATCAAAGGTAGATGATACTATTATAAATGTCGAAGACAAAGACGAAGATATATTGATAGCAACTTCTACAGACATTAAAGCTATGAGTACTAAAAAATCTGGGAGAAAATCAACAAAAGAAATAAATAAATCAGATAAGCTACCGGAACAAAAGAGAAGACAGTCGGATGATGCGTTACCTTCACGTAGTAACAGTATCACTTCTGTTAAAACTGACAAAATCTTAAAATGTTCATATAATTCAACAAAACCTCCTGAAAGCAATATAACAGATGAATTACCAACAAATAAAATCACGACAGAGACAGCTTTTCCTTGTGAATTAGCTGATAACCAAAAAGCTATAAAGTCTAAAAATTGCAATAAAAACAAAGATTCACCGGAAAATACACTAGGCTCTCCATTGAAGTTTGTTGACACGTATGGAGATAATTTTATAGCACCGGAAATTCCTTTGAAAAAGGAAAAATCAAAAAAGAAACAAACTACCGCCAAAACTGATAAACCTTTGGATAAAATTGAATCGACTCTTAAATCTTGCGATGGCATTCAATTCTTTGATGCTTTTCTACAAGAAAGTGATCCAACTTCACCTGTCGAAGTTGCAACTCCATGGAAACAGATAGTTAAGGTAGAGGAAAAAACAAAGTTATTGCATACCGATTTCCCTTCACTTGGCAAACCAATTAAAACTAAAAAATCTCAAAGTCCACCAATGGATAAAACAGAATTGTCTCCTTTTACTGTCGATATACGCGACGAGAAGAAGGACCATAAGAAGTCATTTAAAATTCGAACAAAAATCTTAGATGACATACCACCCTTGCAACCACTGGAAGAGCTTCCAATTGATTTCCTGCCACCTCTAGCTCCATTAGAGCCGTTGGAAGGAACCGATGAAAATATCAGTCTTATAAATTTTGAAAGTCCCTTGCAGGAGGCTTCGAAACCGATAAAAGCAGAAACTGAAATCGAAAAAGTGTCGTCGTCGCCTCAATTCCCAAAAGGATTTCCAGCTGATAACATAATATTCGCATTATGTGGAAGCTTGCATTATGAAAATGAAAACACAGGAAAACCAGTTGATTCTCCATTGACTTTATCCTTCTCCGATTCGACCGCTCACACCACTGCGGAATATAAAAGTTTAACTGAAAACGATGATCAATATTTAAGTTTGGAGCAGAGTTCCCAAGAAAATAATCCATCAACATCGTCGTCTACGTGCGAAGATGTTACCGAAGCTGCCTATTCATCAGGTGGTGGTGGTGGTGGCGATAACATCAGCCTTGCCATCACTGGTAAAACAAAGAACAAACAGCGCCGCAAAAAACAACTCATCACTGCCGCTCAAGACGATGACGAAGAGCTTCGTCCGTTAATAAGCAAGAATGACGATGTTAATCTAATGACGTGCAGCATAACCAAAGCTAAAACATCTGATATAACTTCAGTGCATAATACACAGCCACTGCCAACGTCGGATGACAACAACCAGGTAAATAGCGATTCTTCAACCAGTAGTGATCAGGCGATGACATCAGAAGACACCGATGGCCAAAGCTGTTTGAATACAACAGGTAAGTCCTTGAATGATGATTTGGATAAATATGCCGAAGATGAATTAGCCGATTTGGCTGGATCGTCTTCAATCCAATCATCACAACAAGCACAACAAAGCCAACAACAGCAACAGCCTTGTTCATCGTCAAAAAAGAAATTGAAACGACGCAAGAGATAAGAATTAGTGATTTGTTTGATTTGTATTTTTTGCCTAATTACATACTATTTGTATTTTATCCTTTTCTCTAGATCCATGGAATGAGTAAGTTCATAAATAATTGCTTTTATGTAAAAAATTACATGAGTTAAATCTAACTTCTTCTTTCTTTTTTTTTTTGCTCGCAAATTTTAAAAATTTGTACTCGTTTCGGATCTTATATTAAAAAAATAATAACATTGTGTGATGTACTGATGTCCCTATTTCATACATGTACTCGTACATGTTTATAGTTTTTATTTTTAATCTGACCAAAATCTTTGTTTTTTCTCTTAATAAACAAAATATATTTTCTCCCCTAGGCAAAAGCATTGAACCAAAGTTGTCACCCAAAATTTAATTAGGGTCTCTTTAATATAAGCGCCCAGTACATACTTTCCGTTTTACTTTAATCGCTGCTACAGGCTTGTGAACACGAATCATAAAAATTAATTTATGAGTTCACGTGCACTTTTCTCGGCAATTGTTCGTGAACAAAACTCTCCACTCAGCTTCACAAGCAGCAAGTACACGCGTGAACAAAAAGTTCCAATTTGTTTGGATACACAACATGGTCGAAAAGAATGTAAATAGTCTTAACTTCTATTATGGCAACAAATAAATTCCACTAAGCTTACTTGAAATGTCAAAATTTCAGAAATTATCCAAATATGGATTTAAATTAATTCTTCAACCTATCATTGGCTCTCCTTTTTGACCAAATATAAAATAATTAATAATCTTTTAGTTTTATGAAATGGATTCCTGTTGAATAAAACTTGTTAAAATAAACATAATTTTCATTAAATATCAATTACTGTTACTTTAATTTGGCAAAAGTATCCTTTTCCGTCCAATGTCTCTATTTTTCTCTCTGATTGATTATTATGCTATCCAAGTGATAATGAGCTTTTAGTTCGAACTTTTTTTTTGAAAAAAATGAAATGCATTTGATTTCTCTGAACCCCTTTTTTCTTCTTTTATTTCAAACATCACACAATATAAAAATACAATTCAAACAAATCATGCTTTGGAGACAAAAAAATATTTTTATCACTATTATGTATGTATGTATATTCAATTTTAACAAAAAAATATGTTTGCTAACTTATTGAAAAGCAGAACTCGTAAACGTGAATTACTTTACGTTTTTAAAAAATATTCTGTTGTGTTTTAACAGTTTGCATATAATAAATAAGCATAAAATTAAAAACGAAATTAAAAAAAAAATATAAAAAATACAAAAAAAAAATAAAATAATAAAATTAAACAAAAACAAATAAAATATTTTAACGCCTTCGATCACGACATAAAGAATCGTATATATTATATTTACAAAAAAAAAAAAAATATTAAATATTATTTACCAAAACAATGTATAAATTTAGGTATTAATATGGTTGTTGTTGCAGAAATAAGGATATTATTATTGCTATAGTTAAATTTTACAAGTATTTTACAAAATATATTTTTATTTTTAATAGTTATTTAATTTTCAATTATTATTAACTTCAAAACTTAACAGATGTTGGTGTTTATTTATTTTGTAATTTATAAAGCAAAAATTATTTATTCTATTTCTATAAATCAAATTATTATTTTTGTTAGTTTATATTGCTTAAATAAGAAAAAAAAACGTGATTATGTGACAACATATCAAAGATAAAAAATACAATGGCAATTACTAGCATAACTTTTTAACAACTCTATAATTCTCAAGAGAAAACAAAAAGAATATAATTTATCTACCTATAATTTGAAATTTTACTCATTATTGTATATCTATAGGAATTTACAAATTTCGCTTGAAAGTATTTGTATGAGAATCAATAATCAATGTTTGTGGAAGAAACATTATTTTTTATTATAATTTCTGAAATATGTATAGTTGTTCAGCTATGAAAAAAATAAAAAAAACCCTAAAAAATAAATAAAATCGATAACAAAATGAAATTAAAAAAAAAAAAACAGTATTTATAAATAAAATGCATAACAATAACAAAAATCACGTGTAAACAAAATTGTGTAAAAATAAGTTAATTTAAAATTAAAAGAAAAATTGTAACTAAAAACAAAAAAAACTGAAAAAAAACAATAAAAATAAAAAACCGTTATGGAATTTTTTCTTTTTTTATAAAACTACGAGAGTGTTAGTGGTATCCACATACAGGTATCCTAGTTAAAATGTGGAAAAAAGCTGAGAGGGAAATATTATGTATGTGGTATTTATTTTTTTTTTTTCATTTAATAGTTAGGATTTTTTTATGTAGTATAATTCGATTATTTTCAACTTTTGATTAGATTTGCGCCAAACGAATAATTTCTAAAAAATGTTATCTTCTCTCTTTATAAACAAACATTGAATGTGGAAAAGAATTGAAAAATGAAATTAGGCAATGTTAATTAATTGTATTCTACTATTTTCACTTCGACTCAATAGGTCATTATAGATGCCTATTATTGCAACCACATCATCATTATAATCCCATCAATTTTCGCTGAGAAAAGAAAGCTTTATAATAAAATATAAATAGGGTTGCGCGTTTTATTTCATTTTTGTTTTTTTAAGCCGTTTGAACACTGTGAGGACGATAAAGTCAGCGTCTTTAAATAAACAATTTTTTGACATGTAATTTTATTTATATTTTAATTTATCAAACTTTACACATTGTATTTACAAAGTTAGGTCCCCTATGTTCAATGATCGTAGTATCATATTAGTTGCAAAGCCAAGACCCATTATGTGGGTCTTACCTTTAGTCAGACAAATTATTCTGTATAGACAGACAGACACAAAGTTTTGAAAGTCTATTCAATTGTAGACGACTTATCAAGAAAAAATTCACAGCTGCTGTTAAATTCAAATAAATAGGCACACCACCGAGTTCATATAATTTTTTCTATATCATCATAATTTATTGTTTGAAATGATATGATTTAATCAAATAAGTGAAATGCTCATAGAGTTGCCGCGGTGATAATATTTCATATCTATGAAATATTCTCTTAAAAGTTACACAATAACAAACATATATGTAGTTACAAAAAGGTTATAACAACCAAATGACACTAATAGCAATGGATGTACAAACTTTTGACTATGCAAAAAAAATGTTAGATTCTCAGTATATGTATATGTTGTGCATCAAGGCTAACGTTATCTATTCAAAAAAAATTTAACATAGATTTTTAAATTTTTGAAATGAAGAGTTATCGACACTCTTATTGAAATTCACAAAACAATTTGATAAATTATTGCAAACCTAATAGATAAATATTTAATAATAATAATATTTAATAGATAAATATTTTAAAAATAAGAATTTTGTTTGGATAACGTTTCTAATTTGTTTATCCAAATGTAACAACTAAATAAACAAATAATGTTAAATAAAAGGGCAAATTCTTAAACGCAAAACTTGCGCAAATTATGCTAAGCAAACAATTCCAAAATGCAAACGTAACATCCCTGCTAAGCAGATTGTCCCTAAATGTAGTAGATTTTATTTTCATGCGCAAATGCAAATGTATTTCGGCAAATGTCAAAAATATCTTGCGCACTTCACTTGCTTTGCCTTTTCAACTGCATTCTTCATTTCCTTTGCATGTGGTTTGCTTTGCATGTGGTTTGCTTTGCAAATGTTGCGTTTAAGAATTTGCCCAAATATACCGCCGGCAAAAAAAAATTTGGTGGCGCAACAGTCTTTGAAGAACCAGGACCTAAGTGACTTACAACTCCCAAACATTCCTGTGTACGCGTTATTGCAGGAATGGAAACAAACAACTTATATACAGGGTGAGTCATGAGCAGTGCGCCAAAATGCTAGGGCGTATAGGTTGAGTTGAAACAAGAAAAAAATCGGGAGGCCTATTCCCCCCGTTTAGCCGGTAGGAGGGAAAATTGAATTAAAATGAAAAAAAAAGGTTTAAAATCAACAGCTTCATTCACAATGTATATTTGTTTGTCTGGCGCATGAAAGTAATAATTATTCATCTGCATAATAATTATTCATCTGATTAATTTATTTTATTAAATAAAACTATTTCTTTATGTTCCCATCATACCGAATATCAAAATAACAATTAAAAAAGGAAATTTCAAATTGAAAAAAAAAACTAATAATCTACTAAAAAAAATACGTGGTAATTTGACATGCTAACGGAGCTTGCCATGCTTACGAACTTGGCGCCTTTGTATGATTACTCGTATAATATATATAAATTATGGTTCTAGAATTAAAAAATCAAGTTATAATATTTGAAAACAATAGTAAATGTACAGTAAAAAAGTAAATAAAATATGGGGTTGCCATCTGCCGATTTACAAAAAAATAAAGTAACTAAGATTTTATAAAAATACAAAAAGTATTTTTTAAGTTTTAATTTTTTTTTCAGAAGTGTTCATAAAAAACAAATCGGGATAGATTGTAGTACTGTTTTAAAGGTAGTAGTTCATTTAACATTATTTCAATAAGGCTTTTTGGTAATACAGTCAACTTGTTGTTTCTTCACTTTCTTGTACCAAATTGGAAAATTGTTCCCAAACTATTGAATTTTGGAGGGAATAAATCACCGACTTAAACCATTGAACTAATAAAAAAAAAACTCGGAACCTAACATCTTAGAATTTTTTTATTTATAAAAAAATTTGTTTTTTTTTTTTGCTAGAAATTGTATACGATTTTATATTATTTATTTTCATTCAACGTTATAAGTTGTTCATTCATCAAATAAACAAAAAAAAATAAAAGGATAACAAAATGAAAAAAATCATCATCATTCATTTCAAAATTTCACGCACTAACACCCGTTTTTATAAATTTTTCTTTCTCCTTCTTAATTTTTTTTTTTTTGTTTTCAAAACCAAAAGTTTGCGTTTGATTTGTTTATAGGAAAAATTCAGGTTCTTCAACATCATCACATCACAGAAGGTGGCACCCAATCGATTGATCATATCGATGGAGGAGATCTCAGTTCGAGCAGTCTTAGTACCGGAAGTCGTGCCTCATTGGACCCACCGTCTTCATCGCCAACGATGAGTATAACTGGTGATAACTTAATGCATTTTCCAGCCGATTCAAGTAATTCTTTATAAAACACAATATTTATATTCTTAAAAAATAAGAAACCAAAATAGTAATTTGATTTGACAAAAAAAAAATATTAGAAGAAGAAACAAAAATTGACAAATTTAAAAAAAAAAAACAAAAGTAATGTATACCTATGCATGTTTTTTAAACTTATATATATATATATATTTAAATCTTAATTCTATACCTATAATCATTACAATTATGATAATACATAATTATGTATTGTATTTATGTTATTTTTAAAGAACTATATATATACGTACTACTTTATACACAGAATAGACTTAGCTTAGATTGCGATCAAACTAATGATCCTATTTTGTCAAAATTTTGAACTTAAACAAAAATCTGATTTATTATTTAAAAAAAACACACACACAAATTCCTCAAGGGCATATTATTGATGAGAGAAGATCTTATTTTGTCTCGGCTAAGAAGTTTTTTCTACATGTTTTTGAAAAAAAAAAACGAAAACAGTGTTGCCAGGTACCGAGTACATTTAAAGGTTTTTTTACATTTCGTATAAGGTTAATTGTTAGGTTTTACAATTTTCAAATGTCTAGTCTAGTTGTAAGTTTGTATTTTAATACGGGTTTTTAATGTTTTGTTATTACTGCTATGTTGTCTTATTTTGCATGTCTAAAAAAATGATATGATTAAAAATTAATACATTGGTTGTCTTCCTTGGAATTTAAATTGCTCAAAATTAATTAATATAAACATACATATATATTCGTATAAGACAGTAAAAATTTAAATAAAATTCGTATTATTTCTCAGTTTGAAATTTCATACATATTTTTTATTCCTTTTTAAATTAGTGTATCTAAAATCTTTTAAATAAATATTTTTCTCTAAGCTATTTTTGTTGGGCTTATTTAATGTGCCAAATTAAGAACTATTTACTATTTGACTTAATACCTTATTTGTTTAATACGTAAAAAAAAAATTATCAAATTCTAAAATTAAAAAAAAATATTTAAATAGTAGAATTTTGCGAAAAAAATGTGTAGCTAGGGTTAGGTTAGAGTATTCGAAAAGACATACAAAAAAATACCTACATTCCGCTGCAGTTGATCTTGTTCGCATTATGCTTTTACCATACATTTTCACTATTGAATACCTGATGTGTAGAAAAAATTTACTTTAAATTAAGAAATTGTTTTCACTTCTCATTTTTGTATTGTTTTTTTTTCGACCAAAAAATCGAATTGTTTTTTTTTTTATTTTTTCGTTTTACGACCAGATTTTCATTTCCTTTCAGCGAAAAAAAAAACGCAACATGTTTTGAACTTATTTCGATTTTAAAATCCCTATTATTATTTATAAAAGTAGTTTTTTGGACACACTCTAAAGTGAAGTGAAATTAATCAAAATGGATACAGTGATAGCATGGTTGGAGATTAAATTCCCGCTAGCTATGAAAAAAATTCCTTATTTTTCACATGGGAAACAAAACCCAAAAGAATTAAAATGGGCAATTTACATTTTCAATCATATGAATTTACACTAATTGAAAATAAATTAATGAATAAATAACACTGTATTACGGTGAAAAATTACTTTTGAATTGATCTAGTAGAGGTTGCATGTATACGTACATCATTTTATGGCACTCGAAACCTGTCATAGACCCTCAAAATTTTAATGTATTTTCAAAAAATAACGTATTTTGATGTTTTTAGACTCTACGTAGATTTTTTATATTGCATCTTAAAACACACATTTTCACGTTTCAAGATCTTAAGACCACCAAAGTATACTTAGTCCTTGATTCTGTGTCAATTGGCAAGAGTTTTCCAATGTTAAAGATTAACCACTTAAAAACACAAACAACAGAAGCATTTCTCTAACTGCGCTTGTACTTTAAATTCTTAAGGTTTGAATTTAAATAAGTAAGTTTAGGTTAAAAAATCAGTAAAAAAAAAAGTATAAAAAAACATGTGTCGACCAGATCAAACGTGCGGAGTGTATTATTTTTAAATAAATTCTATCAATGTCGCTTCAACCCACTTCACTATTATCAGCTCGAAAATAATACAATTCAAACTGTTTTGAAACTAATACAAAATAATTGTATAGCATAAAAAATTACTTAAAATGATCCGAAATATTGCGTCAAATCACAAATATCTCTGTCTTTTGTGTTGACATTAACATAACATAACATAATTAACATAATTATATTTTTATTTTGAAAATCTATATCATAATTTAAAAAATAAAAAACATGTATTTAAAAAAAATAGTAAAAAAAAACAAACAAAATCAAAAAAATATTTTCAATAGGTGCTCCTTTATTATTGTAATAATCAATTAAATGGCCTTTTTAATATTTAAAACTATTTTACATTTCTAGTTTAAAAACACATACATACACATTTATTTCTTGTAAATTACAAAAATTGAATTTAAAGTTGCAAAACACAAATATGGAATGAATTTAGAAAAATAAAAAAAACCTCAGCTGAATGCCGTGATATGTTAACTCAAAAAAAAAATAAATAAAATTGATATAAAAAAATGGTGATATAATTTCTTGTTAAATTTACACTTTTATGTTAGCTCCAATAACTTGTCTTTCATGTGTAATAACTGTTATTTTTACTAAAATAAATTAATCCATTCAAAGTTTGTGTCTAGAAGAAAGAAAAAAATATAAAGCCGTAAAATTGTTAATAAAATTATTTTCTTTTAAATATATTTTAAAAATGTAATATAGTAAATTCTTATTTTTAAGTTTAGTTTTTATTTTATTTTTATCTAGTTAAATAAACATCGCATAATAGAAAAAAATCTTTTTAAAGTATTAAGTTTCATTCATGTTCTCATATTAATTGAATCCCAATAATATTTGATTTAAATAGAAAAAGAAATGGATATATTATTTACTTTCTTGTAGCTAAAACAAATAATTACAATAAATTTTTATATAACAAAAATACAGTTCAAAAAAATTTGTATTGTGAATTCATTCCAATAATGTATAAAATATAACTAATTTATATAAGTTAACCAAAAAATATAAAATATAAATACATAGGTATATAAATACATAAAACAAAATGAAACTTATATGATATAAAACATATAAAACTTTAATCAGTTAGATTTTAAAAAGCTAACATAGTTGAATAAACAAATAAAAATTAAAACTTGCAATATAAATTGCATTATGTATATTCTGATAAATTTAAGATTTAAACAACAAACAAACAAAAAACAATATTTTTTATACTTGCAAAATTAATATTCTTTAGGCGAATACTAAATTGTGTATATCTATTTTAAAAGTGTCATATTTTTTAACAATACATGCATACAAACAGCAACAAAAAGAATTTTCAAAAAAATATTACTGAACTAAACTGTGAACATTTGTTTAAATATAACCAATAAAAAAAAATTGGATGGAACTAATTTGTTTTTTTTTCTTTTATTCATCTGCACGAAGCGTCTCGTCCTTGACGCGTACTTCGTTTCGCGTACTTCACGTTTGTTTTAATACACCGCCGAACACAAGGCATAAGCTTCAAGTATTCGGAAGAGCACACGAGCTACAAATCGCCCAGTGGAGTGAAAAAAAATGTAACGCAAACCGTGTCGTTTTGCGGTTGCAGCGCACCATCGTGTAATCAGATATACGGAAATGTATTTCAGCTCTACCCAAATTTTCCCCAGTTGTGTCCTCTTCGACACGTGCTTCACGGCCCGCTTGTCTGCCAGCCTGCCTGAGAGGGTTCCATTGCATATCGTTTCCCTTTCAAAACGTATGCCCAATCTACTGACACTTATATCTTCGTATGATATAGTGAATGGGTTCCTGATCTGTTCACGTTCATCATTGGAGATAAGATACTTCGCAGACATCTATGTACTTACAAACGGTTTCTTGTGTCAGCGCACATAAAGCTGCGATCAGTACATTACTAATTATTAACAGGAACAGTATTGGTGACAGTACACAGCCTTGTCTAACCCTACTGCAGATTTTAAACTCTTCTGACAACCTTCATTTATGCAGAACGTGAAATTTGGATCCATCATATTATGTAGCCTTGATAATAGCAATTAATTTATCTAGGATGCCCCTCCTGCGTAAAGGAATGTCGGACGCCTTTTCGAAGTCAATGCACAGCGAGTGAAGAGATATTCCAGGCACTGTTTGTGTTCCAAACAGGAAGATTCAGAGCAGACTCCTTCTTGTTCGACGTCGCCGTCGAGTCTTCGAGGTGGTTTTTTATTCTCTCCAGGACGATTCTTGCTATTCGGCCCTATCGAGGTAACCGTCGGAGCGGAACTTTCTCCGCAACGCATCCTTCGTCGGAGATTCATCGGCAAAAAGAAAAACTTCCGCGCCAAGAACTTGTCGGAGGACTTCGGAGAAAATATTAAAGAAAAAAAAAAAACGATTTGAAGTACTTCATCGCATACAAATGGCATGCGTTTAATTTCGTCGGAGAGAATCTCTGATCAGCTGATCAGAGAACTACCTCGAAGCAAAATGTCTCCGATTCGTAGAATTTCGGAGAGAATTTCGCTCCGACGGTTACCTCGATAGGTCCGATTATCTTGTCTCGTGCAGCTAGCACGCAAATTCCTATCCAATTCTCTCACTACCCAAGGTCTTATAGTGTGGGGTCCCGCAATTCTGCCTGCTGTTCTATCTGCCTGTACCTCAACCTACAGCCTAAACTACTGAATTCCTACAGTAGTTCTTCAAACTTTGGACTTTAAAGAGATTCCCTAGACCTAGAGGGGAAATTGATTTTTTAAAATACCCATACCTTTCAAAAAACCGTTAAGACAAAACATATTTATCTCGAAAACGGCTCTAACGATTTTTCTGTGGAGTTCTGTAAGTAAGTAGTTAAAATTATATGGTTAAAAACAAAATGTTCAAAAGACCGTTATACAAACATTTTTTAAATTGACTTTATTCGAAATATAATTTTTTGGTACTGTAATTAATATATGGTTTCTGGCATATGACCGCCACGGCCCAGCAAGCCGTAATTTAATCTGGAAATCCAATTTTCGGTCACTTTTTCAAATATTTGTGGCCGTATACGGGCAATAACGCGGTGAATGTTGTCCTTCAAGCATCATGTAATAGATCGTTTCGGGCTTATCGCCGTAGACTAGCGACTTCACATATTCCCACAAAATTTTCTTATGAAAATAGGGATCGTCAGTCTATTCATGTTGAAATACCAAACCAAACTAAACACTAAACACAAATCACTTAACAGCTGCTAAAGTGGCCGCCAGTTAAAAAAGTGTTGCCACCTTAAAGTATGCCTTTGAAAAACACCCTGTACTTTAAAACAAGACCAAGTTCGTGCTAAATGTCTTCATGTAACCTACACGCCCAAAACTTTTGTCACACTTATTCATAGTACGAAATAATCAGCTGTAAAGATAATGTACATACGTATCAATAAAGCCCCATCAAATATACGTATAGGGTTTTTTCATTTCACAGCCCCTTCAAATTTTAATATCACGTAGTGACTTGTATATTTACAATTATACTTAACAAATATTAATATAATTTTATTGAAGACCAAGAGATCGAAACGATTAATCAATCCGGTTCATTCTTGTTTTAATTCAAATATAAATTTGATTAGGAATTAAAATATCAACTAACCAATCAGTACCTACTTGTTCGCTCTTCCTGTGAGTGGGTTATCATTCAGACCAACGAAAGAGATATTTTTTTTTTTGTGTGTTTTCAAAACTAAAAGTGATTTACTTCGGCAACCCTGTTCTCCTCCACTGCTCTCTTACTACCATATACCATAAAATTTCAATTCCAAACATTTGGGCAAACAAAATTTAAATAAAAAAGTTTTGATAATGAACACGTTCACGTGGATAGAACACTATCTACCAATAACCATACACGAATATACGATATATTTGTGAAGCAGTGGCGCTACCATTTAATGATTGTTTCAACTTTTCCATAAAACTATTTCTTTTTACGATACAATTTGGCCAACGTTTTACGATAGGAAAAAAAAACACATAATCTTACTTGTACTTAATATCGCAGCCAGAACCATAAAATGTCGATATGCGATAGATAGGCTGAGTCTTTAAGACTTGTATACTTGGTTTGTTGCTTTCAGTTGAACTTGACTCGCGCCACAAAACGGTTGGAATAATTGCGAAATTGAAGCTTTGTATATTGCAATTGGCTATTATTTTTTTTTTTTTTTTGAAAATCAATTTGTTAACTACTTAAAAGCTACATTCTTCCGAAAATGTTGTAAGTCTCTTAAAATATTTTTTTTTGTATATCAATTTAGAATGCCTCACGTAAGCTTTTCAAACAAATCAAATATCTATCCAACGAAAATTGCAAATTACCAGATTCTTTTTAATATTTATATTTAATTTGTTGTTAAACAGTGTAATTATTACCGGTGATTTTGTTGTGCTTGTTTAACACTTTGCGAACAATTCACGTTAAAAATAATTTCAATGACCTTGTATTATATAATTCATTATTGTATTATTGTAGGCTTGATGCAAATAAGTGTTGAGATATGTACGAGTACATTGTTACACTTCCATTAATAAGAAAACAGAAAAGGTTTTTTTTTACATTTTTATAAATGCAATACGGCAGCTCGTAGAAAGTGTGATTTTTTGTGCTTTTTTATCGTGCTCGTCGTATTAATTCTAATTTGAAATAAATGAAGATATGCATTTCTTATCCTTGGCTGTTGGAAGTGAAACTTCTATAGCGAAGAGTTTGGTTTAAATTTTGGCATTGGTTGGTTAATTTGTTTTTACACTTCACTTGTGAAAATCAAGTTTTTATGTGAAATTTAATAAAAAAAAATTAAATTACCATAGAGAGTTGTAAGTGGAAATATTTTTTTTTGGTTTTCAAAAGAGGAGTTTTAAAAAATGTATAAAAAAATCAGTTTCTTTTTTGAAATCCGTATAGGAAACAATCATCTGTAGAACCAAAATTTCTTTATATTTAAAATGTCGTAAGTTCATAATTCTATGCCTCAAAGTTCTGTTCTGAAAAAAAAATTCTACCTGCTCAAATGTAGTAGGGCTATTTTCAAAAACCCATCGAAGTAGTTTTAATTAATGGGATGAAGAAATACAAATAGTTTTCTAAACATATTTCCAAAGAGAGGTCGGATCGAGTTAACGAGAAAAAACTTATTGAATATTAATAAGATTTTCGAATTATCTTAAGAAGAGTACCTACTTGTTATATTAAAAAGTTTACTTGTTACAATTCAATCGTTACAAATGGAAATTCAAATTTCTTTGGTCTGTGGTTTAGTTTAACGTGAATTTTATATTGTAATTTACTAATGCGAATCTGCACAAACACAGAGTCATCGGTTTATTAGATACTCAGAGAATAGAAAGAACTGACAAAACAATTGAAAAATAATGAAATTAAATGTCAAACTAATAAAAAAAGTTTTTGACAATTCTTATAGAATGTCAATAGGAATTTCTACATTGTTTTCATATGACCTTCTTCTTATCAAATCCAGAAATCTGTATTCCAATTGCTTGTGAATTTTTTGTTATCATATTAAATTGGCCACCGTCTTGGAAAAAGTTATTTCCGGTCTTCGGATTTTGGTAAAAAAAAATGTTTACGAAAACTAAAAATATTACTTTATAAAACTCCAAAATTTTAATATTTTATAAAATTTTCGGAGTATTTGTGTAATAATACTACATAGTTTGAAATTTCACACGAAATTTGGACTTATTTCACTTTTTCAAAATGTATAAGTCCACCCGCTGAAAATTCACTTTTCCAAAGTGCTTTATTTCCCGGCACTGAAAAAACAATAATTTTTCAAAATAGATTTTTTTATTTCTCTCTAAGATATTTTGCCGTTCTTCTTTTCACAGAATAAAATTTAACAAAAAGACTGTGATATGGATAGTTATAGCTGGAATCGTTGTTGTTGGTGTGGTGCTTGGTTTGGTTTTCGGCCTTAAAGGTTCATCAAGTTCAAGTAGTTTAGTTCGTCGTGCAGCTGTGGTGTCAAATGGACGAGGATGTGCTGAAGTTGGAAGGTTATTTTTTGTTTCATAAACATTTCCTATTTTGTATAACATTTTTTATTTAAAAAAATATATTTTAGTTCAATGCTTCATGATGGTGGTTCAGCTGTAGATGCTGCAATTGCAACATTACTATGTGAATGTTTAATGCTACCACATAGTATGGGAATTGGTGGTGGATTTTTTGCAACAGTTTATAATAAAACAACAAGAACAATTGAAACACTCAATGCACGTGAATCGGCGCCTCTGGCTTCAACAGAAGACATGTTTATAAATAAGACCATAACAGGTAAGGCAACAAAATTGAAAAAAATTATCAAAACCAAAAAATTACAAAAAAATATATATTTACGTATACAATATTCAAATTTGATATTGAGAGATCAAGTTGTGAAAAAAAAATGCAAGCTTTATTCCGTATAGCCTTTGTTTTATAACTTTTTTTATACAACGTTTTCTAATAACGGAAAAACAGAAATGTTCTTCCCCCATGACAGAATGAATGCATAATTGCATATATCTACTTATAAATATTTACATAGGGATTATTAATTTTTACGAGTTTTGTTTTTGAGACAGCCATCTGCTGAATTTTATTATGGTCGGGTCAAAGACCTAAAACCAAACTGCGTCTTCTATACTCGTACCTTTTGAAGAGCAGCTACGATTTTGGTATACCTACATTTTTTTTTGCTTTGAAGAAGAAACCAAATATTTGAATATTTAAATAAAAATTAAATTCGAATTCCCGACATGTCTAAAATTTACAAGGCCACGCCACCACTTTCACTCTTCAGAAGACTCTTCTTATTTTTACCAATGTTACGTAAAAATTCTAAGTCACCGAAAGTTCTAGAATTTCAATATTTTGGGAACAAACAAATTTTAATACCCTATATTTTTCCTTTTAAAAAAATGCACCTACTACATACATAATACATATATTATGTTGGGGTGGACCATATGGATTTTCTTTTATCGTTTGATTTAAGTCTCACTGGTTTTTAGAATCATATTCAAAACAAGTATTTAGTAACCTTAATTATTATTGGATTATTTGCACATAATTAAGGGCAATTTTAATTCTAAGAATATAAATATATAACTATACCCCTCAATGTATGTTTATCATGCAATGACATCAAATGATGATAAGATAAAGATAAGATCAATGCATTTCAACAGGTTTTACTCATAATGAATTTAAAAATTATATGATCCTTTGTGTCGCATGTGTAAGGTCTTATTCTAAATTTGTTTTCGCAACATGGAACTCTTGATAGAGGTCATACGCAAGAACAGTTGTTTGAATAATGGTTCTAATTAGAAAGTTACGCACAACACTGTTAGGGCGATGGACTGATGGCTCGGTAGGTGGTTCAATTTCCACTTAATTATTCCGACAAACAATTTTGACAATTTTTTCGATTTTTTTTTTTTTTTTTGAGGACGAACTCAAAATTTTTTTGTTTCGATCAAATTTGTTTTGACTAAATTTTTGTGTGTCAAATTTGTTTTTCGACCAAAACTTTTTTCCACAGTTTATTTTATGACAATTTTTTTTGGACTAAACTTTTTTTGAAATATAATTTAAAAAAAAAAATTTTTTTTAAGGAACGATCATTTTTTCCACAATAGCTACTCTTATTTTTCACAATTTATTTTCTCTTCATTTGTATTCATTTTTTTGATTAATGTTTTTTCACAATTGTTTTTTTGATAAAACTCTTTGACCAATTTTTATTCTTGCGTTAAAAAAAATCAACTTGCAGTTCCCTTACAAATTTTTATTTAACAATTTTTTTTTAACACATTTCGTTTGACATTTTCTTTTTCCTAATTTTTTTTTAATAAAATTAATTTAAGAAAAAATTTTATCGACAAAATTTTGTTTCCCCAACATGTTTTTAATTTTTTTTTAATTTCAGCATTTAGCACCATGTGTTTGTTTTAATTGTTAAAATACATTTCCTTGGAACCCGTTAGTTACTCTAAATACATTTTAGCTTATATGGAGCCTTGTTCATAACCTTTAGTTTTGCAACAAAATAATAATAATAAACACGGATAGCTATAATCGGTGCCTTAAATTTTGTGTTATTACCTGTGTGTTTGATTCGGCCGGCAGCTGATACACCTACCCTCACTACGCCTTCTAAAGGTCGATTCGCTCACTTGTTATTCCTAACAAATTCATAAAAACGATATCTGGCTTCCAACCAGTGAAAGAACATGTTCAGATAGACATGCTGTCATTGTTTTATCAATCATTTATACGCGTTGTCTACCTCTAAATCCATGTTTAAGTTTCAAGTATGTTTACTCAAATGTTATCGGAAAATAAAAGAAGAAAAGGACGCTCTTCAACTAAACAAACATTTCAGTTAAAACATCAATAAATTTGAAATGATAATAATTTCATAAAAAAAAAATGTAGTTTGGTATACATTAATTTCTTAACAAAGTTATTGTTATTGAGGTGAGCCGCTTCTATTGGTACTACTTCGCTTCTGCTTGAATTGATGACATTAATTTATTATTTGTTTATTTGGTATTTTTTTATTTAACAAGCATTAGTCATTATTTGGATTCGATTAGATACTTGGATAGACATTAAACTTATAGTAATTAATTATATGGGAAAATTCCTTCCTCAAAATACAGTGACAGTAATAACACAATTCAAAGGCCAAAAACCTAAATAGGTATAGTTTTTAACGTTTTTAAGATTTCTAACAATTTTCAAATTGCTTGTCATAACCCCATACGAGAAAAGCCAAGTTTGTAAAAGTTATCATTCGTCGTCGCTGCGACAACATCGCTTCTAAATGGGAGATCCTTTATTCCAAAAGCCTTTTTCTGTTTGATTTTTCTAGAAAAATTATGTTAGCATGACACTATTTAGTTAGCGCAAACTTAGTAAAATCTTATCAATATGCAAATTGATAAAATATGATGGTATAAAATGTCACTTTGTTTAAAATGTTTTATTTATTTATTTTAACCTCAAGTCATTTCCTTTTCTCAATCTCTAGTTTATAAAATCAACACTGTATTAACACAAAATCGCTCTTTATTGAAACTGTTTCGAAATAAATTCTTATCTTAGCTATTATGAAATTATATCTTTTAATAAACAGGCAATAACCCATCATAAAATCATTAAATATGTAAATGTATAAATTTAAATGTATACATTTACCACCTGTATATTTATTTTATTTAATAACAAATGCGTCGAGCCCAAAAAAAAATAAATTCTACCCGAACACAAGTACCTGCAGAAAATATAGATTTTAAAAAAATTGTGGGTTCACCACAACAAACTTTTGTGGGTTCACCACAACGGTCTGAACTTAGCATTTTATGGTTGTTAAAAGTTTTAGGCAATTAAAATTTATGGCAATTTCAGAACTCTCCATTTTCCGAGTGCTCTTAAGTAAAATAGATTAGGTTATAGGATATGTCTTTTTATGAGCTAATGACGGAAGATGTTTTCAGTTCCTAATGATAGAAGAGAAAAACATCTAAGCACAAAATATTAGATCTCATAGATTCAACTATCTGATCCTTTAGAGGCGGGATGAAAATAAGAGCGCGATAGAAAAATGCAGCCTCTAAAAAGATACATGCCAACAGTCCAACACTGTTTCCAAGCATTTATATGTATGTTTTTAAATATGTCGAACTTTGGAAAATTGATTTCTTCTTGGTTAAACAATTTGGAAAACATACACTTATACACTCTGTCCTTGAATGAAAATCGATTCGACAATAAAAAATAAAATTCGCCGTTTGATCCAGTTATCTCCATCAGTAAAACAGAATATCATCTAATCAAGAACATAATTTTTATTAAAATATATTAGTTGATTCCAAAGTTTAAAAATCCACTTTACTATTATTTTTTTATTTATGACCCAATTATGATGTTATTTTTAACATTTGGTTATTTATTAGGTGTTATATTTATTATCGGTTTTTTGCATAAATATCAAACTGAATATCTATATTTATAATTTATTATATGTTTATATATGTAGGTACGTAAATAAATATGTATTCTGTAAAAAAAATTGTGGATCAAATACGCTAAAAATACATATATATGTATTTGTATAGTATTAAACAAGGTTAATTGAGGATTTGGCTTATTTTATAGTAATTCAACATTAAACTTTTACTAAACTAAATTTAAAATTGCCAAAGGGGAACTTTATCTTTGAAGTACATATATCATATTAAAGCTGGCATTCACCCAACGCCCAACGCTCAGAAGTTTAAGAGGCTCTCACCAATTCCGCTCTCAATAGGTCATTACAACAATTTAGCGTTTATAAATGTCAAAAATGTGTACATGTTCGTTAACTAATTGATATTGTTTTGGGCGTATTTGGTTTTATTTTATTAAGAAAGTTATGTCAGTGTGATACTAATTAGTAAATATTTAAAATAAAGAATAGTTTAGTAAAGTCTTTCTAAAGCCTGCTATAAAGCGCTACCTTCGTGAATCTAAAGAGCCACTTAGCTCTTTTTTCAAGGATAATTCTTTGGCTCAACTCTTGTGACATCTTTCGATAGTGGATTTTCATAGGTCTTTTTCCTCTTTTTCAGAATTAATTTATGCTTGATTTTTGTATAATTTTCATTTTTTGCTCGGTAAAAAACGTAGCATCGAGAAAGGACGAAATGATATATATATTTGTTTTTTGGGTCCGTGTAGATTCTTATTTTCAAACTAATTTGAACCGATTCGGATCCGTTTTTGGCTTCGTTTAAGACTCTTTTACATATCCAAAAAGTCCTTGATCGCGGATTGCCATATTAGTTAGATAAATAGATATTTTACGTGTTCTTAAATTAGATTAACAAAAGTTTATGAATTCTTATTCATTGAATTTCAAATATCCCAACCGACGACGCACGTGAAGCAACGGCAAACCTTATTTTTAAGCACAATTAAGTAAGATTAATATCTAGAAAAAAACACTTCAACAGAAGGGTTTCATCATTTAATGTCCAGCAAACGATTGTTAATTGTACACATACCTACATAAATTATGTAAGTCAGTATAATATGTACGATACGATAGTTTATGCGATACTATGTTCTTGTGGAGTTTTAAATCTAATGAATGACAATTTTATTACAGTTTGATAAAAATTGATATACATATATGTAGATTCTTGATATACTTTTTTGCAATCGTTATCTGAGTGATTTTGAAAATAGAAAATAGTCTAGCGTGCGATAACTATCCAACGACGCATGCTAACGAATTTTTTTTAGTATTAGATTTTCTTGTCGTCATGAGTGACGTCTTTAAGTATGGACTTTAGTTTAGACCATGTGATTGAGGGTGCCTCTTGACCATGGCATTACTGCAACCAAAAACAAAAAAAAGGTAAACGCGGTATATTATCACATTTGTTACCTGCGACTATTGATACTATAGTATATATAGTCGATGTATATATGTACACTACTATGTATAGTAGATGTTAGGTTTGTTTGGCAACGTGAAATTTCTTACGAATTTGTTCAAATTTTAATAATTTGTTGCCAAAACTTGTAGTTTGGAACAAGTTGCTGAAAATTTCCAAAAATAACCAAACAAGAATGTTTGGTAAGTTAAAATTTTCACCAAGTTTCCCAAACTTGGGTTTTGACAACAAATTTTGAAAATTTGTAAAAAATTGTACGAAATTTCACACTACCAAAAGCAGCTACTCAGACCTTACATTACAATGAAAGAGAACAAAAAAAAAAAGTGTGTCCAGCAATTCTGTCTGTCTGTACCTCGAAAACAGGTGTAGCGATTTTGATGAAATTTTCTATAATTTTTGCAAGTAATTTAAAGTGTTTGGTAGAAATCCTTTTTTTATTTGTTATTTATTTGATTTTCTCAGACTGCATCGATTTTTTTAAAAGTCCCAAATAATCTTTATAATATTGCAAATAAAAATTTTCAAAAAAAATACTGTTTAAATTTTTGAAAAAAAAACTCAATATTTTGAAAACTGATCGATAATTTTTTTAAATTTAGTTTTTATGTTTATTTTTTTTTTTTAGATACTAAAAATTTGCACATTTACCAATTATTTCAAAAACATTTATATATTTATATATTTTTTTCTGTAGGTGCTATCGCAGGTGGTGTTCCAGGCGAAATCTTAGGCTATTGGATACTTCATCAAAAATATGGCAAACTTCCGTGGAAGCAACTTTTCCCACCAGCAATTGAACTTGCCAAAAATGGACATTATGTATCAATTTATTTGCACAATGCATTGAAACAAAATGAACAGCGAATAATCAATGAATCTTCAATGGCTGAAGTATTTATAAATCCTGAAACTGGTGGTGTTTGGAATACTGGTGATATAATGAAGCGTCCGAAACTTGCTGAGACTCTTGAAATAATAGCCGATAAAGGAATGAGTGTATTATATGAAGGCGGTGAAATTGGAAAAATGCTCGTAGAAGATATGAAAGAATTGGGCGGTATAATGACTGAAGAAGATTTAATGCAATACAAGTATGTACAAATTTTAAATAGTTTATGTATATAGGTATGAATGTACATATTATATACTTTTTTGTTGTATTTTTATATTTTTATTTTATTTTATTCGTTTAATTATTTTTTCATAGATGGGGTTAAGATTCTTTTGTTTATAAAAAAAAGTACCTACACAATTTTTCAGATTTTTAAAAAACAATTTTTTTTTTTTTGTAAAAAAAAAGTTTCCAAAATACTTAAATGGGAGAAAAACATTACTAATCTGAAAACGATTTAAATACATGAAATAAAATATATTTAAAATAGTTCATCCTTCTGCCATAATAGATTGTCGAATATCCCAAAATTGTTCCCGTTCATTATTTTGATATAAAAAATTAGCAAATAAAAAAGTTTTAATTCTTTTTAAAGTTTAAAGTTTAAAAAAAAAATTTGGATTTTGTTAGAAACAAAATAATCTAATTTCCATATTGGTCCACCCTAATGCTTTATTTAATAAGAAACAATTTTGACTGCTGGAAGAGTTTATCCTGTGTTAGCTTAAAGTTTGATTAGCCCCGCAAATTGTTGATATGTACTTTCATTCAGAGATATTTCATTAACTTCCATATTTTTAAATTGTTTAAAGATTAATACGTTAATCCTGATTAGTCCAATTCAATGTTATTCACTCACTTCACCCACATATTAATCCAATTTCGGTAAGGGACAGCTTGTTGACCATGAGTTTAGTTGGCTAAATATCTATTTCAATAATTAGCAACTCAAACTATGACTTTCCTTACATAATAAAATATTCGTTTCAATGGATACTAGTTGAAATAATCATAGATTAAGCTTAACCTCAATGAACAAAACAGCACTGACACGAGATTCTATATATTTTGTTAAAGCTTGAACACATTAATCAAATGTTTATTCTCATTATTTATCTACTTTCATTATTTATAGTGTGACCTGGGATCCTGCAATATTAGTTAACATATCTAGTGAATACACTCTTTATACAACCCCATTACCAAGTAGTGGTGCTGTTCTGGCAATGATTTTAAACATAGTCAAAGGATATGATCATCGAAATGAATCACTCTACTGGCATCATGTTGTTGAAAGCTTCAAACATGCCTATGGCCAACGGACTAATCTCGGTGATATGCATTTCGAACCCGAAATTGAACCAGTATTCAAAAAAATGATTGATCCTAAGTATGCAGAGGATATTCGGAAACTCATTTTCGATGATAAGACTTTTGATAATTATGAGTATTATGGAGCCGAATTTGCCAATAATGATGACCATGGTACAGCAAATATGGCTGTGATAGACTTTGAGGGTAATGCAATAACAGTTACCAGTACCGTTAACCGATAGTAAGTGTTTATAGAACTAGATATATTTTAAGTATAGGTAATTTAAAATTTATTTCAGTTTCGGTGGCAAGGTACGTTCGAAAAGGACCGGCATTATCATAAACGACCAAATGGATGATTTCTCAACACCTGGCACTGTTAACTCATATAACATTCCAGCATCACCAGCGAATTTTATTAAACCAAAGAAACGTCCACTGTCTTCCATGTGTCCTGGTATTATTTTAGATAAAGACGGTAATGTTCGAATGCTAATTGGATCTGCTGGAGGATCGATGATAACAACAGCTGTTGCTCAAGCAATTCTTAGATATCTCGTTTTGGATAAAGATATCAATGAATCGATACAATCTCTACGATTACATCATCAATTAGCTCCGATGTTGATCACTTATGAGAAAAATTTTGATGAGGCAAGATAATATTATTTGTTTTAAGAGTTTTTTTGATTTTAATCGACTTTTTTAGGCAACGTTGAAATACTTGCAACATGTTGGCCATAAACTCGAAGAAGGTTCAGCAGGACAGTTTTCTGCCTTGACAACGATAGGTATTAAGGATGGTATACCTGTTCCAGTGTATGATGAACGGAGAGTGGGAAGCGTGTCTGTGATAAATCCGAAAAATAAAATGTCTCATTGATTAGTTTTGCTCCCTCTTTTTCTTAGATCCTCTATTTTGTAATTAATTTATTTTGCCATGTTATAGTTATAATTAATAAAGCTATTTTTTATTAAAAAAAAAAAATATTAAAATCATAACTTCTTTTTTTCAAAACTATAAAAAAACAACCACAAGCCATTATTTTGCCACCTCACAAGTCGTTGGCTGAGAATTAGTGTGCTCTATATTATCTATGTCGACCACAGCAGTCGTTGTGTTTGCGTTATTCAACATTTATCTTTTTGGTGATGTCATTAATATTTTTGCTGATGATGAAATTAAATGACTATGACTTTGAAATAAAATGACTATTATTTTCGTCGAATGGAAATTATAGAAGTTCAGCAGACACTGCAATCAAACATTTTTGTATGCATAGGTGTATTCATACAAAACAAAAATTATTGACAGATTCATTGAGTATTCAAACCATTTTTTTTTCTTTTGGAACCTAGTAAAAACCAAATTTGAAAACCAATATTGAAAAAAAGGGCAACATACAGGCTAACAGTTTCTTGAATCCGAACCGAATTCAATTCTACCGGAAATCAGAGCAGGGGCAAATAAATATGAAATGATTTTTTGGTAATAAACTTTCAATTGATTTTTAGTTTTGATAATTACTTAACTTAAATAAATAATAAAACACATAAAGTATTTAGTTATTTAGTGGCTGTTTGATTTTATTTGTACACGAATTAAAAAATAAAGCTTTTCAAAGTTAATGGTCAATTTTTTTTTAAATATTTAATCAGCAAATTTTTTTCTTTATTTCTAAACTTTAATTCAACTTATTAACTGTCAATAAAACTATTGTAATTTTGTAAAACTAAATAATAATTATCAATTGGAGACTATTTTAATTTACATCTGAGAAAAGAACTGCGTTATTGGTTTTGTCTTGGTAACTCCAATCCCACTTGACGAAGTCTTCTTGGTTAAACCAGGTGACTTAATACTTTTGTTTAAACTAGATGGTCCTCCACCAACAACTACCGTTACCATATCCGAGCGATTAAGACTGACTTGCAAATCTTTGGCATAGTGATAATCCAAATGCTCGGCCATCAGATCTCTATGCATAGACTTTCCACATTTATCGCAAGTCTTTTGGGCAGAGGTAGATGGAACATCATCAGGTTGCGTGAGTGGCTGCATAAATTTCATAATATTTGTACTAGGAATTGCAACTTTAGGTGAATTGGACTTGGGCTTTTTAGGTGCATTGGTAGGAGGTACAGTGGGATGTTTTGTTTTTTTGTGAACGGAAATTTTTGTCTGAACATCTTTTCGAAATTCATCCCTTTGCTGTCGACTGAGTTCTTCTGCTAAATGGTGATCCAGATGGGATTGAATTGATACCTCATCGGAGAGTATTTTCTGGCCGCAGGTTTCACATTTTATTAAAAACTCATCGCGTACTTCTGGGGTAGCTAGTTCAGGATATTCTGTTTGGTAGTGTTTTTCAATTGGAGGCGATGACGACGAAGAAGCAACTTCAGGGGAGTAACATTTTCTTTTGAGTGATTTAGAATGTTCCTCTGCGTGAACTTTTCGTGGACTTGATTTGGTGGTATCAGAAAAGAAAGATGTTGATGGAGCTTCTTTTAAGTCCGGACTTTCCTGATTCGTAGCTACTGGTGGAATTGATTTGATTGCCCGTGCGAAGAATGATGTTGCTGGAGCTGTTCGTTTGGTAGACAATTTCTGAATTGAAGCTGTTGGTGATATTGATTGGATGGCATGTGTGGAGAAGGATGTTAATGTAGCTTCTCCTTCACTTTGAGCTGATACGGAATTTTCTTCTGATGTTGGTAAAGTCTCATCGCAAAACAGGTTATTATCTTCCTCGACAGTAGATGCTTTTTCAATTTCCACGACTTGCTGTTGTTTGATTTTCTTCAGATGAGCTGCAAAAAAACTCTTTGGTGTAGGCAAAGGTTTCGTCTTTGGAATTTTGTCTTCTTTTAAATACTCATCTGTGAAACTCGTCTTTACTTTTTGATTGGCAAACATTCTTTCCAAAGCGCTCGTTTTAATAGCTGCTAATTGTTGGGTTTCTTGTTCTTTATTTGTAACGTTTTGTTTAGATTCAGTAACTGGTTCATTATGTTCGTTTACTTGATTACAAATTGCAGATGGTTCTTTTTTCTTTTGCTTGGCAAACATCTGCTGAAGGGTGTTCTGCTCATTACATCCACTATTGCTCTCAAATTTGCCCACACTAATGCTCAAGAATTTTATTGCGTTATTCAAGGCCAAATCACTACCAGGCTTAAAGAACTGTTCGGTATTCCGTTTGAGAACTTCTAGTGCCGCCTTTTGTATTGACTCGGGGTCATAAGCTGCAAGTGGAATACTTCTCGAACTGGAAATATCGTCTGCATTGATTTCTTGAATATAGCTCACAACCATTTGCTTGGCGCGTCGATTGTTCTCCTCGAAGTCCTTCTCCAATCTATCGGCGATTTCATTTGCAAGCTCTCCCAGCCAGTGTTCAAGCGTTTTCAAACCAGTGATAGAATTTCGACCAGGAAACTTTTTGCAACAGCCAATACTCTTTGAGTAGAAGCGAGGAGTTACAGCTTCCAAGTCTATTCCACGGCACATGAGATACAGCCAAGATCTGAAATAAAGTACATTTTTACTTTCGCGCTCAAAATTTCAAAACTTAACCTACCCGTTCTTTCCGTCTAGTTTCCTCTGTAGTTCGACTTCAGAAAAGTTCAATAATTCTCCCAGATACTTGACTTTAAGTCTTTCACACACATCGAACCCAAATTTACCTCCTAGTCCTTTGATTTTGCTTACAGGAAGATTTAGAAAGAGAGCATTGATTTGAGACAAAGGCAAAATGGTTTGTTTGTTTGGTTTATTCATGCCACAGCCCAGCTTGGCTAGAATTTTATTATGTGCTATGCCAGCTGAACATTCAAAAGATGTCTCTTTTTTGACGGCTGCACGTATTTCGCTGGAAATGGCAGCTCCGAGAAGCAATCGTAGGTCACTTTTTCTAACTGCGGGAGTATCATCGGCATCGTAAGTTAAAGAGAATTCATCATCGTCAGAGGGATTGCTTATCTTTGAGGTTATTTCACTGATGTATTGACCAATAGTATCATAACCAACAGCATAAGTGTTAACTAAAATATCCGGTTGGAGCCAGAATGTACCCTACAAGAATTCAATTTGAAATAAAATTGCAAAGAACCTCGCTGCTTTATTCTCCTATTCTTACGGCATTCATATTCTCCATCCTTTTATTGACTTCCTCTGTTACATCTAAATATGCTTCATCTACGCTGGCTCTTTCCAGAAGGGTGGTAAATTTTTGCAATACATTAGCAACATCTTTACCTGCATCACGATATTTGGAAAGGTCAGCTTTTTCGCGAACATTGGGAACTTTGACCAATTCAATTTCGGGACATTGTTCTTTGGCTTCATCGCCACGCATGTGGCGAGTGACACCCTTTGCTCTGGCCGCATAGTTTACCGCAATTATGCTACAAATAATTTTGATAATTTATTATTTCACAATAAACAATGAAATTAGTCAATATTTGATTACCCTCCTCCTCGCCATGGATTGTATTGTACAACAGCTATAGGTTTTCCCGCCAAACTTGGATCCAGTTTTTCTTCTACTTGACAATAGAAACAATCCATGTCAATGAGTAAAATAACTCGGTCATATTTATTAGAAATATTTATGAAATTTCTTGTTGACGACATATTCTTAATTATTTATATTTAGAACATGTTATTTCCGCGTAAAAACTGATTCAAGCGCGAAAGCGCAAATGTAAAAAACAAAAATAAACAAAAAGTTAAAATGTCAAAATTAAGAGGGGAAGTCTGTATATCGTAAATTTTTGATCGTAGACTTGTTATTAAGATAGATAAGTACTTCCAAACAACCTTGTTTAATAGGTTTTTCCCCAGACGTCATGTTATATCATTTTATGTTAAAGAAATAAAAATCTTTTTTTGATAGAAAAAATAGTTATGCCATAAGCCTGAAGCCTGATTTCGTTAAAACTACAAAAGAAAACACATTTCAACCAACAACGTACGAATTTAACCTCAAAGAAAGTAGTTTCGCTGCTTTTGCGTTGTCTGGTTATCTCAATTCCCATGTAAATTCACATTTTTAAATGAGATTATTTCCAATAGTTTTGCCATCCAACAACCCTTAATTCACATTTGTCGACTTTGTGTTGTGCAAATCACCCAGGATATATCCTTGTTCTTTTAAAGAAGTAAATTATTCCTTTGTATATATGTATATGTAAATTATAATACTATCATGGCGAGTTTTTTTTTAGGGTTGCGCAGACCCTTGTGGTGGCGCTGCAAAATGTGAGGTGTAAAATTCGATTTTGGCAGTCTTTAATCGTCGGAAATTGGTGGTAGGGGCAAGAGGAAACTATTTTTTGGATTATTGCATCCAAAAAATATCAATAAATATCAATTAAAACCTCTATAAGCTCTCCGCAAAAAAAAGAGTAAGGGTTGCCGGCATACTTTAGATGTCGCCCCATTCGACTACCACAATGAGAGTACTATAGTTTTCATATACAAAGGTTATTCGTATGGTTTAGTGTCAAAAAAATGTCGATGTTTCAATCAAAATCAGCATTTTTGCCAAACGCACATCACTTGCTCTCAAATAACCGACTCAACAAAACGACGAATTTATGCTGTTGCATGAATAAAACCCTGACGTAAATATCTACTGCATTATTTATAAACAAAAGAGGGTAACTACAACATGGAATTAAACTTTTCCGGACTCAAACTAAATGTAATTGCTTACTGCTCACTCCATTTGAACGCGAAATATCTTTATTCCATTGTGTAGTTACCCTGAACACGAGATCTAAAATAACTATATTTTCTCTACAAATAAAGGCAGCTAATATTTGAATTTTGAATGATAATGGTAAATTAATAAAACTTTTCGTTGGAAACATTATTTTTTATTATCTTTTTAATTTTTTTGTTTCTATTCGGTGTCTACTTAAATAATAACAATTTTCTCTTTTTATTTGTTTTTTTTTTTTTCTTAAAAATTAGACTTTTGGGGTTTATCTACTTTATTTTTCTTATAACAAAAATTATATTAATTCTGCTTTAAATTACCGTTTACTAAACTTACCTTTTATAGTTTTTTTTATTATTTTATTAGATATAATTTTATTAAAAACCCAACAGATTATTCTTACCGTCATTTATATAACCTATTAGATTGGTAGATATTAAATAATTTTTAGGGAATTATCAAACAATTTACTTAATTGGCACACACAAAACTGTTAATAATAAATAAGAGGTACATAGTTATTATTTAAATAACAATTTATCAAGACAATCGTATTTTGTTTTTGCTTAAACATAGCTAATTAAAAATAATACATAAATTGAGCTTCTTTCTTAGATTCAAATATCAAAATTCTTTAAGATATAATAAACATCAATCAAAACATTTCCAATAAATTAGTTAAATAATTTCAATTAAAGTGCTTCGTATAAAATTGTTAAACCTTGTTTTGAGCAGAAAACACAAAATAATACATCTTTATATTCTTAACACTTATTTTAAATGTTTTAATTTATCTCATTTTCATTTAATTTTTGTTTTTCGTGTTTTAAATTTACTAACTTACTAATTTTATTATAAATTCTATGTTATGGGTTCTTAATAGTGATCTCTCCAACTACATGCACATACATACAAAAAAATTATATACGTATGCGTTTGCGTGTGTGTAATTTAGTTTTTGAGCGTTTCGTATTTTTGAAAAATCTAGATTTTACAATTTGCATCTTGTGATTTGAATACCGATTTCATGCTAACTATTTACTTTTGGTTTATAAAATAAAAAAATAATATTAATTTAAAAAAAACGGGATTACTAACATCAACAAAAAAGGCATTCAAAAACACTGTTTCCTTGTAATGACGAATCTCTTTTTCATTATAGGCGTCTACTTTCCTCGATAAATTTCAATGATTCTGTCTTGATCGACGTATTCGAAGATATGTGGAGCATCCATTAGTATACCAACGGTTCCAGCTGTTGTAACAATGAAGAATAAGTATAGTTGCAATCGATCAATGACCATTGCTACATATTTCCAATCTTCACGTGTCTATAAACAGTAAAAGAGCAATATTATGAAAAAAAAAATTCAAAGAAAAATCATAAAACAACCTGAATGTAAAGATCTTCATTACGTAAATGCTCAGCAATAAATTCGACGGCCTCAGTTGCCTTACTTGCTTCTGGAGAAAGCAGTATTGAGTCAGATGACTCACTTTCACGGCGACAATCTCCAACGCCCAAGTCACCAGCACTGTTGATTTTTCGATTGATCTTGCAATTAGGGTGGTGCAGATCAGATAGCTCCATAACCTCCATTTTTGATTGCTTACCCCCAATGGCACTTGGAATATAATAATAAAAAAATGTATATATTACGCACTACACTATTAATTTGTTTTAGCAATATTATACGGTATATGCAAGTGCTGTCGTTGTTTTGTAATCATTGCTGTCCAGTTAAAACTAATGTTTTTGAAAATGCCCCTCCTCGATTAACTGAGGGAAATAGACCCATTATAGAACGACCCACGACTCATTTTCCAAAATATATTTGACGAATCAAGAGACACCCTTTTTAACAGATCTTATTTTAAAAAATAATAATAATAAATTATTTTAAAGGGTACCATAGCTATACTTTAGGTGTGTTTATTAAAGTCCCCTTAGAAATGTTAAAAATAATAAACGACACTTGAGTTTGCATGTTAAATGCATGAACTGACCCGACTAGAAATTTTTTTTTGAGACCTATTGGGCCCTCATTGGGACCTCATTGGGTTGCCCTATAGGGACCACAAATAGGGATGTCACGCAAAGCCCTGTGCGGCCCTAATTGGGCAATCCCATTCGTGCCCCAACGGGAAAATCCCAAGATGGTCCCAATAAGGTAATCCAGAAGTGGCCCCATTAAGGGTGTCCCAACTCGAGCCCTAAGAGAAATATTTTGATATAAAAAAATAACATGGCAGATGTAAAAACGACATTTACATTACAAATATACTTAAAAGTCACAATTAAATTATTTTAAAAGTACTTACGTTTTACTATTAATAGCCATTGGTAAATGTTTATAAAAAAAAATAGTATTAATAATCTGAAACACTAAAACTGTTTAATAAAAAACAAACACTCGATAACTAAAAAAAACCTGTCGTAACTTGTCACCGCGTTTTCTCGATTGTCAACTTAATCCTTTTTTACGCTTGGTGTCGCACTATTGATACATATTCATATACATAATTATACACATAGATATATTAAGGCGCCGCACACTAACACAGTGTGTATATGTATGAAACAAGCGTAAGCTAGGGTGTGAGATGTCGCAGTCACTTGACTTGTACTATATAGGTGTACAATATATGTATGTAGGTGTGCGGTATTGAAGAGTTATTTGTTATCTGTGATTTTTTTCTAAATAAGATACTTGATAAAAATCATTCATAAATTTTATTAGTACTCTACCAGGAATAATTTTGAGACTTCTTAGTGTGGTCGGGCACAAATTATAACGCAAAAAAGATGACTAAATTTTTTTATTTTTACTTTGGGTTTTCCCACTTAGGCCCCACTCAGATCCCAATTGGGAAAAATTGACTAAAAATTTTTATTTTTACTTTGGGTTTTCCCACTTAGGTCCCACTCAGACCCCAATTGGGAAAAATTAACTAAAAATTTTTATTTTTACGGTGGGGTTTCCCGAATGGGAGCTAATTGGGGCCTTCTTGGGATTTCCCTATTGGGCGTACCTCTTTGGGACCCAATTAGGTCCAGATGTATAGGCTGGGATATCCCCAAGTCATTTCTAGTCGGGGAGATCAGTAGGACTTAAATTAAGCCCCGATAGGTGTTTTTATTATCACATTTGATCCATATAGAATCAAACAAAGAAAACAAAAAATACATGCAAAAATAAACAAATTTAAGATAAAAAGAGATAAGTATATATGTAAATCCTGGTGTCACTCTGATCTGTACTTTGCTTCTCAAGAATTTCTTACTACTTTCTCTCTTTCTAATTTGACATTTGATCCAAATTTGTTTTGATTAAATTCATGAATAGTAAGGAATTGTATTAAATTTATTTGTTAATCTAATTGGACTAAGATCAAACAAATTAGATTAAAAGACTGAATAGTATGGGGTTCAATCAGCAATTGCGTAATCAGCTTGCAATCCTGAAGCTGATTACCTCAAGATCGCTGTTATTTGGGTTCCGGTTACGGACATTGCGGCAAATGAACGGGTTGAGGGGGTGACTCAGCAAGGTCAAGCCCTCTATACCTTATACTTCACTTTTTAGGGTTTACTTACCTAATATGTTTTGGCAGCTCTGTTGGTGATCCATATGAGGGATGTGGATGTGCAGGCATACTCATTCCAGGCATTTCCATCATCCAACGTAAACGAGTCTTTCGTGGTCGCTTCATAAGTAAAAATGCTGGCAAATAGTGCAAGAATACACTACGAATCCACAGGGGCATTCGATGAGTTCTTGGTCCTCGGAAATTCCAATTGATAATTACCACAGTGACCAAGATTGAAACCGTATTCATTATGAATGTAAAAAGCAAATATTTAGCAATTAATGGCAGTACAAGTGATGTTGGTGGTAATATCTTTGACACAAGCAACAGAAACACAACCAATGACAGCAAAATACTAATGCCAAGTGTTACCTGAAATCAATAAAAAAAAAGTATTGTTTAATTTCCACCATAGATAATGAAGACTTAACTGACGCTGATGGGATAAATCTTACCTTCTCACCAGCTTCAGCTGGCAAATAGAACACTAATACACAAAGGAACGAAATAAGCACCGTTGGCAAAATCAAATTCACCGTGTAAAACAATGTCTTCCTTCGAATAATTATATAAAATGTTATGTCCGTTTCCGTTGGTTGTTTGCCATCGCCTTCATAGACATTTAAATAAGCGGGCACCTCTATAATATCCCAAGTTCCCGATTTCCAATAATCGGACAAATCTACAAAATTCTTATTGTTGTATAGGGCCAAAGAAACCTGATCACCGTTAAAGGTCCACGATCCGAATTTCATAATGCATGTTTGCTGATCAAAGGGGAAATATGTTACATCAATGGTGCAGGAACTCTGATAAATGGCAGGAGGAACCCACAGCACTTCGCCAGTTGGATAAATTAGAACGTTTGACTTGTATCGCACTTCATAGTTTCCATCGGCACTAAAAAATTGAAAAATAATATTATTATTAAAAACAACAGTACTAATCGCAAAACTAAAAGGATTGGCTCACTTGTTAAACAAAACAATATCAGGTTTCCAAACCTTATCGGGTGGGAGGCGAAGCACTCCAATGCCTCCGTAATCAGCTTCATCCCACTGAAGCTGATAATCATACCACACTAAACGCAGCCATACGTTGGACTTCATAATTTGATTCTTTTCGTTCTGCAAAGTTTGTGTACACAAAAATATATCAGCTATCGACTTAAAAATTATTAGAGCCAAGACAAATAAGTACAAAATTTGTAAAGTTAAATTTGGAGATAAATCAAGCGAAGTTATTACTTAATAATTAGGTATAATAAATTAATTTTGTTTTGTAATTTTTACTTTAAAAATACTGGCTTCACAAAAAAATACTGCACAGAATTGTGCAAATTTTCATTGATTTAAAATAATATTTTTGCCACTGTGAAACAAGATTTCTCTTCGCGCGTAAACAAAGAGAAATAGAACCCCTCCCATATAGTTTTTTTTTTCTTCTTGTATAGATAAAGAATGGAGGAGTGTGTGTCTATATTTTGTTCGTCTCATCTTATCCTAACTACCAATAACTGCTTAAAGTATTAACAAGCATTGTAAAAAATTTTAATATTTTTTTATCAAACTTTTTACAATAGTTTTAAAAATACAAATAATTCGTTACCCCTTCTGGGACCGTTTGAAATTCAAATATATTTAAAGATATTACTATTTTTGCCTCGAATTAAATGCTTTTCAGAATAGGAAAGTACAAATTTATCATCGAAAGCCATTCGCCGCATTTCAAGAATCTACCTATTGAGCTATCCATGGAAAACAAGGAGTTATTTTTTTTCTATGTTCGAGTAGTAAAATCACAAAATTTTTAATGAAAATGCTATTGTCACGAAAAATCATATATTTAAAAACTCACATTATAATGAATGAGATGATTGAGGTACGGGATCAAAATATTGCACATTTGAACTAAAATTGGAAAACTGGAAATCACTCTCATAAGAAACAAATCTATTTTTTGTCGTTAAGTAACTGTATGCAAATATGCTTAAAAATTTAAACCTTGCCCTTCAAATTAATTGAAATTGTCAAATGGCAATAAAAGACATCTATAGTGGGGCATTCCATCATTCAGGCACCTACTATATAACTATCAAAGCACAATTATTTTGACAGGTTTTAGGTGTCTGGCCCCACTGTTGGTGTCTACTTTTTACAAAATTTTGCAATAAATTGTTATTTAATTTTAAGTTAAATGAATTTATAAAAAAATATAAATACAAATATAAAAAGCTTTAAAATGTAATGGCTGTCTGAAATTAGAACCCATAGGTGTTCGCAAAAAGACAATAAAGGCCTTGTTCCCTAAAATATATCAGAAACTCAACTTTATACAAATCAACGTTAAATCATTTTGATGCAAGAAACTCCTTCGGCTATGATACAACAACATGCTCCTATGTTCGACCGACCCTAGGAGCTTACTCTAAGAGCCACACGCAGTTAAATTCGATTTAACTATGATTTAATTAACTAATTTAAACTTAACAAACACGATTAAAATTTTAAGTAAAAATTTGTGTTTCTTCACATTTATTGGAACTCAGTAATATTTTAAGTACGATTAAGAAAAAAATACAGTTTTGCAGTCAAAATTCTAAATTTCCAATATGCAACCGACCGACCCTAGGACTCATAACTCTAAGGATTTCCCCTTATTAGCTCATGAAGGGGAAATATGTACATATTTATGACTTAATGAGGAAAGATTTTTTAAAGTTATAAGTCTCTTAAGTGCAGACCGCCTAATAGTCTCGAAATCAACTTAAGTAGCACAAAAACAAGAAATGTTATCTTTTTTTCTTTGTTATCTTTTTAGTATACCTACTGGACAAAGATTATTTACAGTATGTCCTAAATAGTATAAGTTAGTATTTTTACACTTTTTTGCACTTCTTTTAAAATAAAACAAAAATAATTAATAATTTTATTTATTTATCTAAAAGACCACACTTACCACATTAATAAGCTGAACAAATGCCAGTCCAAAACGTACTCCCACCTTTTGTGTCATATTTTGTACAGGTCTTATAAGTTTGTTGTAACCTCGAAAGAGGTCTCGAACTAAACGCTCCTCATCCTCTGATGCTCGAACTGACGTCAAAGAAAATTTTATCCACCATTAATTTTTTTCTTCTCAGTTTTCATAAGTCTTTTGGGAAAAATTATTTAAATATCAAATACGAGTACATACCTGTACTCAGAGCAACAAAGAGTATAAAAATTCGTGTTAACCATTTTAACTGCTCCATTTTATTCTTCTAATAATAACTTTAATAATTTCCTATTTATTTAACAAAATTGATTCCTTTTTCTAGTTTCATATTTCTTTCACACAACGTCGACTACCAAGGTGCAGCATCCTTTTAGCAAAGGGAAACGCCTAGTTCAGTTTCTAAAATGCTTCTTTTTAACATTTTTTTGATTTTGTTTTTTTTTTTTTTAAGATAAATTCACCCAGATTTTGGAAGACATTTGGGATTATCAATAATCAAACATTTTAAACTTTAAACTATAATTTCGGATAAATCAATTGGAATATTAAAAATGTGCAGATATAAAAGTGTTTTCGTTTTTTTAAATACGAGCAAGCAAAAGATACTACAGGATAATCACTGTGCCAATTTGCTATGATAAAGAGAATAAAATCGATTCCGAAAATCTTCGGTAAGCCATGCGCGTTGCTGCAACATCCTCGTTCCTTAGGGATGTATTTCGAGGATGAAGAAAAGCAAAGCAAGAGTTTTAACATCATTTTATCAGAAAATTTTAATTGAAAGCATTTTCCTCTCTCATGCAATTTTTCTTATTTACTTTAAGGTTTGTACCAAAATATTATCACTTGAGAATTGGGGGGTGGTACGGTTTTGTTTATTTTGCTTGCCTCCTCTAAATGTGGATTTGTTTGAACAACGTGAGACTTGTAAGGTAGTTTAACTAGAATTAATTTCATATTTTATCTCTTTTGTTTTATAAATATGTATAATTTTTTTCCGTCATAAATAGTAATGCTCTAACTAAAACTAAACGCTATTCATAGCATTATTTTTTTTAATCCCCAAAAATTAATAATTAGGTATTATTATTTTTCCACTATAAAGGTTGGTACTTATGCATGTACATTATATGTACCTTCAATAATTCGGGATTTCAATAAAAAAGCAATTTGCGAAAAATTTATTGTGGTATTTTGAACATGAATTCATATAAATCCGTAAAAAGTCTGCATCTACAAAATAAAAAAATGCAAATTGCATTAAATAGGGTGCTCCATATTCAATGACATGACCTTTTTGTACAGTTTTCGATAAACCGCTGTAAAGCTTAATCCCCTTTTTAATTTTTGGGAAGATTTGATCTTAATTGCAATTGGGTTATTTTTTTTACTGGCAGATCTAACAATGTTGTTGTTACACCAATTATTTAACAGGTTTTCAAATTGAAGTGCTTGTGTGTTTGCTTGTTAAATTCTAAAAAGCGTTTGCTGCAACCGCCATTTGTCTTGAGCTTTTTTTTTCTTCACAAATAATTATGTTAATAAACAAAATAAACTTTCTTTTCATTGATATGACTTCTAGATTACTTTATATCTCATTTAAAGAAGATCTCATATCTAATGCAGTGCAAATAGTGGCACCTACACAAAACTACATATATATATTTCCAAATCAATTTTCCTACACACAAGTGTCTCTGTTGAAATTGTATTTACCGTTAAAATTTGTGTACCCGCAATTCCCTAAATTATGGTGTTTCTGCATAATTTTACCATGAGCAAAGTATTTTTTAATTTAAAAAATGAAATGCTGTTCGAGTAGTTATCTAGCTTAAAATACTTATAGGTTCTAATGGCCAGATATTCATAATTAATTAATAAATAAGACATTTTAAGCTAAATTTGTGAGTAAAAATTATTGGAGAACGACATACTAAAAGGGCTAGTGAAGCTTACTTCAATTTGATTTTATCAAACAGTCACCCTGTCGTTTTACTCGACGCAATGCCCTTAAGATATTAAACGTCAGTTATTGTGAAAGAAGTCACCAATCGTACTAGAACTGTCGTTTTTTTTTGCGTTTTGCGACTCCAAAATGCTGTTGTTTGTCGAATACAATTTTTCAACGTCTTGTTAATTAAAATTATTTGCACCAAAATCCAATATTTGTTTGGGTTACACCAATGCAGTTTTAAGAACTGAACGAGAAAGTTTTACCAATATAATTGAGATAGAAAAATGAAAGATGTCAACCTTCCACATCATCCTATTAGGTATTAACACAATTTCAAAAAATTATAAGAAAATGATCCATGTGTTAGTACTCAGTGGTCACAGTACACATAAAGAAGGTAATATCATTAGAGTTTTCATTTTCGTTCGTTTCTGTGCATCTGTCAAATCAGAGAAAAAATGGCGTCAATGGTGCTCTTGTAAAAATTTGTTTCGGTCGTTTTTGTTTCTTTTTTTTATGTGTTCTGTGGAAGAAACACAACAAATGACTGTCACTTAAACTTCAGACCACCATTTCAGCCATCTTGGATTTCCTTCTGACACTTCTCGTTTGCGAAAACCTGCACAAGATAAATACCTTCTTTGTGTGTACTGTGCTCAGTGGTAGTGTGTATTTTCGTTAAAATTTGCTTTTAAAATTTATATGTAGGAAAATGGCATATTAAATTATTGGTTCGTTTCGTTTATAGGCTTTAAGAACTAAAATTGTTTGGTGCAACATAAAAATTAAGTTTTAAAATGTATGGAAGCAAATAATACTTAAAAATGTTTCGTGGAACTGGGCATTAGACTGGTATTCACGGAGGGCTCTTAAGTCTAAGGGCAAATTCTTAAACGCAAAACTTGCGCAAATTATGCTAAGCAAACAATTCCAAAATGCAAACGTAAACATCCCTGCTAAGCAGATTGTCCCTAAATGCAGTAGATTTTATTTTCATGCGCAAATGCAAATGTATTTTGGCAAATGTCAAAAATATCTTGCGCACTTCACTTGCTTTGCCTTTTCAACTGCATTCTTCATTTGCTTTGCATGTGGTTTGCTTTGCAAATGTTGCGTTTAAGAATTTGCCCTAAGAGACCGAAATTTTCTCCCAATAACTCATCCTCATGAAAACAAAATGATATTTTGAGTTAAGAAGTTAAACTTACGAGGTTAAACTTTGTAGCTGAACACCAGTCTTTAATATGCGGAAAATGATCATACATACATATGTACCTATATATTTGCTCCTTGCATTTTTTCTCAGAATTATTCTTTTTATTTATTTTTTCACTAAAAACAATCAATTACTGAACCAAAATTTTGTATAAGAGCCATTTTCTAGTAGGCACTTTCATAAGTCAATAGAAAAAAAAACAAGAAAAGAAAATAAAATGGCTGTCAAACAATTGATAGATGGTAAACATAATTTGAGGCTATTATTGACATTTCCGCCTACGAGAAGATGGACAAAGTATCACTTCCGGTCTGTATAAAAGGTGCAATGTTAGGTATGTATCTACTATAATAATAATAACCATTTTCCTGATCGGTGACCCAAAAATAGTTTAGACAATACATACATATGTATGTATATTTTTCTTACATTTCTACGACGAACCGAAATGTCTAAACAAACTACTACAGTAGTCCTATTCGAGAAAGCGCAGCCAATAGCTTTCAATGGGTGAATTTGTATTTCCTTATCCCAAAAGCTATTCTATAATTAAGAAAAGGACAAATGAATAGATAATTCTTGGAGTATAGAAAGAATATCTTGAGTCATGACTTTCATTTTATTGCTTTTAATACAATGCGCCGCGCTGTCTCAAAAAATATACATACATACGAAATTTTCAATGTTGCTTTCACTAGGGAAGAATCGATAAGTCCTTGAGTTCGACCCCTATTTTTTGAAACCACTCATTTGGCAATTCTTTAGTTCGCATTTAAATGTTTAACTTCGTTTGCCCTTTCGTTTTATGACAAGTTTTGTTAAAATCAGTCTATTGCCTTATTGAATGGTTCATATAGTGGATACCAGGAAATTTGTTTCATCATTTAAAATTGGAAATGCCACCAAGTACTAAAATCACAATAAAACGACTGGGCTCTAAAAGCGGCAATTAATGTTTAAGATCATGAGGGGTGTAGAGCGAAAGAAATCCTATTTTTTTGTTTTAAACTAAATTACGACTAAAAGCCTAGTCGTTTTATTGCCGTTAGTTAAACGACTATCCTTATTAGAATGAATGTTCCACTGCCCCTTGCATGCTCGAATTTGGTCGATCAAAATGATACCCCAGTGGCTATGGAAAATTCATTAAAAAAAAAAACTAGCTGAAATTTCAAATTTTCGAAAGTGTGATAAATTCCTTGGGAAATTTTATTAACACCCAATATTTCTTATACTTACTGATTATCTTACCCTTTAATCGCACTTAATCCAATCCATACTATAAAAGAGCTACTTTATTTCATAAAACTTTTTTATTATCTTGTATTCTATGAAAAAATCCTTAAAATGAAAACTTTCAAAAAAAACCCATATGAGTTTCTTTCGCTCTGAGCTCTGTCTCCCAAAATTTGTATACATACATACATGTATAATCATTATTTTTTTTTTGGAAAATTGGTTTCAAAAAGAGAATAAGATCTCTTTAATCTTCTTAATTTTTTCCACCGAGTCAATTTTCTTTTATTGAAAAAGTCTTATAAGATACGACACGTTTAATTTATGGTAACTATATTTTCTTTTTCTTTTATAAGTTATGAAACTCAATTAAGTTTTCTTCTACGTGTATGGTTTTATATGGAAACAATCAAACATAATTTTTGTCTTTAGTTTGTTATATATTTTTAACAAATCATGTTTTTACTTGTTCAATTTTCTTCATAATTTTTTCTAAGATGTCATTGAAAATTCAGCATTATTAGTTTATTTTTTTTTTTTTTGTTTTGTTTTTCTGTTTAATTTGTTATAAATCGAACTAATCTTAAAATATACATAGTCAAATACAGTTATGCATTTAAAATTTCATTAATAATTGCACAGGATTTTACAACACAATCCTTCCTCTATTCTTATCATTTTCGCTGTGTTTATTTTATTGTTTTATAAATTAACTAAGGAAGGTTTTTGTTTGTTTATTTTACTTTGCTGTTTTTCTATTTGTTTTTTTTTGAAAAATAATAGCAAGGAAATATAATAATAATACATAATAAACTAAATATTATCTTCTGGTTCTTCTTAAAAAATATTTATAGGACATATTATAATAAAATATATATATATCTACTAGTTTTTCTTAATATAGTTATTTATAAATTTTTTTTAGTGTGTGCAATGATACTAATTCCTTCTTATTATAATTTATAATAAAAAAAATAATTCCTAGGTCGTTTTCTTGTGTGAAATGTCTAATAAGGGAAAATTAGTTTTTTTTTTTTTTAACGTAAGTTCCATACGTTTTGGTGTTGTTGGTTGGTGGATATTAATTTTATTCGGTAATTAAATATGTTTTATTCGTATAAGCTTATTTATACTGCTAGGCATTTAGTATAACTTAGAAACGATAATGTTCATCTGCCATATGAATGGCCCAATTGAATTTCTCTCTTTGTGTTTTATTGAAAATCTTTTCAATTGGTACTCCATTCTTTTTGCACCTGGAATCAAATAGCAATATTTTATGATTCAGTTCAAAATAATAATAATTGTAAATGTTTGTTTACCATGCAACCGAAATTCTAGGATCGAGATAATTTAATTTAGATGTACCCAATGCAATGGATTTGTTTTCATCTCTATCAGTCTCTTGTAGTTCTAGTTTTTTAAGTTGCTCCCTAAGACGATCAATTGTCTTGAGTTTTTTATCGGCATTGAGTTTCTCCTTAACTGAACCTCTTTTGGCAGCTCTCTTAAGATCCTATAAATCAAAAAAAAATATAAATAAAATTTTAATTACATTATTTTGCTAACATAAACACCCTTCCTTCATAGACAAATTTAGCAACAGTAATTTTCAGTCTACATCACAGAGAAAAGACACTATATATGTAGGAAATTCAAGTACACAATTGAACAACTTACCGGATACTCGTTTTCAGCATCTTCAAGTTGTTCTCTCTTTAGACGAATCTTTTCCTTCAATGTTTCCATACTTTTGGCATGTGATTTTGGCACAGAACGCTGATGGTTACATAAAATTGCTACAGCCCGATTGGCCCTATTGTAGGCAAGCAATTTTTCGGGAATAGTTGAATCTTCTTCGGTGAGCTGATCTAATTGATTTTGTAATGTTATCGAAGCGTTGTATGTACGGAACACTTTAGCAGTAAGACCTTTTACGAAAAAGATTAAACAAAAAGCATTTTTTAACAAAAATCTTTAAATATTGATTAAACCAAACTTACCATCCATTAGTTCTTTTAAATGTTCATTTAACACCTGAGTGTTAAGTCTGTCGAAGAGATCATCACCATCTTTCTTATTTTCCATAAATAGTTCCAAATTCTTGAAGACCCTCTTCTCGACTTCAACTTCGTTATAATAACGAATGGAATCCTTACCCAGAAAATCAAAAACCACAACATTTTCTTTTTTGTCCATCTGCTTGTGCAAGCTAACATGTTCTACACGCAATGAACAACAACCAACAGTATCGGCTTGATCCTCGTCTTTTTCGTTACCAGCTCTCAGAGCCAACTTGTCAATGAAATACAATGCCACAGCTCTCTGTCGCACACGCATTTCCTTTGATTTCCATTCATCACGATATGTTGAACGAATCTTATCAATAACCTTATCCAATCGTCTAGCTGTCTCATATTTAACGTGATCCTTTTCGCCCTTCAACTTTGACGAGGGATTCAACATAATATATTTTACTTGCCCCTGGACATTTTCTGTCCAAGAGGCCAACCAAGTGACTGAGTTGTCGTGACGCACATCCTTCCATCTGTGACCAGTTGGGGGCACTGGAACCTTGCTCTCCTTCGAACAATTTATTGAAACGTCTTCCGCAATAATGCGACGCTTAATCATTCCCATTTTCGGATGCTCACCTCGACCTCTGAACAGCCCTGGAGGTTCCAACCGGAAGTTTCCGATTCTCTCTTTATGACCGTCAATAATACAAAAGCCATATTCTTTAACTTGTTCCTCAGTCTCTGCTTTCCGAGCAGCTTTCTCTTCCTTAGAAGCATTTTTGCGCTTCTCAGATTCAGCGGTGAAGTACTGAAACATCTGTTGGAAGTTGCATTTCTTCAAGTCCTTGATGATGTCTCTCTCCTTGGATGTCATTGTCTTTCTGAAGTCTTTAAAGAAATTATCATTGAATTGCGACTTGGTCACGTAATCATGATTCAACATTTTGGCATAGAATGTTGCCGCCTCCTCAGTTTCGGTTGCTAGTTTCATTTCTTTGCCATCGTAATAGAATTTCACATTTTTGGGCAGTGGTTCGTACGGAGGTGCAAAAACAGGGCCCTTGTGTTCGAGGGTATTCCATTTGACTCCATCGGCACGCTTTTCTTCTTCCCACCTGAAAAGAGGTAAACACACATTGTACTTCTTGCTGTAGTTGAGCCGTCTTTTCTTCTTCGTCGATGTTCTGGCACTAGCAATAGTGCAATAGTTGTATACTATAGCAGCAGTAGTTAATTTTGTTTCATTGCAATTACATATTACACTATAACTGATCAATAAAGAAGATCGACGGCGAAATTGATGAAATAATTTCGGAAGAATTTTTACACATAAATCCATTTATGAAATGAAAATCAAATGTCAAACTTATAACCTAGAAATGACAGCCCATGACACCAATATTTCAGTGATTGCATTCTAGAAGCCATCTGTGTTTTCATAGTAGAAGTAAAACATCAGTGCTGTCGTTTGTCATAATCGAAATAGTACTTTTTGTGTGTCCCCATTTCCCATACAAAATTGCAAAATTTGGACGAAATCATCTCGGAAACTACATGAACACATTCAGACAAAAATAAAATTATATATAATGATTGGATTAATGAGGCAATTTTGTTCATGATGTCCAATTTAGCTCCGAAATTATTTCATTTCCCATACAAATTCACATTTCCAAATGTGGTTATTTAATCAAATTTCGGTTCGATTGCGAACCAGCCTCACAAATTTGAAACTTGAGATAACTTAGTTGGACAGCTCATTGTTGTAAGACAATTTCCTTTCGAGATGTATTTTTTTATAAAAGAAAAAATGTTATTATATAAGACTTTCATAGTGAAAAAAAAATGTGTTGAGGTCAAAAAACAAACTAGCTACATACAAATGTTTAAAATGTGTTTGATAATAATTTGCGGGATAATATATTTGAACAACTCTTTTTAATTTGAAAACATAATTCATTAAATAGTTCTGTGCAAGCCCCGTAAACCTTCAGAGATTCATGAAGGCAAGCATACGATGATTCATTTATGTATAATAAAGAATAAAAACAGTTAGAAAATGAGAAAATTATTGACAAAGCTGAGTCACACCATGCTTGCGAATTTTAAAAAGGAGTTCTCATCGGCAAGCCATAATCGAAAGTTAGCGACGCCATCAGCCAAAAAAATAAACGGAATTTGCTTACAAACAACACTGTTGACTTAAAGGCCCTCTAAATTGACCCACTGATGATTATTAACGCCCCAGTAAAATAGGGCCACGATTGGTTTTGTAAGGCGCGAAATCTTGCCATTTTTGAAAAGAAACCTTAATATTTAAGTTCTGCATAAGGATAAGCGTCTAAGTTGAACATACATTTTTGGTAAACTTTTGAAAATAAATTAAATTAGAAAGCGATGGAAAAATGAGTTTTTAATTACAAAATTTTGCCTGCTTTCAATATCTAAATTAAAAAAAAAATCATCAAAATCGGATGATTTATTTTATTTACACTAACTAGATATTTTATTCCATCTTTAGAAACTTATATTTTCTGGAACGTTTAAATTCCCGAAGTCTTAGGTTACTCTCAAAATATCTTTAGCAGAATATTTTTTTTATTGGGGAATAATTGTTTTTATATCCTCAAGCACCAATTCACAATTGTGTGTTCTTTGAGAAGTAATACTTCAAAATAGCAAACAAATTTCTTAAACCGAGAACTTGTGAAATAACCAAATCCAATGGAAAATTAAATAATAATAACCACACTTGTCGAGCCCGAAGATAATAGATTATACATTGTTTTTTGTTTAAAATTGTGTTATCCAAAGACGCCGTACACCGATTTCTTACACTTTTTTGACATGTGTTATACTCAGTTATACGGCCCTATCGAGGTAACCGTCGGAGCGGAATTCTCTCCGAAATTCTACGAATCGGAGACATTTTGCTTCGAGGTAGTTCTCCGATCAGCTGATCAGAGATTCTCTCCGACGAAATTAAACGCATGCCATTTGCATGCGATGAAGTACTTCAAATCGTTTTTTTTTTTCTTTAATATTTTCTCCGAAGTCCTCCGACAAGTTCTTGGCGCCGAAGTTTTTCTTTTTTTCCGATGACATCTACTTCGAACCGAAATTGATTCTCCGACGAAGGATGCGTTGCGGAGAAAGTTCCGCTCCGACGGTTACCTCGATAGGGCCGATTGTCTTGGAAAGATAGGGTCTCATGTGCAAATAATTAATTCATCAAATTAATTGAATCCAAGTCGGGAAGTTTGGATATTTTTATCAGGTTGAAGTATTGCATCGATACTTTTATACAATTTTATGAATTAATTATATGCACATTTCGAAACAAAGTTTTCTATATTTTATAGACTATTAAGCGAGTAGAAAAAAATGTATTATCGTCAGGAATTTAACTTTTTTATCCAATGAATTTGCTAAGACGTCACGTCACTACACGTTCTTTTTTTCAAAGACAACATTTCAATAGTTGAAAAATGAAATGTCAAGAACTCACTGGGTCTTACGAATAAATCAAATTTTAGAGAAGAAATAAATAATGATCGTGTATCTGTTTTAAATACTTACCAACGCCAAACTTCTGGTTCTTCTTCTTTAACTCCGGCCTTACCCCTCTTTTTGATTGGAGAAGGCTGAACACTTGTTGTATTTTCCTTTAAAAAAATATATAATTTTTGTTGGGCATTTATTTTAAATGTATATATTTTAAAACAAACCTTTTTGATTTTTTTCTTAAGAGGCTTTTCATCATAATCATCTTCTTCTTCTTTAATCTCTCGCTTGACTTTCTTTTCCTTTTTTTTCTCAACTTTCCTCTCTTTTTCCTTCTTTGAAACTTTTTGTTTTTTCTTTTGCAACAATGGAACATCTTCATCACTATCTTCCAATTCAGCTCTTGGTTTACGCTTCATCAAAGGCACATCATCATCATCATCTTCTTCTTCCTCTTCTTTTATCGAATGTGAAGTAATAGTCAGTGGATCAACTTCTTCCTCATCAACTTCCATTGCCTCTTGTCGTTGATTGTTTGCAGAAGCGTCAGCTTCATTATCAGAAGCTTCTTCCTTAATATCGAACGGCGGTTCGTCCTTCTTAAACTGAGTCATTGAATAATCACAAGAACTAGCTTGGGACATATTGAAACCCTCATCTGGTTTAAGAAAAACTGGTTCTTCCCTAACAGCTGAATTGTCGAACCCTGTACAAGATTCATTGTAATCATTATTTGGAATCTCGGATTTTTTGCTCTCACCATTATTATATTCATGGGGCTTCTCTTCCTTGATATGATGTTCCCTACTGTTCGAATGATTACTACTCTTATCTCTATTTTTAGATGATGAACTGCTGCTGGAATGTTTGTTTTTAGAGCTCGATGATGAACCCTTGTGACGATCAGAACGATCTTTGTCCGAATGATCTCTATCGGAACGAGACTTGCCTGAACTGCTACTTTTGTGATCTTTGCGGCGTTCCTTGTCTTTATCTTTTTCGCCGTTACGCTCTCGATCTTTATCTTTCTCGCCATTCTTTTCACGTTCCTTATCATCACGACTTTTTTCCTTGTTCTTATCTTTTTGGCGATCTTTTTCACGTTCTTTGTCTTTATCTCGTGATGACGAAGATTTATGCGATGATGAAGTGGACTTGTGCTTATCACTGCGATCCTTATCGCTACGATCCTTATCGCTGCGATCTTTATCGCGCTGCTTATCCTTTTCTCTATTCTTATCTCGATCCTTGTCTCTATGCTTGTCTTTGCTACTCGATGACGAACTATGTTTCTTATCAGATGAACTTTTATCGCTATAAATATTTTAATTAAGATTTAGGATAAGATGTGTTTTTCAAATGAAAATAAATGACTTACCGACTGCTGCTACTTTTTGAACTTTTGTGATCGCGATCTTTGTCTCTATACTTGTCTTTGCTTGAGGACTTATGTTTGCTACTAGTATGCTCATGTCCATTGGTAACACCATTGATTTGGTCAGTGGCATCACTCCCGTTTTCCTTAAAAAAAAAAAGTTGAACAATTTGTGCCTCAATATTTTGTTGTTTTTATTCGAAAATTTTGGCAGAAAATATCTACTTCAATTTGTGATTTGAATACTGAAGCGGTATCACATCCAAAACAAAAAGTCTGTCTTACAATACATTAAGCATTATAACAGTTCAAATATAAAGTGAAATTGTGGTGATTCGAACTTAACCGCCCTAACTTGAGTAATTTATCACACTTTCTTTCCTCTTTGAAAAGATATTGTCTTAATGAAAACACTCTAAACAAACTTCTGTAATTAGCGTTTCGTTAGTTTTTGGTAAAATTATACATTTTGTTTTCACGTTTTTCTTTGTCACAATTTTTCAAGCCATTCAACTCATAAAAAAAAGAGAAATACATCAAATTATTGATGCTGTAACACAGACCCAATAACGGAGGGGATAAACCCAATGTTTTGGATGCTTTTGATGATTTTAATTAAAAAACCAAATTTTCTTTGAAGCGAAATAATAAAAATCGAATGGTGAAATCATACCATTTTTGATTGTTTTTTAAATGAACTTCTTGACAGTCTTGTTATTAGTTGTTATTATTTCGACTGTAGTTAACTCGCCATTAAATAAATAAAAAAATGCTATTATAACAATAAAAAATGCTATTAAAAATAAGGAATTCTAAGGCGTATGTTGCATTTACGTAACGCAATCCATTCAGGTTTGCTTCATTTGGAATGCTGTTTATAATGTGTTTGGTTTTGTAAATTTGTCCTAAATGAATTTGACAAGCACTTAGAAAATTCAAAAGGGAATCGCCAATCTTATTTTATAAAACAAAAACTAAAAATGTAAAATGTGTTAATTTTGTTGAAAAAACCTCCCTTACATAAGGCAACTTTAGAGCAAGTTTTTACTCAAGCACTGATTCTGGAATGTGTTCTTATAAGTTGAAACTTGAGACCGAGTTTCCGGACGAGTTTTTATTTTGTATTACCTACTTATTCATTTACTGCTATGTATAAGTTTGATTCCTTAAATTATCTGGTTTTAAAAGGGTAGTTTATTGGATTACATATAAGGTAATAGATTATACAAACATAAAGAGGGTTGAGAACAATAAATATTAAAATTTCTGGGGAAGAAATAAGGGATGATTACAAAAAAATAGTACTCAAAAAACAATTTTCTTAAATTTTTACAGTGATATCATAAACTAGCAAGAGGGCAAAATTTAAGGAATACGAAATATTTAGTACATATTGCTTAGCTTTTGTAGTTTTATTTTAATTCAACAATGTAGATAGTTTTATAGAACACTATCTGTCCCGTGCTGAAAGCGTAACCTTAAGAAAATACAACTTTCCTTAGAAACTGATATATTTTTAATTAAATCGGGAAATTCGTAGGTGCAATTATGATAGAAGACATTTCCAAAAGGCATTAATTAAAAAATTTAATAAATAATAGATTGAAAATTTAAAAATTAAAAAAAATCAACTATGCATATAATATTTAGGAATCTAATAAAATTAGCAATTTCACCTTTAAAGCTTTTTAAGTTGTTTTCAGATTTTAACACACAGGCACAGTTTTTAGTGCAATGTAGAATATAAAATAAATGCCTAAATTTCCATATAAAAAATAAGATAGATTGTAATAATCAAATTCATATGCATCCTCTGTTCAATTTAACGCTTCAGCACTTTATATACAAATGCCTTCCTTTTTAATATAAATGAACATACTCTAACTACAAAATCTCCATTAACTACTATCTCTTAAACCTATTGCGTATCACTCCACCATTTTCAAATCAACCACTTTTTTGCATTGTAATTGTTTTTTAGTACAGCAGTAAAATGCAACAAAGCCTACTATAGTCTGTCAAAGCTCTTCAAATCCAGAAATCTCACCATAACTTCAAAACTGCTGCTGTACAGGACCATGGTCCTGCCAGTACTCACGTATGGATCCGAGACTTGGGTGCTTAGCAAAAGACACTCCGACCTCTTAGCCGCGTTCGAGAGAAAAGTCTTAAGGAGAATTGTTGGCCCCATATGTGAGGAAGGGCGATTCCGGAGACGGTACAATCATGAATTGTACGCAATCTACCTTGAAGCAGACATAGTGACAAAAATTAAGCTCGGTAGACTCCGGTGGGCAGGGCACCTAGCTCGCATGAGTGAAGAGGAACCTGCTCGGAAAGTCCTTTGTGGTACATTCTATGGTAGACGGCAGCGTGGTAGACCATGCTTGCACTGGAGAGATGGCGTAGACCAGGACGCCCGAAGCCTTGGGGTGCGCAACTGGATGGCGTCGGCTCAAGACCGGTATAGGTGGAGAGACTTGTTGAAGGAGGCCAGGACCGGACCCCGGTTGTCGAGCCGATGATGATGATGATGAGTAAAAATGCTTAATCGCATATCGCCACCACCTTTCAAATCACGTTTCTTTTAATAAACATCTTTATTTAATCTGTCTATCCAACCTTTCACAAACCACTTCACCATTTTCTGATGGACCAATATTTTTTAATTGATATTTGGAACCATGTTTTCAACATTTAAAAAAAAATTAATATCTGAATACGCATACAAAACTGACTGAGCTTAAAAAAGCTTGAGTTCATGTACTTTTTTTTTGGCCATTTTGAACAAAACATTGTTATGATTATGACAACTCTAGCATCTTACTGCTTCGCATTTAGGCTCCACCTGTGGAGAGCTCGCCGGTATGATTTCAGAAATTCCAAATAATATGGCTCCCATTATGACTCGCAAATCGAACGTTCGTCTTAATTCGAATGATTTAGCGAAAAACTCTAGTCGAGGTATTGCTAAAAGCGAGTTTCCACATTCGCCTTTGAAAGTCTCATAGAATTACACTTCGATTGATTCTGACAGATAAAGGCGAACATTCGCTAAAGGGATAAGGGAATAGAACGACTTTTCAATTCTCCAAACTTTTTGACATTTGAGGCGAATTTTATTATAAGGGCCTTTTTTTAATTAGTAGAGCTGAGACATGGAATCTAAACAAAAAAAAATCCTGAATTAAAAGGTCTATGTGGCTGAAAACTTTCATTGAGCACCACTATAATGATTAAAAAATGAATAACATATTGTTTTGGGATTAAAAAAACCAGAAAATATTTATTCGTTTTGAACAATTTTTGTTGTGTACATTTTTTTTCAAAAGTTTAAAATAAACGAGTAATGCACATACATATACATATAATAAAAGTGTCCCTCGGTATCAACTGGTTTGGTATGGTGTTTACCGGTATGATATGTACATATGTGTTCGTATGGAGTGCGATGACATTATTTGCATTATTTTTTGTTTTGTTTCTATTTTGCGTGACCTTGTGTTCAATAATTTCTTTATGCCTGTAGCCCGTTTAGGAATAAGGAAATATTTTGTTTGTTTTATACAATCAGGAAAACTTGTACGAGCTTTTCAGGTTGCGAGTTGGGTATATGGCATACCCAGGTTGATTTACTCATTTTTTTTTTTTTGTTTCCAAAAATTTCATTCGAAATATTGGTTTCACAAGCCGAAAAATAATTTTAACGACTAATTTTTTGAGAAAGTTCTTCATTTTAAAACTGTATGGTTTACCTAAAATTAGAACTTTTGTATAATTAGAACTCATTTCTTCATTAAGTTTTAAGACTTTACATCTTCGGTTGATATAGAACTTTCATAAACATAGACCCTGAAATTTAAGGGTCTAGGAACATGGAAAGGATTTAAAGTTAACAAAAATGTGCGTCTTAACAAGCGAACCAGTGTTAAATGGAGAGTTGAAGTGTGGAGGCTGAGACCAAACACCAATTTTTCAGCACTAAAAGCCGTTAAAAGCTGTTTTAAATTATAATTCAACAAGTCCAATTCAATAGTCCTAAATCTTCTACTAGGTTGATTTATTTCAGTAGGACATACAATTTGTGCTATAATTGAAAAAATTCGTGGTCAAGAAAATATCGCGTTCCAATTTTTTTTTTTTAATGATATCTAAATAGTTACTAATCAAGTTTTAAATTAATTTTATAACTTTGTCAAGAAATAAGCCGTAATCCAAATATGTATATACATAAATAGTCAAACAAGAAGTTATAAAATATCATAAATCTACTTTATTCTTTATGTGCCTTACCAATAACAAAATTTAATGACGACTTAAAGGCGTTGCATTAAAGACATTTGATAATTCTATTTGAAAAAAATAAAATTTGGAAGATAAAATTTTACAAGTCAAGCACGAAACTAACGGATCGCAATTATAGGGACGGATCATAATATCTACTCCGACAAGGCGGCGGCTAAATCATTCATGCTGGGGTCAATTTTTGTAGAACGTATTTAATGTCGTATACAAATTATTTCTTTCATACCTGCCTATATTTTTTGTTTTGTTTTAGAAAACGGCTCATATCCTTTTAAGTTAATATCTCTTTGATAATTTTCATTTCAAATTTAATTTTAATTGACAAAAAAAAAAACAGCTGTAAAAAGCTATTTGTTTGCGGATACTTTTAACTATTAACTTACATATTTAAAAAAAAAAAAGAAATAAAAAAACTATAAATAAACTATACCTAGCTACTGAAAACGGAAACTATAGTTTATAACTTCTGAACGTTACGGCATGCGCAGGTTCATCAACAAAAAAATATAAATTTCTCAACATAATAGGTACTTTGAATTTAGATCAAGAATCACCTAGATCACATTTCAAAATACAAAAAAAGTAGATTCTTTCCCAAAAGTTCAATTTATAGTTTTCATTTGTTTTATGTTCCATACCTATATAAAGTACATATGTACATAGGTAGGATCATATGTTTTCTAGCCCTAATCAATCGATCTACACGTGGGTTAGGTACATGCACTTGGGAATTCCGACATCATTAAATAATAGATAGGTATTACAATTTTTATTTTGCAATAAATTCGTATTTTATCGTTAACAATCGAATAATAACACTTTCCCAGAGAAAAATAAATAAAAAAGATATCTATGTAGATTTTTTACATCAAATATTATTTAAATAAAAAAGAAACCCTCACATAATGTAGGCACATATGTAGGTACATGTGCAGGTAGGTTAGGAAAATGTAATGTGTGGATAGGTTACAAAGAAAGAAAATTTGCTAACTTGGCGATGATGTCCCTTGTCTGACTTTGCATTCGTCGACAACAGGACAAGGGTCTCATCCCTGATCCGTTTTACACCTGAATAAATTGCATATACACATATAATATATATGTATCACTTTTATATGTATTTTAATTTGGAAGTAAAACTTTACGAGGAATATTATATAAAAGCCCCAAGAAACCAAATTTTCTCTTACCACGGCTATAGTTCACAGAATTATTTTTCTTGTTCCAGAATCTACAAAAAATCTAAGAAAACTCAGCTTCAAATGTTAATGAGTTGAAAAAAAAAATGAAAGGAAAATTTGCTTTAAAAGTGAAAAAAAAAAATTAAATTAAATGCAAAAAAAAACTTCGCGTGGTTTGCCTTCGCGTTCGCTGAACATAGAACGAACAAAATGAACGTCGACGACAACGAACGACGTGGAGTGGTGTGGTGGGACGGGACTTGGTCGGTCGTTCCTCGTTCGTCGTCGACGTCGTTGTCGCAGTCTTTGTCGCCATTTTCAGGTCTTGTGAAAATTTCAACTTTATTTTTTTTTCTACCAATACACTCCATACAAAATGAGAAAATATTTAATAAAAATCAATTATCTAAATCCATACTTACTGCGACCGCTGGGGGATGATCGGAAAAAATTGGAACGTTTTCGCAAACTTCAACACTCATTTTGAAAAAGTCTTTGATTTGATAAGTGCTTTCAAATAATGTGAAGATGAAAAATTTTTGTGTGAAAATTTTTCTAAGTCAATGGATTTTTTGAACTTAGAAATTTTTTGCTATCGTCGCAGACAGACACAGCATATAAAACGAGCACTATAAGCACAACACGTCTTTACTGCGGAAAAATCAGAAAAAGACACAAGTCGATTGTGTCCGACGCTGAAAACGAAGTTTTAGAGTAGAGAATTTTTTTAAGTCCTTTGTGATGCGATTAGAGGCGTTGATGGTGTGGCAGTCGAAGCGAGATAAAATGTTTCTAAGTGTAGCTGTAGGCGATGTTATGCGATGGTGAATTTTCAACGATTGTATGTAAGTATAATGCATTTACTATCTATTTCATTTTGTTGGAATTGTTAATTGGTTTTTGATTATTTATTAGTGTTTCACTTTTTTTTTTTATGGAACACTTGTGGATTTGGCAGTGGAATATATAAAGATATGTAATTAGTTGGTTTGATTTGTTTATTTTGTATGTTAATGCAAGTGTCAAACTGGAACACCGAAATAAATGGTTGTGGTTGCGGCGTTTCACTGCACTTGTCTTGTCGTTGTCGTTTCGTCAGCTTGTCACTGCAAGTTTAACCAACCTTCACATCAGGGAGAAGGGGTTTATACATGAGAGTAAATAATTAATGTACAGCGGTCCTTTGGGTAATTTCATGTTCTAGCTTTGGGCTGGTCACCTACTTATGATCGGTTGCACCATTATTTAAAATGACGTATTTTTTATAAAATATTTAGGTTGCACCAAACATTTTTAATTCTGAAAGCCAATAAACGAAAATGCCATTTTCTTTAAGATAAATTTCAAGAGAGTTTTAACGAAAATGCATCATCCCACTGAGTATTAACAGATGTATTATTTGAATACTTTTTTAACATTGTGTCAATAGTGCGACGGAGTGGAAGGACTTTTCAGTGAAGTTTGATATCTTTTATTTTACTGATGAAACTTTTTCGTTCAGTTCTTAAAACAGGTAATTAGATACAGGCATGGTTCGCAAAACAGTGAAGAGCGATGCAACTAAGACAAACAGGTCGATAAATTTATAAGCAATTTAGCAAAAACTAATTTTATTGGGTTTTGGTGCAACTGAACTGCAGCTCTCAAGCAGTAACTTTTAGTTACTCAAAGGCTTAACTCTACATTCACTTACTTTTCGCTGTTTGATCTGTTAAATCAAACAAACTTTACACAAAAATGTATCTCTATCTCATATTTGTACTTTATTTGGCAACCAGAGATCTCTAGCGCATATATTCATTTTTCATTTTTTGCCCCTTTTGACGAAAAGTAGTTGAATGTAGTAAAGGCTAGTCACACATTTATTTTTCCACTTTTGCACTACCCAAAAGCAACAATTTGTATCCTCAGCTACCGCGATAATAATTTTATCGGTTCATAAACTTTTTTTAAACGAAAATATGTTTTTTTGGGATAGTATAAGGATTTCCAAAATGAAAGCGGAACATTCGCTGACGACGCGAAATCAACAATAACAACAAAAACAAGATGTTATTATTATTTTCACGTTGCTAACAGATGTTTCGATTTGGTTTGAGAGATTTTTAATACTAAACATCAAGTCTCTTTTTTCTTCCCATTTTGACATTTGAACAACAACAAAATCTTTTGAATTTCACAAAATACTTTACATTTTTCTTTAAAACTACGCAGCGTTCAGCTAGCAAACATTTTCCACCACCGCATAATCAATATTCTTTTTTTGTTCCACTGGCCGTTGCCATTTATTGTAAGTTACACCTACTACATTTTTGTATAACCACATATTCTACTACATATAATAACCTGTCATTTTTCTATTCTTTATAAATGCCAGCAGCCGTCATAGAGAGAACGGGTTATTGGTTTTTAAAGTTTTAATTCGATCGTATGGGTGCGTTAAAATAAAATTTTAGAATAAAAAACAAAAAATCATTAATTAAAATATCAACACGATGAGTGATTCCGAAAATGGTGAAACTCCTGGAACTTTGGACCACGAAGAAGGCAGTGAGACTGAAGAACCCACAGACTCTCTGCCAAGCGCCACGACCACGAAGTCTTCAATAGAACCTCCTCCCAAAAAATTTAAACACAAAGAAAGTGATAATGAAGGAGTCGATATCTATCCTTCAATAAGATACAATGAAGACGCACACGGAACTCGTGAAACCGACCACACCAGTGTTGTGGCATCTCACTACAATAAACTCAAAGAAGCTGGACTCGAAGAACGCTCTAGATCTCGCATCCTTTACATGCGCAATTTTAATAACTGGACAAAAAGTATGTTTATAAATGAGTATTTAAATAAAATTAAAAACAGCCGTAAACTTGGTGAACCAATTCGTGTATTGGACATGTGTTGCGGCAAAGGCGGCGATCTATTTAAATGGGAGAAGGGCGGAATCACACATCTGATTGGCACCGATATAGCCGATGTTAGTGTGGAGCAGTGCAAATCTCGGTACGAAGGCATGATGAATAGGAACAACAAAATGGGTTCCCGTTTCACGGCCGAGTTCTTCGCTTGTGATTCCACTTTGGTGCGTCTGAGAGAGCGCTATAAGGATCGTTCAATCAAACTGCAACTGGTAAGTTGCCAGTTTGCCTTCCATTATGCTTTTGAGTCGATGACTCAAGCCGACTGTATGGTGCGTAACGCAGCCGAGTGTCTAGAGCCAAATGGTTATTTCATTGCAACAATTCCAAACGCTAATGAGATAATGAGACGCCTGCGAGAGTCTGAAAATAGAAAATCGTTCGGAAACGATTTGTACCGCATTGATTTTATATCTGATACCGAGAAGCCGACTTTATTCGGTGCCAAATATCAGTTTCATCTAGAAGGAGTGGTTGATTGTCCAGAATTCCTGGTGCACTTTCCCACACTGGTGAAGCTCTGTAGGAAGCATGGCTTACAACTTGTACGCAAGAATACATTTGCAGAGTATTACAAAGAATCTTTTGAAGAAGGTAAGCATCAGCAAACAGGGCAAACTTGTAGCTTATTAAGTTTTTGTTTTATCAATCTATGCAGGAAAATCCCTTTTGGAAAGGATGCAGGCTTTGCAGTCGTACTTTGTGCAGAAGTCTTCGAAAGATGACGAGGAGTTCGCTCATGTTAGAAAGGTTGCCAATGCAACGAATTGTAACTCCAAGCCTTATGGGACTTTGTCTAAGTCTGAGTGGGAGGCAGCAAGTAATTTTTTTTTTTGTCTTTTATCTTTCCTGGAAATAATAACTAAATATCTACTCATTGCAGCTCTCTACATGGTTTGTGCTTTTAAGAAATGCAACTACACTTGGGACTCTGAAGGCAAACCAGTCTATGAATTTGATAGTTAGTTTTTTTTTTAATCCACTAAGGTGTTCTTTTTTAACGAATTATTGTAAACGAAGAAACAAAATTGTTTTTGATTTTTAACGAAATTATACAATAACTTGGAATATGACACTGTTAATAATTGTATACGTTTTGATTTAAACTGCTAGTCTTGTTATGATAATGATGGACCCTATATAAAAATAGAACGACCACCATTTTATCGAAAAAATAAATTAGCTCAGAAAAAAATCCCTTTTTATGACCTAATGGGGGAGAATTTATTGAGTTATGAGTCTCATAAACTTATGAACGGTCGATGAATTATTATAAATCAAATGGTTCTTCCTTTATTATCTGAACATGCAATAATATTTTCATCCTCCATCGAAACAAAAGCAGTCAAAATTGGACTAAATAAATTAGAGTTTTAGATAACGTGTGCCAGTTGTTTTTGCTAGTCACAGTACATAGTATCTTCCGAACATTTTCAAAATCAAAAGAAGTTTTCGAGACCTAAATTTCAGAATTTACAAAAAAAAAATACATGTGTATTAATGTCCAATTGTAAAAATGATTAAACTTACAATAAAAACTTTCTTTTTTGAAATTTAGGTCTCACAAACTTCATTTCTGACACATGATTTTGAAAAAGTTCGGAAGGTATTACTTCTAATGAGTGTGTTATTTTTTATTTATTCCGAATAGAGGAATGGAACTTAATTTCTGCCGCGGCTTTAATAGGTGTACTGTAAATGGCTACTACTTGACAAATTTGTGCTCTGGTACTAGTACTCTCATGAGCACGTTCACAGCTGTGTGGTCGTTTGAAAGCGCACTTGTATACCTATAAACAGGAACCGGAAAATTAGTTAGGTGTGTGATCGCTGGGGGCCGACTATGGATCGTGTTCATGAGAGTACTATGCAAATGTATTGATTCTGTCGATGTGACTATCACTACAATACTAACGGCACGTAATTTTTAATGAACACAACACTTTGTTATTGTTTGTGACAAAATCGCGTGGATTGGGAGAGGCCTCCAAACGACAGAAAAATGTTCATATCCCCTTTAAAGTTTAATTATAGATGTATATTTTAAATATATCTATATTGGTGCTTTTATGAAGACCGGAAGTGAAGCTTTCTCGTAGGCGAAAATGTCAATAACTAGTCTTTTTATCTTTGTCGTTTCGCTGTTTGCTTTTAGGTACTGTTGAATAAGACAAAAAATGTGAATTCCAACCTTGATGGAAAATTGATCAAAATCAGATGTAAAATGCAGGCGAATAATTTTTGTCTGTTGAAATAATATTTTACGCGTGCTGTTAAGCGATATTTTCGTATTGCCCGGAAGCCTTAAAATGTTATTTAATTCTACATAATTATAGTACATGCATCTCAAAACAAAATCTCAGCATTGTGCTGTTGCCTTAAATGTAGCTCATGTTCGAGAATTCAAAAGAAACTTCCTTACCGGCAACTGAGCAATTTTCACTTTCCTTTTCTACCTCATGTATGTCTGCTGTCATCTAGTAAAAAAGTCATATACGTAACGTCAAAATTTTTTGGTTCGTCGTTCGTCCCCAGTCCCCACAATTTCCCCTTTGGTGGTTTTTGTTTGGCGTTGATCTCTTCTTTTTTTTTTATTTTTCGCTGGTTCAACTTATCCTTACACACATCAAATATCTCTACTCAATAGGTAAATTGCAATTTAGCTGCGTGGCACAAGTTTTTCTCTTCAAAAAACTAATGTGATGAACAGTAATATACGAACTTTTCATTTAGATCACTTAGCCATCGAAAAATCAACCAAAACCAAAGGCCAAAATGTCCAACCACCGTGGCCCTGGACCACTTCCAAATCGCTGGCTTCATTGTCCACGCAAGAGTGAGAATATCATTGCTGATAAGTTTATAGCCTTTAAGACTCCGCTCAGCAGTAAATTCAAAGATCAAATGCCCTTGGATTGTATGTTTCCACCAGAAATGATATTTGGCTATGTAAAAGCATTAAAAGTAAGTACCTAAATACATACCTATTGTGGATTGGTTGAGGTATTTTTTTTTTGATTGCTTTCCCTTTGCGATTTTGTTACGCTTTGTGTTTTGCTATCTTTCATAGCTAAAATTAGGACTTTGGATAGATTTGACTAACACGAAACGTTTCTATGACCGGGAAGTCATCGAAGCTAAGGGAGCTACATATGTTAAACTGCAATGTCGTGGTCATGGCGAAACTCCATCTATCGAGCAAAGTCGTTCCTTTATTGAAATTGTGGATAATTTCATAAATGAGCGACCATTTGATTTAGTTGCTGTCCATTGTACCCATGGTTTCAACAGAACAGGTAAGTTGTGTACATATTTGCACAATTTTTATTAAAATGAATAGCAGTAGGTATGAATAAGTGAAAAAAGTATTTGTAGTAGGTATATACTAGGATATGTTGCGGATATTCGTATCAGCAGAATCAGCATTTAATTTAACAACGCAGCTTACGCGGATGTTGAACAAGTCGGTAGAGGATCGACTAATTTAGGAACCTATGAGAAAACGCTTAGACCCAGAAAAGGCTATTCATTCAATATAACACCTCTGTTTATGCTTAAGTACAAATAAAATGTTGCATTTATTTATTCAATAAAGGTAGTTAATCCGCAATATCCCCAGTACATATTTGCTTGAGTACAAAATAATGCTCATGTTAAAAGATTGGCCTTAAATGAGGAAAAAAGAAATCACGAGTACATTTTTAAGCTACTTTTACAATTTTGTAAAATTACATATTTATTGAACCTAAGGACATAATCATGATAGATATCAATATTAACAGATAATGCTAAACGGATTCAGTTATTTTGTTTTATAAATGATTATATTTTTCAAACAGGGTTCCTCATTGTTTCGTATATGGTTGAACGACTAGATTGTTCAGTTCAAGCAGCTTTATCAGCTTTCGCTGAAGCCCGTCCACCAGGAATCTATAAACAAGATTATATCATCGAGCTCTTCCGAAGATATGACGATGAAGAAGACGCACCCCAAGCACCCGCATTGCCAGATTGGTGTCTCGAATTTGACGACTCGGATGGAAATGTACCACAAAAAAGGCAAATCGATGATGAACCAGAGGCAAATCAGAGCAACACAGAAAACGGTGATGGTAGTGATAAACCTTCAAATTCAAAGAAAAAGAGACGCAAAGAGATGTTTGTAAAAGATGCACAATTTATGGCTGGCGTCTGTGGTGTTGTTTTGGTCACTGACGAACCCCGTTTGGGTGACCTTCAACTCAAGGTACAAAATATGTGTGGTTGGGAAAATTCTGGATTCCCCGGAGCACAACCCGTTTCTATGGATCGCACAAATCTAAATTTCCTCGCAGAAAAGCCATATATGGTGTCTTGGAAGGCCGATGGAACAAGATATATGATGTTAATAAACAAAAGAGACGAAATCTATTTTTTCGATAGGAATCTTTCGTGTTTTCAAGTTGACAATGTTTCATTCCCTCAAAGAGAGAATCTTATGGAACGCGTTTATGATACCTTATTGGATGGCGTAAGTAACAATTAGTACCTGCTAGGTTTTTTTTTTTTTGCTGGGAAATCATTCGTTTACGGGAGTTATTTTTTATTTCAGGAAATGGTAATTGACAAAGTCCAAGGCCAAAATATACCACGATACTTGGTATATGATGTAATTCAATTCCAAAGGAATCCAGTTGCCAAATTGTCTTTCGGTGATCGATTGAAATGCATTAAAAACGAACTAATAGGTGGAAGAGACTTCAATGTATTGTTTTTTTTTATAAACTTAATTTTTAAATGTACTTCTTTTTAAGAACCTCGATATGAAGCATTTTCGAAAGGAATCATCAATAGGTCATTAGAATCGTTTAGCGTTCGTAATAAAGAGTTTTGGGATATTACCAAAGCTGCATCGCTTTTGGATCCAAAATTTACAAGATGTCTTCCCCACGAACCGGATGGTTTGATCTTTCAACCAGTTGAAGTGGTGAGTAGATTTTGTACTACTTTGTATATTTTTGTCTAAAATAAATATAGTATATAATATTCAAAAAACCGTTATAATTAGCATTTCTCTACACTTACTGCTATATGATTTACTAGAACTGTGTTAAACTAAAAAATTAAACACAAAAACATAAATTTACACTCAAACAAGCACATTTATTTAAACTACCCACCAGAGAGAATTTCAAGTCCCACTTTTTCAGTGTAAGGATAAAAGTTAAATTGTGTTTATCCTGCAGACATTTCGTATTTATGTATTCCCCTTTTGAAAATAGCTTGTGGAATTGGCTGTTGATCGTTAAATTTGCAGGATAAGTCACTGAAAAACTGGCTGTATTTAAATTCATTTTCACAACATTCAATTTTTTTTGATTAACTCAAATTTGTTAATTAAAAACCGAAGCACAAGGATAACAAATGGACACACCAACAGGAGAAAACAAATAAGAATATAAATACATTATAAATCTCAAAGTATTATGTCAAGCTTGACTTTAGGTATGAAATTTTTTTAAACAGTTTTACATCAAGGAATCGCTAGTAAACTAAAAAAAGCTAATTCTTTTAATTTGCTGGCGATTCCGACTACTTTTATAAAAATTAAATTTTACAAGTGACAATCTTTACAAAAAAAAAAACATATTAAATAGCGCATTAAAGGACTTTAAACACTTCTTGGATTTTCGATGTAGGTCTGTTCGACCTCTCGAATTGTAAGCTTATCCCTGACATACTAATCATATTCATCTTTTTGACAGAAAGGTGCGTCTTCTTAGTCCAAATTTTATTATATCAATAAACTTCATTTTGATTCTTGATTTGAAGCAATTCAGAAAAATCTGCGATCTTGTATAGTATCCTAAAAAATTCAATTTCTGTTGTGTCACATATATTACTCGTCAAGTTCATCCAATTATGGGTTACTAAATCGTTTCAGTTTATGAAATTCTATTTTAGTCCAACCGCTTGACCATTTTCAGCTAAACCACTATTTTAAATTTTGAGAAAAAATTAGCCTAATTTTATGTTCCAAGTTCCCACTCCACCAATATTCATTAAAGTCAGTTGAGTATTTTCGAAAATTAAAAGGAACTAACTTGACTTAATAAATATTTAACACTAATTTTGTTTTGTTTTTTAGCCATATACAGCTGGTGTTTGCAAAGACATACTCAAATGGAAACCTCTCAGTTTAAACTCTGTAGATTTTAAACTTAAAATAGTCAATGAATGTAGACCTGGGTAAGTCAAATTCATTAAAAACCATTAAAACAAGTACAAATTTAAATGTTTGTTTCCTTTTTAGAATGCTTCAAACAAAAGTCGGACTACTATACGCTGGTGGAATGGATGGTCAGAGCTATGCTGAAATGAAATACACCAAAGATTTAAAAGATCTAAATGGGAAAATTATTGAATGCACTTCAAAGAATGGCCAATGGAAATTTTTGCGGGAACGAACAGACAAAACTCATCCAAACAGTTATAAAACTGCAGATTGTAATTTAGAAAAATAACTGCTGTTCTTTTTTTTTGTTTTTATATTTATATTTTTAATTTTATTACAGCCGTCGTAGAAAGTATCAAGCATCCAGTCACAAAAGAAATTCTTCTTAGTTTTATTGAAGAGCATAGATATCGTCAGGATATTGAAAGAATGCCACCACCACCACCAGCAGCAGCACCAGATTTTCAACCAGGATTGTACAATCATGTTTAAATTTAGCAAATACATATATAGATCATTTAAATCATTTACTTACTATAAACACACACACTCAAAAAATAAAAACAATACAAGCAAATCAAACATAATGTTAGATGTTATAAGATTTTATTGTAAAAAGAAAAAACTTCGTCATCTCAAAATGCTGCCATTTTTTATCAATTCACTTTCTTCAATTAATCCCAGATTTAAGAGGCATACAAGTGCAGAACCTTGTTCGGCGTATTTTTTATTTTTTTCCCAAAACGTACTGGCATATTTCTTTCCATCGAATGAACATATCGCACGGAATAGTTTGTCATATTGCTGGATTTCATATTTTGGTACTCCTTTGAAGTTCTTCGAGGCATGTGTATGGAGGATGCTCTTTGGAAGTGAAGTATCTAAATAAGACACAAATATTTTGCAATTAAAAACGCAACAAATAATACATAAGAGTCATAATTTTACCTTGGATATAATTCGCACGATAAAAAGCTATATTGTGTTCTATAATATCTTGATCATTTGCTGTTACAACAGTTTCGAGTTTATGCTTTTTTGTTTGAGGAGCTTCAGTATCTTCGTCGAAGGGTATAGCACCAGGACAAACTTCTCGGCGACCAAAGTTACCTTTTTCCTTATATTCCAATTGCTTTTTATAGCAATAATCACCAAGGTCCCATAATTTACTAAAATAAAATAAGTTTTTATGAAATATTAAAATGCAATAGTTTAATAATGAAAAATAAGTCAAACCCTCGAGGCCTCCTTTGAGAACCCCACGCAAACATAATTTATGCAGGAACGCCAAATGTATACTATTACGTGCTTTCACTAATATATGTACGAAATTCTATACGGGAGGAATCCTACAGATAAGAAATTGCCATTTTCACCAATTCTGTTTTTGTATTAATTTGTATTACGCCGATGATATATATTTCATGGTGTGGCAAATCCCACAAGTGGAACATTAACCACTGTGCAGTAAAAAAGTAGTGATTAAAAAAGAAGAATTTTGGGTGTATTGGACCAAATTTTAAATTGCTACAAGCAAACGGAGAGTTGGATTGCTTAAAGCATAGTGCGCTGTTGAAGTAAAGTCCCGTACAAAAATGAAAAACGATGTTCTATAAGCGAAATTACATTCCGCCATTACATTCTCCACACAACTAATAACCCTTTTTTTTCTTTTTCTGATTCGAAATTATTTCAAAAAGTCTATAATGACGAAAACTTTGGTTTGTCTCGGTTGGCATAGACTACAAAAACAAGATGAAGCCATAGTTGATGCAATAGGGATCGAAGGAAACCGAAAGTTAGTTAGAAGTGCTAATTTTTGTTCAATGAGAGAAACAAATTATTGCGAATATAACTTACCAAATCTGATGTAATGTCTGACATAGAAGAAACTTTTTTCCTAAAGGAGTTTCTTGTAGTTCTCTAAGCATACTTTGAACACAATATTTTGTGTTTGACTGAGGATTATCATAGTCAACACAAAGCTTAAGGTATTTTTTTATCACATCAAAAACAGGAAGCAATCCTGCGAAAAAAATATTCACATTAATTACCATATTAATATTAAATTTTTCTGACTTACCTTCTTTACGAAAAATAGTAACATTAAATTGTGCTGATCGAGCAACCATAACGCTGTCCACACCACATTTATCACGAAATTTTAAAATATCGCGGTAAGTGTCTATTTCCCGAGAGCCTCCATTAGCGATTATAGGAATATCAACAGCTTGTGCAACTGCTTTGATGATGTCTAAAATTTTACTATTTAATTATTAGTAAAAACTGTTGGATTTCGATCTGTAAAACAACATACCTGGATGTGGCTGATGCTGTGGTCGTTCATCTTTTGTGCGTGCATGAATGCCTATGGCAGCAATACCGGTTGCAGCAAATTTGGTTACCAAGTTAATGGTATCTTCAGCAGTTGGCTTGATCCTTGAAGGAGACTGAGAAATAAACATGAGGTATAGTTAGACAAAGCTAAAATCAGACCTTATTTTGCATGTCACAGGTATTCTGAGATTTTCGACTAGAGTTTTAAGAATTTCTACAGCTTTATCAGGTTTTCCTAGCAATGCAACTCCCATTCCACCTTTGATTGAGAATTCTTTGGGACAGCCCATGTTAATATCCAATCCAGCAATATCGTTTTCAACCTGAGACAAAAAAAAATTATTGTCTCCAGTGGCGTAGTTATCAATTCAACCATACCAATTTGCCAACTTTCAATGCTCTTTCTGCGTCACTTGTTCCCAATTGAAGAACAACTTTGTCCTTTTCCTTGTCACATGTTCTGAAGATTATACTGCCGTCAGAAGGATCGACAAAATCAATTGTTCCCAAAACATCTATGCAATTAAACCAACTTAAAAATTATTGATTTACTAACTTAGAATAGATACTTACCATTAATTCTCCGTATGGCTTTTATCATTTTCAAGTCAATCAATTCTTCTGAGTAAACAATATCAGCACCATATTCTAATGCTAATAACCTCATTGGAAGGGTGCCAACTCTTACCATAGGAGCAAGAATAATTTTATTTCGATAAGATAATTTTGTCTTGTCCACTGTCATTTTATATAGTTGTTTTTTAAGACGATTTAAATAGATGTAAAATTCAGATATTGCAAAATGTGAAAATCAGCAACAACCAAAAGTGAGCCAGACAGCAACTGCAAGGATTCTAAAATGCGTATGCGATGTTGTGTTGTCAAAAAATTTGACATAAAAGAAAACGTCCAGTGGTGCGTTCTATTTCTTTACAAAACAAACTATAGTGTTTTCCCCCAGGCTTCAGATTAAGATTGGAAGAGTAATCAAAATCAAGAGATGATTGATTGAAAAAATTTGTGGCGGCAATAATTTTACCGGTTATATAAACCCCTTTTAAACCGAAAATTGTTTCTTAAGTAAGTTGTTTCTGGAATCTCTGGTATCTTATCGGCTTATCCATTGAATAAGAAATAGCTTTGTATATGAAAACTATAGTACTATCATGGCGAGTTTTTTTTAGGGTTGCAGAGGTCCTGGTGGTGGCGCTGCAAAATGTGAGGTGTAAAATTCGATTTGGGGAGTCTTTAAGCGTCGAAAATTGGTGGTAGGGGCAAGAGTAGACTATTTTTTGGATTATTGCATCCAAAAAATATCAATAAATATCATTTAAAACCTCCATAAGCTCTCCGCAAAAAAAAAAGAGTAAGGGTTGCATAGGTAAATTAGATGTCGCCCCATTCGACTTCCACCATGATAGTACTATAGTTTTCATATACAAAGGAAATAGAGGAAGAGGCTTTTGGCACATATACAGTGTACGTGAGTGAAGTATTAAAATTAAAAAAAAAAAAAAAAAAAGTGAACCCTATCTGTCATTTTGCCTTGCTGAGAGTTAGTGTTGTGAAGTAGAAAGATTTTAAAAAAGTGAAAAACGTACTACAAAACTAATAAAAAAGTGAAATAAAAACCAATTTGTGTTGAAAATTAAAGCATATTATTACTAAAATATAAATCAAAATGAGGTGCTGCGTGAAAAGTTGTAAAAACTTGTATAACCGGAAAAACAAAAAGTTTTCATTTCACTCATATTCCACAAAAGGTAACTTAAAGTGATGTTATTTTGGTAAATACGTTATCTTAGAATACTTTTATATTGTTATTTCATGGTATTTTAAGATAAAAATAGTAATATTGTTCAAAATAAAAATATACTTTAAACATGTTGCACAAATGAACTTGTAATGTCAAATTAGAAATTTTAGTATAGGGACGGATAGGTTTTTGTTGGTGATGGCAAGGCGCTAAGAAACGTTAAGCGCCCGTAGTGCAGTTATTTTTCCGTGGTTTAGTTTTGGAAATATACTACGTATTTTCAATATTTCTGCGATTGTCCATGTCTATCGTGTCGGTTTTGTATCTTCGTCAAGAAGTATTTGTGTCCAGTTGTGATGATTTTAATTAAGTAAAAAAAGCTCTACTACTTTAATAATTTTCAAGATTTCCGAAAGATGAATGGAAAGCACCAAAGTGGATGAAAATTCTTGAGTTGAACTTAGAACTAAATTGACAAAAACAGTTCAGTTCAGTTCAGAGGAATGTAACTATCTATGTATGTATTAAATAAATTGTGATTTCAAATTATGCATTTGACTAAGGAAAACATCTGTGATAGGGGCGAGTTATAGCGAACAGGAAAATGGATCAGGAAAATTTTTCTGATGGATTATTTAATAAGTTCTCGATCGATTTGAAACACATGAGCTGAAGTAATCGATGATAAATGACAATTTTAATGCACTATGTAAAAAAAAAAACTGATTGAACAAAGGTTTTTTGATAAAAATGCATTTATTTGTTTTCCTGATGAACTTGCATCAGGAAAATAAACAAATGCTTTTTTATCAAAAATCCTACGTTCAATAAATTTTTTTTTTACATAGTGCATTCAAATTGTCATTTGTCATCGATTACTTCAGCTTATGTGTTTCAAATCGATCGAGAACTTACTAAATAATCCATCAGAAAAATTTTCCTGATCCATTTTCCTGTCCGCTATAACTCGCCCCATAGTTTTTTTTTCATTAAAATTATACATAAAACTAAAAACTATATTTTCATTTATCCATTTAAAATTTTCAGGTTCCTGTAAGAGGTAAGTTTAATTTTATTACTTCAAGTGTACTTTATTCGATATTATAATCCAGCCAGAAATAAATCAAAAAAAAACTCATTCAATTATTTATTTGATCGAATAAATTTAACCAAATTAAAAAAGTTTTTTTTCTTTTAAGGCTTACAGTAATAGCTATGCTCCTTTGTATGTGAATAAGTACTTCTGAGAAAATGGAAATCATATTCCAGTACTTCTAGCTACACATATTTTTACTAAACCACCCAAAAAAAAATTTAGCAAAATAATTCTTTCGGCGCCCCAGCAAATAGCCGTCTACCTTCACTCCAACCCTGTGCCAATGCATTTGTGTTTGTGTAACTCACACAATTATGAAAACTACTTCACTTTTTTCTCGATATGCCTCTTCCTGTACTTCTTATTCAATGGGCTTATCACACTAGAGCCTCTACTTTTGGATTCGATTTGTTGCTTGCTGTTCAACAATCAGCTGATGCAACATAAATTTTTGGTTTAGATAGATACCTATCCGACATTTCCTCGAAAGCGGGCATTTTTTCTTTGATGGAACTACATTGTCGACTTCTTCAATACTGTTCACCTAAATTGTGACTCACATTTGTAAACGTAGATCAATTTGACGTTATTCGTGTATGGTTGGTAGCTGTCAGTCTACTGCCTGCGTCTGGTGTTTTCTTGAGTCTTGACCGAATCGATTGGATCATTGGATTACTCATTAGTAGTTTATATTCCTCTAGCTCAGGAATAAATAATCCATCTGCAATCTTCTGAAGTTAAAAAATTAAATCTTGATTAAAATAGTCTGAAAGTGAAATATATCATAAATATTCCATACCAGTTGTGTGCCAATAAACTGAAATAATAACCATCGACAAAGAAAGTTTACTCAAGGAATATTTCAATTCAACCACTTTTCAAATAGAAAAAAAATCCAAATATCGATTTTTTGGATACTGCGGAGAAAATTCAGAAAAGAAGTTCAACCCAAGAAAAATATTTAAATCATGTCTTATGTGAGTACTATTCATACATAATTCCGGTTCAGAATATATTAATTTGTTATTAAAAATATTACAAATTGTAGCGACTGAAAGCAACTAAATGTCCCTCAGACGAACTATCGCTCACAAATAGGGCCATAGTGAATGTAAATGATTTTCCCGATGAAATCAAGTAAGTGAATCCTTGAAAAAAAAATTATGTTCAACTCAAAACATTCGTTTGTTTTTGGCTAGGTATGCAGATATATCAACTGGACCAGGTCAACATTTCATATTTGCATTGGAGAAGACTTCCGAAGTTCCTCGAGGACATGTCGGATTTTCGTTGGTCCAGCGAAAATGGGCAACCTTGTCAATTAACCAAGATATCGACGTACGCCCATATCGATTTGATGTTAATTCCGATATTATCTGTAGTGTGACTCTAGAGACGGACTTTCTGCAAAAGAAAACGTGAGTTTTCTATTTCAATTGAATGCAATTTTTTAATTATATTGATTTTTACATTTTTACATAACCTCTATTCGAAATTCAAGGGTATCTCAAGAACCATATGATTCTGATCTTATGGCCAAAGAGTTTCTCATGCAATTCGCTGGTTTGGCTTTAACAGTTGGACAGACATTGGTGTTTAATTTTCAGGAAAAAAAATTGTTTGGATTGGCTGTTAAGACTTTAGTAGGTTTGTAATTTATTAAAGGAATAATATTTATGGGATAATACTAATTATTTGAATTTTTTTTTGGTTAAAGCTGTGGACTCGAGTGCATTAAAAGAAAATAAAGAAATGGCAACGAAGGACGTTCGCTTTGGACGTCTAACTGGCAACACTGTTGTTCAGTTTGAAAAGGCTGAAAATTCTTCATTGAATTTGGTTGGAAAAGCTAAAGGGTAAATTAACAATTTTTTTTTTAAATAAAAGAAACATTCATAGGTAGGACAGCAATATACATGTAGGGGTTATTGTATCCACTTGACAGAAAAGCTTCTAAAATTTGAATAATATAAATTATAATAAACATTTTAAATCTTGCAATAAGCTGAAGCCAAGCTACGTATTTTCCAGAGGGAAAAAAACAAATAAAATGAATGTAAAAGAAAGTTTGTTCTATAAGAAGTAATTGCTTGAGATCTATATTTTCTTCACAACCGAACGAGAAAAAGGTGCGATCACACCACAATTATTTCGTATAATGTGTTAAGAAGTGTATCACTCTCACTTAACTTACTTCAAAAGCTCTAATAAGTATGGTCGCAATGAACCTTAATAAATGTTCACTTAATGAAAATATTTTTCTCCACCTGTAATCACCCCATACTCAAAGTCACCCTGAAGGCTAGTTTTACATAATATAACTAAGGATCAAGTTTAAATAAATTTATTATTTCACAATAACATAAATGAACTTAAATTATTGGTATTTTATTTGCCAACATCATTGAAGTAAGACTTTCTTCTCCTTCTTTAACGAAGATTGTCATGATCTCCACTGCTTCACTCTAAGACTTCTCTTGTGGGGTTCACTTTATTAAAGTACTACATATACTATACATTACGGTTATATTACTATACGTAATCAAAGTGTACATATGAATGTCTTCCGAATGCGTCAGAAATTTAACGAACAAACTGCATTTGCACAAAGTCAGATTTTTCAAAATGAAGTTTTACTGATAAATATGTGATACATAATATACTTATGGCAGAGATATGCATATCGTTTTTGAAAAATTCTACTCCATTGGAATGACGCCTCGTCTTATCAAAATGATATATTTTTTTACGAGTAGGTACATACTCGTATATATTTTTCAAAAACAAGGACTTACTATTGAATGAGGTTACTAGAAAAATCAACTTAAAATTTCCAATTAAGCTGATAAAACCCAAAAAAAAGAGTATGCTAAATTGTGTCACTTGATTGACGTCATTGCAAATATTGCTCTAGCAAGTAGTAAATAATATGTATTACTCTTTAAAAACTTACTAGGTGATTTTTCTTAGCAAAAGCTAAAATTCAAATAAAATTACTTGGAAGTAGAGTTTTAGCCACGGTTATGAAATGGCCACAGCATCCCAGGAACTGGGTTTCAATTTGTGTGTTCCCGATAACTCCCTCACTTTACAATCCGGTTGTTATATACCTTCAACGAACATAAATTAAAATATTGATATAACTTTATGTACGTTATAAAAAAAATTCTCAATACAAACATCGAGCATATAAATGTGGATCGAAAATTCGTTCTCAACAAATTTCATACAAAATTGGTTTGACATTAAAAACAACTCAGCAAAAAATCAGGAAAATCTCTTTTCACTCATCGTCTGCTTCCTAGGAAATGACAGGGTTACTGGATTATTGTATGAATATATTGTTTCAAATTTTTAACTAATAAGTTCTACTGTGTCAGAAGTTTAGAAAAATAACAGGCACTAGTTACGTCTTACCTTAGTTTATTTGCCAATTGCAATAATTTGACTTAAATTTATTTTTATTTTTCACAGAAAAGTTGTTCGTCAGTCTATTATTAACCCTGATTGGGACTTCGGCAAAATGGGAATTGGTGGTCTTGACAAAGAATTCAATGCAATTTTCCGACGTGCCTTTGCGTCTCGAGTTTTCCCGCCAGAGCTTGTTGAACAGTTAGGCTGCAAACACGTCAAAGGTATTTTACTCTATGGTCCTCCAGGTACTGGTAAAACTCTAATGGCTCGACAAATCGGTAACATGCTTAATGCTCGTGAGCCAAAGATTGTAAATGGTCCACAAATTTTGGATAAGTATGTTGGTGAATCTGAGGCAAATATTCGTCGCTTATTTGCTGATGCCGAAGAAGAGGAGAAGAGAGTGAGTTTATAATGAATAATATTAAAAAAAAAAAAAATAAAAAATTAATCTATTTCATTTCAGCTCGGTCCAAACAGTGGTCTTCATATTATAATTTTTGATGAAATTGACGCCATTTGCAAGGCTCGTGGCTCTGTTGCTGGCAACAGTGGCGTTCACGATACCGTAGTCAATCAATTGCTGGCCAAGATTGATGGTGTCGAACAATTAAATAATATTCTAGTCATTGGCATGACAAATCGTAGAGATATGATTGACGAGGCTCTTATGCGACCTGGTCGTTTAGAGGTTCAAATGGAAATCAGTTTGCCAAACGAGGAAGGTCGAGTACAAATTCTCAATATTCACACAAAACGAATGAGGGAATTCAAAAAAATTGCTCCTGATGTAGATTCAAAGGTTTGTTTTGTTTTACTAAAATTCGCTATGGGCTAAAATAATAACACGTTAAAAATTTATCGGTTTATAGGAAATAGCTGCTCTGACTAAAAATTTTAGTGGCGCTGAAATTGAAGGTTTAGTCCGTGCTGCACAATCAACTGCAATGAATCGTCTAATTAAGGCTGCTTCCAAAGTTGAAGTTGATCCTGAAGCAATGGAGAAGTTAATGGTTAATCGTGGAGACTTCCTGCATGCATTGGAAAATGACATTAAACCAGTAAGCTTGATCAATTTTGAAATGTCTACTTAAATGAAATTGACTAAACATATTATTTCAGGCATTCGGTACCGCTCAAGAAATTCTCGATAATATGCTGTCTCGTGGCATTATTAACTGGGGAACACCAGTGTCCAATCTTCTTGAAGACGGTATGCTTTATGTTCATCAGGCAAAGGCTACAGAAAGCTCAGGTCTGGTCTCAGTATTAATTGAAGGTTCACCCAATTCGGGAAAAACTGCTCTGGCTGCCAAATTGGCAAAAATGTCCGATTTTCCATTTGTCAAAGTTTGTTCTCCCGAAGATATGGTTGGCTTTACCGAATCGGCTAAATGTCTTCATATTCGTAAGGTAAATTATTATTATTTCTTCTTTTTGCTGTATACTTTTATGAATAAGACAAATTTTAGATTTTTGATGATGCTTACCGTTCAACACTCAGCTGCATTGTCGTAGATAATGTTGAGCGACTCTTGGATTATGGTCCAATTGGACCAAGGTATTCTAATTTAACACTGCAAGCTTTGTTGGTTTTACTAAAGAAACAACCACCAAAGGGTCGTAAATTGCTCATTTTGTGCACCAGCAGTAGAAGGTAAGTTTTATTTTTTTCTTCTTAGATAACAATATTAATACTTTTGTAGTTAATGCGGGCTTTTGTGAAAAAAAAACTTCTTAAAAATCTTTTCCTTATTCAAAAAATGGAAGTAATTATACTCTCTAACGAGTACTCTGAATTTACTACTATGGTGTCGATTAAAAAGCTGACGAAGGTCTTCTCCTTACAAATGATTATGTACTTGGTAGGTGGCATGAAATATACAGGTTCCATAAGACATAAGAGCAAATACGTGCGACTCAGTAGTTCATTTTATTTGTAAATGATGTTAGACTTTGCAGTGCATATGCAATATGTAAAAATTCTTAAATTTACCGGTAAGTCTTGAAGTTTTTCATCAAAATTCATACAATTCTGTCTGGAAAATGCTTGGAACCAGTAAATTGTTTACTTTAACTCTGTCTCGTGAATAAACATACCAATAAGGGAGTTAAAATCCTTGCAACATCCAAAGCTTTCCAGACAAGGGTGAAATTTTGTATTGAAATAATACTACTAGACTTTCTAGGTAGATGTTAGTTAGGCTTTTACCTCAGTACGAATAATTTGGATGATATTTTGTCTAAGCAACAATGATACCACTTAAAAATTAGCTCAGATTTTTAAGTTAAACCGTTTATTCGGTTACTAAGCACTACAAAGTTGTCCAACTTGTTTTGATGAACTATTTTTATTCGAAGCTAACGTAAAAATGGCATTACATTTAAAATATCGTAAAGGGGTTTTCAGTAAATTATACTCTTCTGTAATTTTTATTTCAAAAAATAGACAAGTCCTAGAAGATATGGAAATGCTTTCTGCATTTACTTCGATCTTACATGTTCCCAATTTGTCACATCCCGATCATGTATCAGCAGTTCTTGAAGATGTTGAGTTGTTTAACAAAGGTGAACTTCAAGCCGTTGGAAAGAAAATGCACGGAAAAAAGTAAATATAAAGTAGAAACAAAATAAAATTTAATTTATCTCTCACATTGACAATTAATTTCAGAGTTTTTATTGGCATCAAAAAGCTCCTTGGTCTGGTCGATATGGCTCGTCAGACAGAACATCAATATCGTGCAATAAAATTCCTTTCAAAGATGGAAGAAGAAGGTGGTCTCGATACGAAGTAACTACTCAAGAAGGATCTCAATATGTCAGTTGTTGTGCTTAATGATGTTTTCTAAATATTAAAAACGGAGCCGAATAACACAACAACAATAGCAAACGTAACTCAAGTCAATATATTAAAATTTATTTCAAATACTATCATATTTAAAAATATATATACATAAAGTAATTCAATTCTTAAATAATACAAAATATTTATATAATCAATCATGTACACAAACATTTCCGTATATGAGTTTCTTTACCAGATTTTAAAAATTCTAGTTTTTTTCTTGGAAAGTGCAAATATTTTTTTTATTGAAACTCTTTCTGCTTTAAATGGAAGAGAATCCAAATGGAATTAAATTTTAAAAACTAAATGGTAGTTAGTTATGATTTGCGAGTAGTTAATTTTGATTTTAAAACAGATAATTTTATCCCTGACTCTCACAAAGTTCTTGAAAAAGAATCTTTAAAAGATATAATTAAAACAAATAATTTTTTTTTGTAATACCTACATTTCTTTCGTTTGAACTATTTCTATATAGCACGTCTAAAAAAGAGGAAATCTAATGAAAGAGTTTCAAAATTTGTTAAAGTGAGATAATTAGGTTATCTTTATCAAGTATGTCTCTTTAATTGCCAATAAGTCAACTCCCTGAATTTATTTAAAATTTAAAATAAAAAATAATTGAATGTACGTGATAAGGCTTAATATTCTCACACTTTAAACATAGTTATTGAAAAATAAAAGTATGAAATGTTTTAGTTTCAGAACCATGAAACAGTTTATTTTCATCGTTGTATAATTTAAAAAGTGACATTTAATTAACTTCAACTAAACTTCTTTGTGCTATGGTCCTTTTAAACCGGGCAAAATTTAAAATACACCGTCCCTAAAGTTAAAAAACAAAGGTCTAAATATTTGCCAAGTTGAGGCTTGCAACTTTAAATAAACACATTCCACTCAACGACATCCCACTAAATTAACAACCTTACCATTGTAATCGCATTATGATCATGTTTTAATATATTATGCGGTAGGATAGAACATGTATTAAATATTATATTCAGTCTTATTCTACTAAAGATATTGTTCTAAAAAGAACACGTATGGAATGCGAACAAAATTTTAGATTTTAAAGATTAGTTTGATTCAATTTAAAAGAAACTTTCACTTGAATCGAAATTTCCGATTGAGTCGAATAGCAGAATAAAACTTAATGTTTGTATTTATTTTGTATTTAAGTTATTATTGTAATCAATTCTTCCAATAAAAATTAATTTTTTGTTTAAATTTTAAAATTATGTTTATAGTAAAATTTCAAATCAAATAAAAAGGAAGTGTGTCATCTACGTGAAGTGGAAATTTAATTTTAAAATGTAGAAAACTTTAATAGAAAAAAATCATCCCAGTCATAGAATCCTTCGTATTCTAATAAATATTTTAAAATTGGTTAGTTTATATTACTTGAAATTTTACAGATCCAAAAATTTTCCCACTTTCACTTCCAACTAATAATAAAAAGAAATTGAATTTGGGAAATTCTGTGAGATCTGAAGCTAAATAAACTTGCTACTGAGGGCAATAACAAAGTAACTGACTTTTTAAAATGTTTGAGATAGCAATTTTCTTAAGTACCTAGCTACGTGAGGTGGATAGAATTTTGTTCTTTACTCCTGAGAAACTATTCTGGAATAATATTGGTCAAATTGGACTTAACTCAGACACAAAATTTCCCGGGAAATATTTCCCTGCCTTAAACATTTGGAACGTAAATGACACTAAAAAAATCTTCCCTTGGATTTTATTGGAATCTGAAATAAATTTTCCCTGGGATTTCAGCTGTCATTTCATATGATTTTTGTTCGAAGGAAAATTATTGCCTGGGAGATTCACGATAGGAAAAGGAAATATTTATTACCTAATAAGGAAGGATTTTTTGAATTAAGAACCTCTTAAACTTATGAGCGTTCAAAATTAAGTTACCTAGTTATTGTTTTCAAGGGCTGATATGAAGCAAACAAATCTTAAAACCAACAAAGATCGAAAAAAACTAATTGTGAATTTGTGATATTACGATTTGGAGTACATACAATATTCTGTGATGGGGGTAAACTTATTTAATTCAATTACTAATAATTAAGATATTATGTGCTTATTAGAAATTAGTTTAGTAGAGAATAAAATCTCTTCTTGCCATTTTGGTATAAAATTGGTAAAATATATGTAATATGTATGTAGCAAAGGAAAATGATTTCGGTTTCTGAATTTTAATTAGAAAAATATTTAAATTATTACATTCATTATGAACAAAACTAAAAAAATCAAACAATATAAGTACATAAATACCTGTTTAAAATTAATGAAAAAAAAACTCACTATTTAAAATTGTTTGTGCATAATATAAGCTATTGTAAAGCAAATGTTGTTATTTATTCTAAAAGAAATTTTATTATATACTTAAAAAACATTAACTGAAAAATTAAACATAAATAAATTACTGTTATCGTAATTAAAATGATTGGACACCTGTTTCATTGGAGAGCTAACTATTTATTTATTGGAATATATATTTATTTTCATTGTCACTCCGGTCCGGTTGATTAGGTATTTATTTGTAGCTAGCTGATTCCAACCATTTTCTTTCATTAAGAAATAACATCAATCTAATTTCAATAGATTTGAATGATTGAAATATAGATCCTGACTGTTTAACTTTTTAATTTTGTTTAGGATTAGAGTAGAAACCTTGAAAATAAATAAAATAACTGTTTGTATATTTCATTTTTATTTTGTTATGAAGTTATTTCCTTTATATGTATTATATTTGATCTCATTTACTTCCATTTATTGAATAAAATATTAGAAAACTTAAAAAAAAAATACAAAAAATTGGTATCAAATACAATTTTTGTTGAAATTTTTTTGAAACCATTTGAATAGAATTTACAGTTTTAATTATTTCTAAGCCATTTCGGAACATCACTAGAATTTCTACCTGGCGATGTAGGCTGCCGAAAATGTTCATTTCTTGGTCGTTTAGGTATGGCACCAGTCGATGGTCCAGGAGCAGTAGAGACAATTTTACTATTGTTACTATCACTATCTTCAGCAGATCGAATCAAACTGAAATCCATAAAAATGATTTATCTATAACTTTAAAAAACAAAAAAACACCTACCGTGATTTAGATGCAATATAAAATGCCCCTTCTGGAGGGGTTAGCTGCATTAGGTATTGTTTGTTTAAATAAGACAACAGAGATGGCAGTGCATCAACCTCGCTTACACCAAAGTGAAGAACAGCAGTCGGAATGCAATTCACTTCAAGAAGTGTTTTGTCCATAGGTAAAAGCTTCTTTGGTGGAACAGTAACTAATATAACAAATAACTATAAAAATATGAAATTGACTATTTGAGAAATATTTTTTAACGTACACAAATGGAAATCAAGATCTTGATTTGTTAAGAATCCTCGAACAAAACTCTTAACATCTTCAACTTTATCAGTTGGTTTAAAGATTCCTTGTAGAACATTTCTATCAGGAAACTGTACTCGTATTATGGATTGTTTATATTGAGCCAGTTTTCTTAACAATGAACTATTTTCTTCTATCTCACGCATTTTAGCCGTTACAAGTGGAGCATCGTCATTTCCTTCTGTGATTTTTTTTAAATCGCGCAAAACTAACTTCAAGTCATTCACCGTCAAATCAAAGAAGGAATCTGGAAGATCTTCCATTTGCTTTTGTGTGGAATCCAAAGAGTATATAACTGCACTTCGATCACCTATCTGAAAAGGAATATATATTTTACATAAGTGTTGTTTTTCAGATCTTTTAAAAATGACCTACCACATTGACTTCCGGCTCAACCTCCATTTCATTTTGATTTTTTTCCTCTTCAATTTCAGCAGTTTGATTTGAGTTGATACTTCTCCCGGATCCGGTGCCCCAATCATAAACAACCTTTGGCTTTTCCATTTTACTCTTCTCGGGTTCTGTAATATCCATGCCTATTTCTTTTGTCTTTGACTCTACTACGTCATCCATTGTATTTTCTTTCTTAAGTGATTGAACTAACTCAGAAGTAATAGAAAATCCTCCCTTACTAGGCTGCTTACTTATATGCTTGACTTCATCGATTTTAGATTCTTTCGGTTGTTCTTTCACTTCAGGTGGCACATATATTCCTGCTTGTCTAAAAGACAATTAAATATTTTGAAAACTTATAAAAATTATTTTCTCAAAGTAGTAGGTATATAGTTATTACGTTTTGATTTCGTCTGGATCTTTATTAACCAAACGCATCATAGTTCTGCCCCCGGTTATTCCCAATGTCTTGAGAGTTGTTTGTTTGAGTTCCTCCCCAAATATTTCTTTTCGCATATAAATAACAACTGGACTCATATCGGCTGTGATGTTTTCTGGGCATACTTTGCTTAAGACATCAAATAGGCAATTGTTTGGGCTAAATTGCCCCTGACGCCGGCTACCATCTTCCAATTGGATACAAATATCAGCCGTAGATTCAACTCGTTTTTTTGAACATTCAAACATCTCAAGTAGGCAATTGTTTGGTAGACCAGTAAAACGAAACATTTGCATGAGATCCAGCTCTTTGCTGTGGCTTTTTAAGCCATATTCATCGCTAGGAAATCCATGTTTTGCACTAGCTTCTTCTAAAATCTTTGAACAATCAAAAGATGACATGACAAATTTCTGGTTTAATTTTTTTTTTTTTGCTTTTAAACTCACCTGTAGCAGTGTTGTGCTGGGAGTAATTTTAATATTTTGGCGTCTTCCATTAGGAGTGAGAACGGTAACTTTTTTATTTAAATCCATTTAATTTATTTTGTGTAAGAAACGCAAATGCAAATCCAAATACTAAATATCCAAAACACGGAGTTATATTTTTTTTTTGTTGTTTTGACTAATGACAGTTCATCAGGAAAATGTTGAAAGCGATTGAATGAATTAGGTTTTTCCCCAAACGTCATATTAAAAAAAATAATGTTGACAGTTTTATTGTTAGAAGAGTAATGAAAATCAAGAGGCTCAAGTTAATTGAAAAAAAGTTATTAATCCGAAATAATAAAATTATAACATTTATTGCTAAAATAAACAAGCATGAAGAAAAAAAAAATGTTTAAATAATCATTTTCCACAGGATTAAAGGATAGCAAAGCTATGGTTCAAAAGATCTCTGAAAAATCGATTTTTTTCAAAGTTAATTTATAGCTCACAAAAAGTATTGTTTCAGGACTTTTAGGTGATTTTTTTTTATAGAAAATATAATTTGTTGCCTATCTATCAAACCATAAACTAAACAGTGTTATTATTCGGGATTTCGAATTTGGTTCTTGGATAGTGCGGACGCCATTTTACGCCAATTATAATTTGTTACTTAAATTTTCTTAACCTAAAATTAAAAATACATTTTATCTATCAAATACAAGTTTTCTCTGTGAAATATCTATACCAAAAATTAAAATAAAAAGCATCCTACCGACTGAAATAGTTTTTGTTGTCGGATGACCCTTTTTTTACACGGATTTTTGAAGATTTGTTGGACGCCATCATATTCTTCTAGTCTACAACGTGGAGTGCATGCCTTTGCGACACCTCCGTGGTTCAGCATCGGCTTTTAAAATGCGCTATGATGACCAAAGCCGAGGTAAAAAGCCTGGTAAGAAAAAACTGACTGCTGCTCAACAACTCCTGGCTTTGAGTGGCCAAATTTCTGATGTTCTTGACAACGTGTCTCGCAAACGTCCAATGGACAATCCCGAGCAACCGAATACAAAGGACTTTGTGTGGTTATCTCCACATAAAAAACAACTTTTGATGGCTGGAAAACCTCTTAATTCTGAGGTAGACGAAGCCTCCAACAACAAGTTCTCCATTCTCGATTTGGGGTTGAAAATTCATGCCTCCAAAAAAGCTAAAATGAGCCCTAACTTGGTTCATCAATTGGAACAACCAACAATCAGCGATAACCTAATCGATATTGAAGTCGATGACGATTTCTCGATAAATACCGAGAATAAAGATCCCAGCGATGCAAATCCAGAAGCACATGCATTAACACCAGCACTAGACACAGGAGCGGCCACTACAACAGCGACTGCAGCAACGACAGCAGCAACATCGACAACGGCACCGGAGAGCGGCGACAAGAGGATGGAGCTTCCGTGCTCGAGGGGTAAGTACTGCCCCCCAATCTTTTTGAAAAATGTAGATGTTAATAAACTTGTAAAAGACTTTAGAGATAAATCGGTAAAGTTTAACTATGAAATTAGAAATCGTGGTAGCTCAAGTAGATTATACGTTGATAATAGTGGGGTACACCGGGAAATTATGGAACTTTTGAGGCAAACCGACAATGTCGAGGCCCACTCCTTCACTTTGAAGGAAGATCGTACATCGAACGTTGTCCTGAGGGGACTCACAACGGATTTTAATGAAGTTGAAATTTTAAATGAATTAAAAGAAAAAGTTTCAAATGTGGATAAAGTTTCCATTTTTGAAACTTTAAAATCCAAAGCAGCTAAAATCCGCTACAATTTATTCCTAGTTCGTTTACTACCCGGTACGAGCCCCGATGAGCTCATTAAAATTAGATATCTTTTTAATACGCGCGTGTATTGGGAAAGACCTAGGGGCAATAAGGGTTCGCTTCAGTGCAGACGGTGTCAGAAATTCGGCCATTTAGCAAAAAACTGTGCTAACAAATACAATTGTGTCAAATGTACCTTCAAGCACGACCCGGGTTGTTGCTCTGTTTCGAAACAAGAGGGTAGCAAGGCTTCTTGTGTCAACTGTGGAGATAACCATCCAGCAAATTACAAAGGTTGCACTTCATATAAAAAATATGAAGCCAGTAGGAAACAAAAAGTTATAGCTGCCAATGAAAAAATCAGTAAGGCTAAAATCTTCTCTAAAGCAGTTGCCAATGGAGGTCTTGTTACCCCTGGGGTTTCTTTTGCTAATCAGGTACGTGGCTCACAGTTGCCTCAAATTCAATGCGCGGCTACCGATCCTCCTCTCTCGAATTCTAAACGAAGTTATGGTCAAGGTTTAATTAAGGATTTCATGAATCTTTCCGATTCCATTCTTGGAATGAAAATAGACTTAGTTATCTCTAAAATAGAACATTTCATGGCTAATTTGGAAAACTTTGATTCAATAATTAGTAAACGGCTCGCGTATCTGGATCTGGTTAACCAGATCCTAGTCTGTTCGAAATAATGATGCTAAAACTTTTGACTTTCAACATTACGTCCTTGGTTGGTCATGCTAGGAGAATAGAGCTTATGAAAATTCTCCAAGCTAACGATTGTTCTGTGGGTTACATCCAAGAAACTCACATTAATCCCAAACATAAATTGTTCATCGATGGTTACAACATCCTTCGTAATGATGATAGGCAAGGGGTAGCCCTACTTATTAAAAAAAATATTCTTTATGAACATGTCAACTTTCAATCTTCTTTAATAACCACCATTTTTGTATCCATTAAATTCAAACGCAATAACACCCTCAATAGAGTCTTACTGGGCTCCGTTTATTTCCCAACAAATAGCTCTTCAACTTTACTTGCTGCTGAGCTGAATAAAGTTGAAGCTCTTGCTTCTTCCTTTGACGGAGCGATTTTAGGCGGAGATCTGAATGCCAAAAGTCCCAGATGGGGGGACTGCTGGCAGAATCTGAATGGTAGTACCATAAATAACTGGTACCATACCGCTAATCCCACGCTAACTAACATCACTTCTTCTACACCCACATTCCCAGGGGGCCCATCCTTTCTGGACCACTTTCTTATTTCAAGTCACCTGATCAACCTTGTTGATCCAAACTTTTCTATTTCAACTTTACCCACTTTTACTGAACACTGCCCAGTCTTACTTACAATAAACATTGGCTTTGCAAACATCTGTCTAGGAGATCCTCATCTCTCCAGGTCTTTCAAAAATACTGACTGGAATTTTTTCAAAGAAGATCTAGACTGTTCCCTTCGGGATAATTTTCCCTCTCATCTCTCTTGTTTATCCAACCACGAAATCGATAACCACATTTTAAATTTCAATTCCACGCTACTTACCTGTCTTAATAATAATTCCACAAGACTTGCAGTTTCATTCAAAAAATATCGTAACTTACCAAGCGATATTGAAAATCTTTTTAGAGTCAAACACCAGTGGCAGAAACAGCTCAAAACTATCTTTCATAATTCGTTCAATAGGATAAATGCTCCATATAAAGAACTATCATCTAGAATTTCTCTTCTTAACATTATTCTTAGAGACAAAGTTAACATCTGGCTGAATAATCAGCTTAGCAGTAGATTGGCCAATATCAACCCTGGCCCTCAGGCTTTCAAGGAGGTCTTCAGACTAATCGGGAAAAATAAAAAGTTTATCTGCAATAAAGTTTCAGTAAATAACGTTCTGGTCTCTAATGAATCAGACATTGTATTGACTTTTGAGGAACATTTTAAAAATATTTATAGGGAGAGAAGTCCTGACTTCAATCCCATCATCACTGAGACCGCTAGAGCTTCAGCCCTAGAGATTAAGCTCTCCAAACCTGTCCATATCCTTTCTTTCGGGCCCAATAACACGGCATTAAACCCTTCTGCCGCCGAAATCTTTACCAACTCCCTTGCGGTTAACAATGTTATATTGCAAATCAAACCTAAAAAATCCTCAGGTCCAGATGAGATCAATAACTTTGCTATTAAGAAACTTTCGCAGGTGGCTGTTAACTTTCTGACAATTATTTTTAATAACTGCATTAACAATGGGTATTTCCCCAATACTTGGAAGGAAGCTAGAATCATTCCCATACTCAAAAATCAGAATAGCTTTGATGTTAACAATTTTAGACCAATTTCGCTTTTATCCAACATTGGTAAAATTTTTGAGCGAATTATTCTTGACAAAATGAATTTCTCTTCCGAAATTTTTATTGATCCTATCTCTGACTATCAATTTGGGTTTCGGAGAGGCCACTCGACCCTCCATGCGCTTCTAAAACTTCAAAATGACGTTGTCTTGAATCTCAGAAACAGGCACTGCACGGTCGCCTGCTCCCTCGACGTGGAAAAAGCGTTCGATAGCGTTTGGAGAGACGGACTCCTCCACAAATTGGTAGCTCTTAACATCCCCCGTTTTATTGTCAATATCCTAGAAAGCTTCCTTGTGGATAGGACATTTTACGTTCAAATTCAGGGATCCAAGTCTCGTATCTGTGACTGTAACAGTGGGGTACCCCAAGGCTCTATTTTGGGGCCTCAACTATTTAACATTTTCCTATATGACTTCCCTCACTGCTTTTCAGAAAACAATTTAGAGTCTTTTGGGCTATTATATGCGGATGACACCATCGCATATTGTGGCCATGATTTCCCAATTGTGGCCGCCCGCCACTTAGAGAAACACCTCAAAGTCATTAATGATTACTACAGTACCTGGGGTATTAAGCTGAACGCCCCTAAGTCCGAGATGATATGTTTTCGAAATGCAAGTGGGAAAGGCCCGGAAGGAGTGGTCCAAGAAAGTAAAAACATCTCAATTAGTCTCAACGGCAACATCATTAAGCCTAAAAATAGAATTAAATACCTTGGAGTTAACTTCAATAATCTCTTTAAATTTAATGCTCACGCCAGAACCACTCTGGAAAAATCCAGGAAAATAACAAATATGTTAATGCCTTACCTTAAACATAAAGCTTTAAACAAAAAATCCAAGATACTTTTTTACAAAACTCTCATTAGGGGCGAGTTATAGCGAACAGGAAAATGGATCAGGAAAATTTTTCTGGTGGATTATTTAGTAAGTTCTCGATCGATTTGAAACACATAAGGTGAAGTAATCGATGACAAATGACAATTTTAATGCACTGTGTAAAAAAAAAAATTTATTGAACGTAGGATTTTTGATAAAAAAGCATTTGTTTATTTTCCTGATGCAAGTTCATCAGGAAAACAAATAAATGCATTTTTATCAAAAAACCTTTGTTCAATCAGTTTTTTTTTTACATAGTGCATTAAAATTGTCATTTGTCATCGATTACTTCAGCTTATGTGTTTCAAATCGATCGAGAACTTACTAAATAATCCATCAGAAAAATTTTCCTGATCCATTTTCCTGTTCGCTATAACTCGCCCCTTAGACCAATAATGACGTATGCATTCCCTATTTGGTTTTCTATCTCTCCAACGGCTGCCCTTGAACTGGAGCTGCTAGAGCGTAAGATTTTGAGGTGCTGTGCCAGTATTAACTTCGAGAGCCGTACTAAGAGATTCTCTAATTCCCATTTACATAACGAAACTAACATCATTCCGTTTTTGAGATATGCTCTTCTTTTAATGAAGAAAACCATATCTAACCTTGCTCTTTTGGATAATGACTTGATCGAACATATCATTTTATCCCAGATTGGGTCTTCCTGGGACAATGAAAATTACTTATCGCCCATCGGAATTTCCTCAAGAGTTCTTGACGCTACCGAAATAGCCCCACCGCGTTTTTATCTTAACGCCGCACCCTTCCAAAATCGTGGCTAATTTGTCTGCTATGCGACAATTATCTCATACTTTATCTGCCACATTTTTAATAACTAATAAAAAAAAAAAAAAAAAAAAAAAAAAAAAAAAAAGAACCGATTATCTTTACCGATTTTAAACTAAATAAAAAGAGAAAAAAAAAATAATAATTAAAAAAAAAAAAAAAAAAAAGACTGAATTAAATTCCTACATTTTCAAAGATTGGGGGGGAGTACTTAATCCCATAGGTTAAGTTTCCTTATTCTATTTATTAAAACACTACGCCAGTACAAATTCCTTAATTAATGTTTTAATGTTCGTAACTTTTAATGTTCCTATACATATCTGTGATATTTCTTGTATCTTATATTCCAACGTGTAGAGTTCATTATCATACATATTTAACATCCATACACCTAAGTGCTTACTATAACGAGAGAAAGAATCTAGTATACTAGAAATGTACCTAAATCTCAATAACCTATTGCCTGAGTCTTCCACTCACTCTTTAAAGATCTAATAATTTCATTTATTAATACACATACATAACACAAGTATACTGTAATAATTTAAATATATGTGAAAACATTAATAGAGCGCTCTCGCTCTCTAAAAACTTCATAACTTTGAAAAAGAAAGAAAGAGAAAAACATCATTTCATAGATGTAAGAAATATATCTCTCGCAATGCGCTGGCGCATTTTCGTTTAAATTTTAGTTTGTAAGTTAGTATAGGTTTATTTGTAAATACATATGTGACTCCTCGTCTCAAGCAACTAAATAATACTTATGAGCAAAAGTAGTACAACTATATATTTTTATATAATAACTTTTCGCCACGAGGCTTTACTATTAACATTATCGAAAAAGAAGGCCATACATTACAGCCACTTTTGTACTTCAATAGCTATCGTTAGAATAAGACAAACTCTGTAATAGTTTTAAGAAAAAGTCTCAATAAAAATTCATTCATTCATTCATTCAGTGTTATTATTCACAAATTCAATAAAATTAACGGAATAAAGAATGGTCAAGTCTAATAAAACTTACATTCTATGTAAGAATAGTACAACAAAACAATAATAAGGAGTGGATTTCATTGAAGGATGGAATAAAAATTTGTATCTGAAACCCCAAATCAGCAACAACAACAAATTAAAAAAGTAAAAAGGTTCACAATACATAAATATAAGCGATGTGCAGTGTATTTCTATTTGATCATTCCTGAACACATTCATTTGCAATTGTTGTGTTTTGTACCCCACTGTCCGTTAAAGATTAAACGCCATTATATTCTCAGCTGTTTTTTTTTTGTGTTTTGTAACTCAAGTTGTAGGAACAAAAAAATTGTTTTATTTTAGAAAAATTGAAGCTATTACAAACTGAAGCGTTTTTCTGCAATTATCCAAAAAAATCTCACACAAAGGACAATGGCTTGGAGATCCAGTGGTGTCAGCAACGAAGACTTAATCCGTCAACTTCGAGGTATTTTCTTATAATTTTACCAAAAGAACAACTTGCCTCAATCGATATTTCTGTATAGAATTTGGAATCATTGCTTCTGACGCTGTTGCCCTTGCTATGGCAGCTACAGATCGAAAACATTATTGCCCATCAAATCCTTATGTAGACAGGCCACAGAGCATCGGAGGTGGAGTAACGATCAGTGCTCCACATATGGTAAAAAATGCATAGATAAACCCTTCGAATCAAGCAAAATGACTTTCTTTTAAAGCACGCATTTGCCCTCGAATATCTTAGGGATCAATTGAAACCAGGTGCTCATGTTCTAGATGTAGGGTCTGGTTCGGGCTATCTAACTGCGTGTTTTTTGAGATATATAAATGCAAAAGGCGAACATGCCGACACAAAAGTTGTTGGCATCGAACATCAAGCACAACTAGTCAACCAGAGCAAAGCAAATCTACGAGCAGACGATTCAAGTCTTTTGGATTCTGGAAGACTCGTTATAGTTGGTTGGTTCAAATAGAATTGCTTTAACGAGTTAAATTTATTTAAATTTCTTAAAACTTATGTAGAAGGAGATGGCCGTAAAGGTTGTCCAGAATATGCTCCTTACGATGCGATACATGTAGGAGCAGCAGCTCCAGAAACTCCAACAGCTCTGATTGAACAATTGAAAAAAGGTGGCCGATTAATTGTACCTGTGGGTCCAGAGGGTGGAACTCAATATATGGAACAAGTTAGTTCATGAATAATCAGAAAAAAGTGAAATCAAGTTAAACTATGCATTGATATATTTTTCTTTTAGTACGACAAAGATGAAAGAGGAAATGTTCAGAATACACGGTTGATGGGCGTCATGTATGTTCCCTTAACCGATTTGAATCGCTCCTGATTGCTGTTGGGATTGAAATTCCTTGTGATTATTGGGCTTTCGATGGTACTTGGATGGCGTGTGGCACACTTAATAAATTGGATTTAAAATAAATTGTTCTGTTGAACTTAAAAGTGATTTTTTAAAAGAAACTTTATATTAACCACTTTTTGCTATTACTACCTACTTATTTTTAATTTTATTCAAATAACAAAACCAATCAAAACAATGAGTAGACTCAGTTGTTTTGCGATTTAAATCGAAATTGAATAGCTACTCCCGCTACTGAGCAGTAGAAAAAACTACTAGGACAAATCCTATTTTTAAATATCTTTCTCAGTATAGTGTGGAATTTTGATATGACTCACAAATTGTATAAACAGTATAAAATTGGATTTTGTAATTTTGTTTAATGAAAATCAATTACTTTTAATTAGAAATTATGTTTTTGACGTAATTTGTTTATCTGACTAAAAGAGTTCATTGACTAAATTTAATTTCAGTATTATATAAATTGTATATTTTTTGTATTGTACGATATTATGTATGTGGGAGCTTAAAAAAGTATCTACTTACCTATAATATATTTTTTTCATTATGTTAAAATTTGTTTAACATAATTTTTTTTTGTGTTTTGCTGCCCAATTATATTCCAACTGATTTTTTATATTCCTTTGTTTAAAAAATAAAATAATTCTTTATAATCAATAAATACTAAAAGTTTCATCAAGGCAAAACAAAAGAAAATGTTTTTAAGTTGTTTTTATTTCACTCGTTAGTTATAAAAACAATATTACTTAAGTAGAAACAAAATACTACAAAAAGGAGGCTCTCCCAGACTGACACAGTTCTGTCAACAACGACGAATAAAACCAATAGGCGCAGTACACATATCTATCTATCTATCTGAGATACCTTTGCCTACGGGTTGGTCAGCCATGAATAATATTTAAAAATCGTGTGAAAATTTAATTTTTATGAGCTAATGAGGAAGGAAATTTTGGGTTAAGACTATCTTACACTTAAGAGCGATTGGTGAACACCAACCTAAAAGTGATACATTAAGCCAACTACTGATTGATTCCCACATCTTTTATAAAAGCTACCTTGCTTAAACGAGTACTTACAAAATTTATATGGTATACTACAACCCAGTTTTAGTACCCCACCAGTTTGCGAAATAGCATAAATACACAGTACTCGTATTAAAGGTATTCGTAATTTGCGAATCTATCGGCTGAACAATGTTGTCTTGGAAAAAATGGATTTTCCATACAAACTATCGATAACAACTATGAAAATATCGCTGGTGCCTCATCTCTACATAAAACATAAGTGATGCCCCAAAATTGTTTAGCCTAACGTGCTTTTTTTTAACATGCCCATTGAGGCTTGAAAAAAAAACACATCTGTTACTAAGCCCTTAATCAAGCTTTTTATTTGTTCAAATATAAATTTAGATTTACCCATTTCAGTAAAAAAAAAGAGTAAAACGCTTTTGCGAGTGAAGTGAGATGAGTCGACGAATAAGGTGAGTCAACTCATTTCACTAACCAAAATAGCTAAATCTCGACATAGGCTTGTCGCAAGAGAAAAAATATCTCAGTCTGACCGGGGCCTAACACCGATAACACATTTGGCCTCATCCACTCTATCTGACAGATATGTTCATTTAAATTTTTTTTGAGCATTTTCATGCCAGAGTGAAACAACCATAATGTACCCATAAAATTCATTTTCGTACATTGCATTTTGGTTTTCTTTTGAGTCTGAGTCTGACGCGTACAATTTATTATATAGGTTTTTAATTTTAATTTGTAAGTTTAACCAGTTGTTTAACAATAGAGCATTTAATGTCCAAAATGACTACCGTAAATATAAACTCAAGAAAAAGTCCAAACATCCTAAAGAAACAAGGCACCGACCAGTGGGTGAAGCTGAATGTCGGTGGGACATATTTCCTAACAACCAAAACCACACTATCCCGTGATCCAAATTCGTTCCTGTCGCGTTTAATTCAAGAAGATTGTGATTTAATATCCGATCGGGTATGTGTGAAGTGTTAATGGACAAATTAAAACATAAATTTTATCATAAATTATATTAATTTATTTATTGTCTGCTATTTCATCTCCCTTGTCCTATACCTTTCGACTTTTTATTTTTACCCTGGGAGTTCCTATTTGTAATCGGTATCATTGTTCTCTGCGTGTGGGTGTGATTATTTTTTTTGAAGATGATTTTTCATTCATTTTACCTAGCTACATATTTTTTGTAGAGAAACATTCATTAAAAATGTTTATTTATCTACATACTTTTATTAAACACTAGAAATCCTCTATTGAATTGTAGGTGGTTGTTTTATTGTTTTAAATGCGAATCAAGGCATGGTGCACCCAGCGGTTTGTTGGTATACTACAGCCAGCCAAGAGTGAACTATATATTGTTTTTTTTTTTAATAATATAGAACACTGAAGCCTTGCAGAACAGTATATCTATGTACGCTTGTAGATACACTTTCTACTTTTGATAGAAGGTGCCCCAAGTGCTCCAGTTTGAATGTAGGTTACACAAAAATCTATTGTTTTTTTTTTGGGAGATCTATGTAAACAAAATAGAACGCGAATAAGTAAGTACATGATATTATAGTAAATTATGATATCAAAATAATCTATTAATTAGTTTATTTAAGTAGATTGCAGTTGATATAATTTAATAATATTTATGTACATAAGGACAACTATTAATCATTAGGGTACTCTATTTAATTTAACAATGAATAATAATTATTGTCAATTTCATTTAATCAAAACATAAGTAAGAAGCGTATAATTAAAAAAAAAACAACTAGCATCTTTATGATGAATTGGGTAGCTATGCACTTTGCATTTAAAACAAAAAAACTACATAAATACATAAGTGCAATGCAGAATATATTGTAACAGGTTAGGATTTAAACTTAAGTAATTGGTAACTTTTCCTGTTTTTGTGAAATCGTTAGAAAGTATCGACTTTCATATCCTCCTGTTTCCAAATATTCCTATTTTACATTGCTTTGATTTGTATTTTTTAACAACCCATACAATTTCATAATTCCTCGTTGTCTACTGCCATCAATTCACACTACGTCTTATTCTACAATGTGAGCCGTATATAAGCGCTGTACGAAAAACTGCCGGGTAAAGTCATCCTTTAAGCGGAAACAACGATATCTTTGGTACAAAGTACAAAGATAACTTCTTTAGCCGAGCAACAAGAATGTGAAATGTGTGATCTCTTCGATGACTCCAAGGGGAGTGATTTATTTCGATTTTTTAGTACTTGTCCATAATTACCCGCAGGTAGACTTCAAGAACTCGTTGCAAGGTGACCCATATCAGATCTCGTGGTTCTATATAGAATATTTTTTTTCTTTTTCAAAACTAACCATTGATGTCCCAATTTCGTGTATTAACCTTCCCCTTGTGTACCAATCTTCAACTGATAAGGCATTAAATCACCGCGGAATAGTTTATAAATGAGATTCTAGGCTCATTTGAAACCAATACATATATTCAATATTTTCCAGAACTCAGGAGATTAAAGTATTCGCCAAATTTGGAAGACTAAACGTGCTGAACTACGGTTAAAATATTTGTGCGATTGGACCTAAGAGTTTTTGTCTCTGAGGATATTTGTTTTGAGACTCTATTAAATAGCAACTTCTCGAAGACCGATGTTGTTTCAGCAAAACTGATAATACACTTTCTCTCCGCACTTAATATTTCTTACAATTTCATGTTCAGCCACATGAAAAAAATAGGGAAACGGAAATGCAACACTTGATTTTTTGCTCCATTGCATACAGCATACATTTTAACATCTGTTGCAGTCCAATACATTGTATTCTGCCAGAATAAGACGTTTGATTTTATAAGAGCTTTAGCAAAAAATCATAATTAATAAGGGTGTATTTATTTTGGGCAATTTGGTCAAAAACCTTGCTTAAGATGCCCAAAAATTACAAAAAAAAACTGATACTAGTATCATAAATTAAAGCTATATGTGATCGATCTGCTCCATTTTGGTATTTTAATTTCCGCCCAAAGGTAGTCATTTAAGCCATAACTGTACCATCAATCAACGCATTTTATGTGAATCACTTTTAATTTTAAGTGTATTGATTTCTTAGACTTACTGTTGCTAGTTTGTTTACCAACCCCAAACCCAATCTGCAACCAACCTTGCATATAAATCTAAACTAACTTGTTTCTTTTTATTTCTCTTTATTTAAAATTCAAACAAAAGGACGAAACAGGAGCATACTTGATTGATAGAGATCCAAAATACTTTGCACCAGTGCTGAATTACTTACGCCATGGAAAACTAGTACTTGACGGTGTCTCGGAAGAGGGTGTCCTCGAAGAGGCTGAATTTTATAACGTAACCCAACTTATAGCTTTATTAAAGGAATGCATTAATCACAGAGATCAGGTACGACCGACGGCGACGTTGCCAAAGACGTGTGCTTGCATTTGTGTACAATGGAAGCGATGGATGAGAAATAAAACATTTTTTTTTGTTTATACATTCAAATTGAACTGTTTTGATATGGCATTCTATTAATTATTTATTTTGCAGAGACCGCATATGGACAAGAAGCGTGTGTATAGAGTTTTGCAATGCCGTGAGCACGAACTGACACAGGTATTGTTTTTTTATTTAATTTCATCGTTTTATTATTTTCTATAAATATTTGTGTACAATGTGTGCACATTCCGTTTTGCTTGAATGAATGGTTCTTTTTAGTCGCACATTGTTCCAAATTTGTTTTTTTTTTAATAAAAAATTAATAACAAAAGAATTATAAAATTATTGAAACAAAAGAAAAAATTGTATTATTCATTCGATGAATTTGTAGTCAATTGGCGTTCATCTGTTTGAAATCATGATTGAGAAGAAATGTGCAATTAAAACATATGACGCGATGTTTATTCAAAAAAAAAAAAAAAATTGAAATTGTTTATATGGGATATCTGGAGGTTTTCAATGATATAATTGAACTTGGGTTACCTAGTGTCCAGAAACGAAAATATGAAAATGGTTAGGTTCTATGGAGTGTACCAAAGTACGTGTATTTTTTGTTAGTCCTAAACAATGGGCGTGGGCTAAAATAAGCGTCTAATAGGAAAGAACAAATTCGAAAAAAAAACAAAGACATTGTTCAAAGCTAGTGTACTATAGTGGCTATATATACAAATGTATCAAAAAAGTACAAACTTTCATATCTATTTCCCGATAATTATTTCGTTAAAACTTAAAACTAAAATCATATTTGAAAAAAAGTTAGTACTATAGAGTGTATGATCGATGGATAATTTGTTTTATTTAATAAACTTGCAGATTGTTGTTTATTTTAACAAAACAAAATTTAAAACAACAAAAAAAAAAAAAATTATAGAATTTTATACTCTACCATTTGTAAATAGTTTTCACTAAAAAAAATTAGAATAGACATTATGTACGTTTACAAGTTGATTTATACAAATATTTTTCCTTTCGCCTTTTTGTGTTGTTTTTCTAAGCAAGTAATGCTTTTGCGATTTCAGCATTAACGGATCTTATTTGTTTATTCAGATTATTGAATAAGTTTTTGTTTTAAAACATATTGACACTATTTTGTTTTCAGATGATATCAACTCTATCAGACGGATGGCGATTTGAGCAATTGATAAATGTTGGCATGCAATATCCCAACTATAGTCCTTTCGAAAACAATGAGTATTTATGTGTTGTTTCGAAAGACTGTCTAACACCAGCCGGACGCGAATTGGAATTAAATGACAGAGCTAAAGTTCTACAACAAAAAGGCTCTAGAATGTAAGAATACATTTAACATTTAAATTACAAAATTATCATTTTCTATTTTTAATTTAATCTTAAGGTTAATTTAACGATAAAATTAACATTAAAAGAAACTGAAACAATAATAACGAAAGTATTTTCAAAAAATTACTTTTCTATATTAAAAAAAAATATATAATTAAAAATATTTCGAAAACGTGATTAAAAAAAAAAAAAAAACTGATAGAATTTCTTAACCCGATTTAAACCGGCATGTATTTATATTTTAACTGTAGATTTTTATTTACTATCGCGATTTATTAGAGAAAACCATTAATATATAAGAAAAAATATAAGTGGAATTGAAATCACATCCCACTACCCACCGACCAAAATAAACATGGTTTGGAAATTAAGGTGGGCTATTTATTATGTTATTTAAATAAAACAAACAAAAATAAATAAATATTTTTATCGGAATAAATAATAAAAAAAAGTTTAATAAAAATATATTTACATAATATACATAAAATAGGAAAATTATAATTAATAAATTAATTAACACAGTCGTTAAACAAAAATTAATTAGATGTGAGAAAAACAGCGCACAAATCGACGTATTTATTATGTTTTACAAATCATTCTTATGTGTCCCCTTGTACAATATATTAAAAAATTGAACACGTATGTATACTATAAAACAAATTAAATAAAATTCGCCTAGTTACTGTCCACACATGGTTTTTTGTGTATGCATTATCTAAAATTTTTGTTGATTTTTTTGTTCACTTTATTTTAAAAAGCAGTATTTGCGTGTTTTTTTTCAAAATTCTTGGCCGCTCAGCTAAATTTTTACACGCAAACAGAACCTATTAAATTTATATTCATTCCATTGTTTTTTATGATGAAAAATATTTTATAGATTCAATACTGCATCGGGTATTGACTAATTTTTTGTTTATTTTTGTGTGTAGAATTTTGAAAACACACCAAAACAGAGCTTTTGTTTCAATAATTAACATGATAATGTTAGTATTGATTATGGCAGCTTAATATGAAAGAAAATAACTAATAAATTAGTTACATAAGCTCGATTAACTATCAAGTACTCTACACTATCCAACTGAGTATTAACACATATCAGAAAAGTCATATACAATTTCTCAGACTTTTTTCAAATAGTGTTAATACTCAGAGGTATAGGGGGCTTTAAGCAAAACTTTTATTTCACTATTATATCATTAATAGGAAACTTTATTTCAACTATCCATTAAGATTATATATCTTATCTTAAACGATGTTTTCAAAAATTTACAAAAACGGAACTAAATTTTTTTTAACTACATAAGCATTTCACATTTATGACTTGATATTGTAAGAATATTTCGTATTCGGGAAAAATGTGTTGTTTGTTTGTGAATATCATGTATTTGGGCTTGTCCTTGTTTTGCTTGTTATTTAATAACCAATTTCAGCCATAGCCATATATGTACATTCCAGTTTCTTGGTTAAAATTAAATTCAAAATCTACGGTTGTTAAGAAGAAGGTGTACCTACAGAAGCGTAAATGTGCAAATAACAAAATTGTAAAGCCAAAATGGCCAAATTGGTATTTTAAAATATGTACTACATACATATGTTTTATTCTATATGCGAAAAAAAAATTACGGCGAAGTTACGGAATACCCATCATTTCAGATAAATTTAATCACCTTAAATTTTAATTTAATCAACCTGTTAGTTTATTTGCTGTCATTGAGTTGAGAAATTTTTGATATTATGTATGTATTTTTTTTTTACTGTTTATTGAAGTACAAAATTAAAAAAAAAAAACTACAGATGTAATTGACAGTGAAACACATGCATTAAATCTTTTTAATTTTATTTTCATATACCCGATCTGATGGAGAAATTTTGATCTTGGATCTAAATTTAGCATGAAAGAGAGATTTTAAAAATTCACTTAAATTTTTCTGATAACCTGTGTATAAATTATTTGGAAAATTTTTAATTTACTTTAAATTTTATTTTTCTTTCAAAATTTGGAAGTTTAAGATTCGAGTAAAAATTATAAAACGACTATTTTTCAATTCACTTGAATTTATTTTTTTATTTTTTGGAAAGTCAGTTAGTTCAGTTATAAAAACATAATTTATAATTTGATTTAATTTTTTTTTAATCTTGTACCATTTTTTTTTTAAATTAAACATCTTAAAAATTCACTTGACATTTTAAAATTACTTAAAATTTTTGGAAAATACAATTTTTTAAATTCACGCGAATACTTAATTTTTTTTGACCCCTGGATATCCCCTAGTGGCTATGACCGTTGTTGTTGAGTTTTGTTGTAAAGGTGATTTGTTAACATTTTTCATTTGAAAAATAAAGTCATTTGTTCATCCGTTTCGACATATTTTAGACTTGATTTACAAATTCACATATTTTATTATTCAATTGCAATTATAATATGAATATCCTTTTATATTAATTTGATAATGAACTTATGTATATACCAAGCCAAGTTAAGTGTGTTGTAAATTTCATATTTTTAAAAATCTTTCGATTCTTAACAAAATCTATATAACATTGTCAGTGCACCCACTGACTTCCAGGTGGTGTGGAAGGTATTTTTAATATTCACAAACAATTTGTTGGCCAAAACACGTGCAAGGAAATTAATAAAATAAAAATGTTTTTTTTTTACTAAAATTGAACAAAAAAAAATTAATAATTAATATGTATGTATTGTATATGTGTATCTTTAAAAATGTACCATAAAACATTTCATCCCATTACATATATGGTTAGAGAAACTTCACAAACTATCATAATATTGAATCCTTCATTTCATTCGAAAAAAAAAATCATCAAATTGTTTATTGTTTTTTAACTGTTTTCTTTGTTTTTTTTTGCAGTCTTGGAATTTAAACATTTACAAAATGTTATTCACAATAATTTTTTCGCAACTACACACAAATACATAATATATAAGAGAGTACTATTGTCATAAAATCCTTATCGTATACTTTTCTAACAAACAAACAAAAATAATAAAACGAGAAAAAAAAATTTAAGAAAAACACTATAAATTTAAATTAACAAAACAAAATGCTTATTGTCAAATTTGATGTTCAAGTGCAACTTGTATGGTATATTAAAAGAAATAATAAAAACATGTTAGCGATACAAATTTCAATTTGATGGTGAAAAATATAAAATGTGTAATGTAAGTTATGAATCACATACAACAACAAAAAAAGGCAAAAAACTGTAGACGCATTAATTCATGCAAAGATTTAAATAATTATTTTGTTTGAATTTAGATATTTATTTAATAGACAATTCTATTTATTGTCTGTTTACTATTATAAAAATATTATTACTATTACTTTAAGTAATGAAGCATTTTGTTTTTTTTTTTTTTTAATTAACATTTTAAACAGGTATAGCAATATAATTAAAATAACATTTTTCTTAAAAAAAAGTATACAAATAAACTTGACACAAAATATAAAAAATAAGGAATAGAACACAAATTGTTCAATGCAACTTACAATTTGTAAGAAAGTTCATTATTATGTTAAGTTATAATAATCTATTATATTTATACAATAACCAAATATTATATTCTGTCACTTCATTAATATGAACAAAAAAAATACATACTCACCTCACATTCATAAACACACTCAATCACTTATAAATCACTCATCAACACAAAAAATAAAAAGAAAACACATTTAAATTCGTTGGAGGGACAAATTCAAATTTTAGTATTAAGATTAATAAACAAAAATAAATAAACAATTCTTGTACACATACCATACGATTTGTTAAATGTGAATGAATAAAACATAAATTACCGAAAATATAAAAAAGAAATGTTGAAACGAAATTTAAATATTGAAGTTAAACGTATTATTATGTCGAACTTCAATATTTAAGTTTCATATCAACAAACGGTTCGAACTCTTATAATCTTATATAAACTGAAAAAAAAAAATATTTAAAAAAATTAACTCACAACAATAACAATTTAAAACTATTTTAACAATCGAACCTGGTGCTCCAAGCTTTCGATCATTCGCCGCTGATTGAAATATGTTGTGGTGCATGCGTTGTACTTCTTTTAACCATCGCAATCAAACCACTGATTATAAGTGTTAAAAAAACTATACAACAACAAAAAATATATACACATAAATTTTTCCTACGGACCTAATCAAATAAATTAAAAATATATATATAGAGAATATAAAAAAAGATACAAAATTATTTAAAAAAAAAATTAAGAAAACAAAATTGAGAATTAGCTTACAAGATCTTGTAAAATTAAAAAAAATACACAATCATGAGTAAATGAAAAGTTTTCTAAAATAATAAAAACTAAATGAATTCGATCGTTTGTTTTATTTGTTCAAAAGACAACCCAACGAAGCTCGTTGCTACAGACGTGAGGCCTAGCTTTGTAATTTGATTTGAAAATCAAATCGTTCGAATCGAAAAATTATGTACTCGAGTATTCAAAGGAGAAAAAAGGAAAATTGCGTTTTTTTTTAGAAAAGGTGAAGATCAACAATAGTTGTTCCTATTACTTATAATTCAGGAAGCAAAGATTTATCGATTGGAAACTCTTATGTTTATTTAGAAGGGTATCAATAAGATGTAAACTCATTGCTCATTGTTTTCGCTTTCAGGAAGAATTTAAATCGAAGTTTGATATACATATTTGATATACATATCAATACGATGCACTGTGATTCCATTCTTTAGAATAAGTCCACTAGTTCTCAATCCATTATAATGTTAAGTTTGTAGTTATTCTTTGGAGTAAGTAGACAAACCTTTTATCCGGGGGAATAATTCAGTCTCTAGCTTAGCTTATCGCTTGTCCCAATGCAGTCGCTACACATTTTTAGATCAGTCATTAAATAAAATAATTTTTCTTTTGATATATTACAAATATTTTATTGAACCAATAAACACAATGGAAATTTATTTATTTTATGTGAAAATTTCTGCGATGAATTTATATCCTTTTATGAATATTTACAAATTAGTAAGGAGCACTCAAAATTAATGATCTTAAAAATCATTTCAATGCTTTGGGTTATAAACTAAAAACTACAAATAAAAAACAATTTTTAACCTTTTGGTGGTTGTATCAGAAAAAAAAACAAAGATTTCTAAATTTAAATAATGCGTAAAATATTTTTGTTGTTAATTGTCCAAAACACTTCAATCACAAACAAATCTAAAGATCCAATTAAAACTAAAAACTACAATTGAATGGTAGTAGAGCCGCCAATAGGGGGTTATCAACAATTTAAAAATTAATTACTATTCGTAGTACTTTATGTTATTTTTTTTTAACTTTTTCTTTTTTAATAGTAAAACTTGGTTTAATTTTTAATATTAATAAATAGCCCTACTAAACATATCAACAACACGAAGATTTTTCAGGCTCCGCCACAACCAAATTAAAGTCCAAACTACTGGGTCGGGTGAAACCAGTCTTAATGCCATCCCAGCCATCTTCGACTTTGTATTCACCTGAACGAATACGTGAGTAAACTTCCTGTGTTACCATGCGAAATGCTTCTTCGACATTGACACCACTACGTGCTGAGGTTTCAACAAAATGCAATCCGTGTTGTTTTGCAAATGCTTGTGCCTCTTCTGTACTGACTTCACGATGGCTACCAGCATTAACTAGATCGAGCTTACAACCGACCAAAGCAAATACTGGACGATGGGGCTCAATATGTCGTCGTGCCTCCATCATCCATAGCGGGAGGTGTTCGAAGCTCGCATGATTTGTTATGTCATACACAAGGAGTACGCCAACCGAATTGCGGTAGTAGGATTTCGTAATTGACCGGAAGCGTTCTTGACCGGCAGTATCCCAAAGTTGAAGCTTAATTTGTGTGCCATCCTTCATTTCAATCAGTCTGGCAAAGAAGTCAACACCAACTGTTGGATCGGAAAGCTGCAAAGAAAGTGGAGAAATAATTTGAATTCCTCTTAAATTCAGTTTTCTTTTTAGTACAAGTCGAAACTCGTTCAAATTCTACAATATATGATATCCCAAGTTCTCTGTATGAAAAGGACTATGGATGATAAAGTGGCAAAAACTTAACGCAGTTTATGGAAAATATTCAAACAAAATATCAGGTACTCAAAGTTTGAATCAAACAAAATATCAGGTACTCAAAGTTTGAATCAAAATGAGAGTGGGGGTTTGGTGTAGAATGGTAAAAATATATCAGATTATGAATACGAAAAAACAATAGCGTCTATAAAAATGTTTTGCAAGAAAGGCTGTTTTTTTCAAGGGAGAGTAAACTGTGGGTTTATTATCAAACAATCCAGCAATATGTATTTGTTAATATTTAAATTCTGCCATCGCACAAAAGTTGGTGAAAAAAGCTTTAAATTTGTACCACTATTTTAAGTTTTCGTAAATATACCTACTTATTTATCGAAAGCTGTTATTTTTGATTATTATCTTACAATTTTCTTTCCTTAAAAAAAATACTTCCATAAAGAACATTTTTATAGACTCTTTTGATTCTTCAATCTTATAATCAATGACGTATTTTAATTAAATTTTTAGTTAAATTTAAGAGCGCTCGATGGATACCAAATCTAGTTTATATTTTTTCGTGAAGTGAATAATCCTTAATGAAAAAAATGCACTTCACAAGAGCCTTCACGAGTTAACAAAAATTTTAAAATCACGACGAATCACGACATGATTCACAAGTATATACTACGCACAAAATAACTAAATGTTTATCAGCTCTACGAACAAAAGAAACAAATGATTCGTACGTGCATCACACACATTTTTGAACAGTAACGGGAAGACTTGATTTAATTGTTCCTAAGAGTCTGAAGAATGGTCATTAAATTTAGGATATAACCCAGATTTATTTATTTTTAAATAAATTAAAAAATAAACCTCTAATTTAAAAATAATTTTCGACTTTATAAAAGCAATTTCACCTGGGACTATTTGAGTGTTTTTTTCTCTACTTCAAAAACTGAGAACATTAATAACGCTAGTATATTGGCCTCTGCATTTATTGGCATTCACAATTACATTTGCCAGAGAAATTTCCTTTTTATTTTTCGGAAACATGTACAAATACAAAATTTAGAAATAAAATTAAAAACAAAATATTATTAGACAGAAAGAAAATCTCAAATTTATTTTAACAAACAGGCACCAAAGCCATAACTATTGACTCAGTCATTTCAAAATTTTATTCTTGTTTTGAGTCACATCACAAACAAAACCAAAGCCCTACATTCATTATCAGCTAAGTAGTTATAGTCATTGGGAATTTCTTGGTGAATTTGCTCAAAGTACATACAAAGGGAATCAATCCTTCATAAAATGAGTTGCATAACTACAAATCTCTGTTCAAGCATAGGTTAAATATTTATAGCAATAATTTAATTACTATCATTATAAGAGCTAAAACAAAAAAAAAAGTTTAATCGACTAAGGGAGTAGCTGCTTTGTTATTTGTTTACCAATTCATTTATGTAGGTATGTATGTCATCGCTGAGACCGAGAACAAATCAGTAGTGCGAACTAGAATATAAAATTTCTTATCAACAACTCATGCCATGAGACGGTCATGAACCTTTTTTTTCTGAGAAATTATATAAATAATTTTCTGACTTGGGATAATAATATTTATTTATATTTAGGTATAAGAAAACATAATGAAATTACCTCAGCAAATTTTCCATCTGTGAAAAATTTGAGCAAGGAACTCTTTCCGACTGTGCTATCACCAATCAGAATCAAACGGAATTGATAATCGAAAATAGGCTCAACCATGGTTTCCAATTTGCACTTTTTATAGCTTCGTCAAAGAAAAAGAAGAAATGGGATTCTTCTTTTTATATTTATAGACGCACTTTGGAATTTCAGGAATCTGTTTTTTTTTTCTCCGATTTATTTCTGATTAATTTGTTTTTTTTTTTGCCTTGTTAATTTTTCATCGGAATAAACTTTTTGTGTTTTTGTAATTTCAAGCAACGACGCAAATGTTGTAATTAAAATTGGATTGATTTACATTTTTTTCTTGGAGTATTTCAATGAATAAAATTGGACTGAGAACACTTAATGGTTTTTTTCTTTAAATAATTGATTAGCTTTTAATACAAATAATATTTATTTATTTTTTATCGAAATATATTTAGGTGTAAGTTTTAAGCATCAAAACACTTTTATTTTTCTTTGCAAATTACTTTTGTTTTTCTACTGTAAAGATGCATCAAATATGAATACCCGGATTAGGAAAAAAAAGTGGTTGGCCTCTCGGTAAACGTCAAGAAATGTCAGATTAATTTGTCCCACATTTGGCATTAAACACAATGGTGAAGGGTGTTATTATTCACAATAGTCTCTTTGTGAATTTGTTCAAATTTATTACAGCCCTATTCTGGCGTCGTGAGGGCTCACAACTCACAAACGTCACAAGCTGTGAGTTCATCACAATGTTTTCAGAAATCTAACTTTTTCAGATATTTTTTCAGAAAACGCAAGATAATTTTTATTTTGCACTCTTTATTTACTTTTAAGTACCTACTCCTTTTTATATGAAAAGAATGCTGAACCCGAAAAACCTCAGAAAACTAAATTTACCTCACCTTGTAAGGTATCAGTGAAGTTTGTGAATAGTAGTAGTAGTAATTTTTATTGAGATTTTTCTTTTTTTTCACATTTGATTTGTTATAAATTATACATTATTCCTTTGTATATGAAAACTATAGTACTATCATGGCGAGTTTTTTTTAGGGTTGCAGAGGTCCTGGTGGTGGCGCTGCAAAATGTGAGGTGTAAAATTCGATTTGGGGAGTCTTTAAGCGTCGAAAATTGGTGGTAGGAGCAAGAGGAGACTATTTTTTGGATAATTGCATCCAAAAAATATCAATAAATATCATTTAAAACCTCCATAAGCTCTCCACAAAAAAAAAAAGAGTAAGGGTTGCATAGGTAAATTAGATGTCGCCCCATTCGACTTCCACCATGATAGTACTATAGTTTTCATATACAAAGATTATTCACTTGAAATTATATTTGCCGAATTGGCCAGGCTACACTGATTTTTATTTTTATTGTTATTTTATTTTAAGCAATTTAATGAAAGTTGAAAGAAATAATTAATTCTGCTATGGAAAATTTATATGAGTCCACTCAATAGGAACCATGCTTGTTTTGAAGTAGGTAGAGATAGAAAGAGATAACAAATGAAGTTTGTGAATTGGGCTGTTAGTTATGACAGAAATATTTCAGTGAAATAGGGCTCTTAAGAAAAAAGCATCATGATAAACAAACGTCAAAGCCCACACTTTGACATGAAAACTCACTATTAAGACTTTTTATGTGAGTAAGTAGTATAAGAATGTTAATATCTATTTAAGATTACTATATACATTGTTTTTTTTATTGAGTATTCACTGAACGCTCTCAACTTTGAAGGGCTAAACATAATAGACAAAAATGAGCGAATACGAGCAAATTAACTGACAGGCCCATAATATCACTTTCTTACTTACTGCTGATTGTTATGGGCTTTGAAAAAAAGATCTGCAATGCGTTTGATTGGTTTTTTTAAATATTCTACTTTTGCGAAAATCTTACTCCCCTGTTTTGACAGCAGTTGTTTTAACATAATAACTGAAAAAGATACCAAATAGACCTACAAATGTTTGCATGTTTTAAAAAAGCACTGTGAACACCGTCCTCTTTGGAAGACAACTCTGTCGCACTAACCAAAAAAAAAGGGCCATCCCCGACTAATGAAATGACAGATGATGAACTTATATGAGTTTTATTTTTATTGAAGAATTGTCGCCCAAAGTGCAATAGTTATAATTTCACAAGCGCAGAATTAAATTTATTAAGAAAAATATCCAACAAATCCCACGCGCATAAATAGCATGCCTGTTAACAATAGAGAATTAATGCAAGCAATTGCGATTGTTTCGAACAATGCAAATGTGCGAGTTTGTGTTAAACAATCTGGGAAAGGTGCAATGTTGTGTGGAGCAATGTGTTTAGCAGGAGGGCTCCTTTTGGGTCCTCCTGGCTTAGCAATAGGTGGAACTGTTGGAGGACTAACTGCCTACAAAATGTCATCAGGTTAATAAAATTTCCACTCTGTGCAAGACTGACGTTATTTGCGTCATTTTTTTTTTTTTATAAAAATAGATCAATGATTGATTGTTTCTACTGTTTTCTAGGCAACTTCCGTCCAATTGGTGATATCCTTATGAACGATCTTACAGAGCAACAGCAAGAAGAACTCATTCAACATGTTCAAGCTGCTATTGCCGATATTGGCCCCTCAGATTTGGCACTTTTAATACCTCTACTTGCTAGGAATGCCGATATCCAAACTGCCGTTCTGAGGACAGTCACTTCCTTTGTCACAAACGACCTTCGAATGCAAATTATTGATTGACCTAAAGCTTTTTAGTGTGTTCGGATGGTGATTAGTAAAATTACCAAAAACATGTTGGTTTTGTCAAGCATAAACAAGTGCAACTTATAGTGTAAGATTTTGTATTTTCATTAAATAAATATATTTTTAGGATAAAATAATAACGTTTACTTGTTTGTTTTCACTCAATCCCAGTCGACATTAACTTGGTCCTAGTTGAAAGCAGTCGTCTGACCAGTTCCATCAATATTTACCTCACAAACCAAATACAAACAATTCGAAGCTAGAATAATTTCGATGTCAGTTTTGACCTTTTCACCAATTAAACACTGTTAATTTGTACCCTCGGCTATAGCAACGGATGTTGTTAAAATATTTCCCAACAGTTGCTTTAAATATGAACGATCCTACCGGGTAACAATGAGAAAAACTCATTCAGAATATTGAAGCAGCGCTTGAAGATTTAGTTTATGTGAATTAGGCACTTTTGGCTTATACATATGTACATAGGTATGCTTACCAAAATAGATTTCGAAGATGCCATTCGCAGAACAGTAATTCATTTTGTCAAAAAGGCAATTTCGAATGAAAATTGTTTGATTAAAAATTATCAAAACCTTAAATAGTTTTTTTTTTCAACAAACAAAAAGAATTGCAAAGTAAGCCCCGTTAACACGAGAGCGACCAATGGCAGATCGGAAACTGAGATTTTTCAAAAATTGTTAGAAAAGTGAACCAAATTCTAGTTAAAATTCTGAAATTTTCATAAAAATTATAAATTTGATAAAAAAGTCATAACAAATTTCTTAGTTCGTGACGACCAATTTATTTTTTCAAATTTGCTTATTTTAACAATAAATTTGAATTTTTTTTTGTATTTCAACATGTTTTTGGAATACATTTCCACTATTTTGGCTGGTGGCTCTCCTGTGAATGGGGTCATTGTGTAAGATTTTATATTTTGATTAAATAAATATATATTTTCTAAGATTGCATAATAATAATAATAATTGCGAACAGTTGTTGGTCTTCACTCATTCCCAGTCGACATTAACTTGGTCCCAATTTACAACAAACGGCTGATCAATTGTTTCAATCATTACCCCACAATACAAACAATCGGAAGCTAGGATATTTTCAATCTCGGTTTTGATCTTTTCGCGAGTTAAACGCTGTTGATTAGTTCTTTCGGCTATAGCAACAGATGTGGTTAAAATATTTTCCAACTGTTGCTTCAAACTCGACAGACGACGATTTTGTTCTGATGTGAGCATTGGAGTGATTTGATTCTCTAGACAATCACCATGGAATTTATGTCCGCAAGGAAATACAAAGAATGGCTTTAGCAGTAGATAAGTTTCACAAATGGCACAAGGCTCCTGAGCACCAATCCGAACTGATCGATTGCGTAGACCTTGGAGATCACTGCGTACACGTTGGGCCTGTTTGAATGATTCTGTCATGTCGGCTTGAAGTGTTTGAATTTGTTCATTGTAGTTCTAGTTTAAGGCGAAAAGGAACATTTGCTTTTTATTATTTTTAACGATATGTTTGGGGTATGTATATTTTACCTTCAGAGCAGTGCATATGGCTTCTTTAAAGTCATCGATTTTTTCAAAATCCGAAAAGAAAGGCAAAAGATCTTCAATACGCAGTAGATCACATTCTTTGAGTAGTTCTAGGGCTTTTTTTACATCATTTGTTCCACGAATGTCGTGTTGAGCTGTAAGTAGTAGCAGTTTTACAATTAATAAATTAAATTAAAAAATATAAGTAATCTAATTAACCAAAATTATCTCAAGTGAGTCATCGACATTCTGAGTTTGATAATTTGTAGGAAATGTAATCTAAAAAGTTCGTAGTCTTAAATGAATGGAATCTTAAAAAGTTGTCGTTATCTTATTACCACAGGGAAGGAGGTATAGAAATTAGTAAGATGTAGTTTAAGGGCCGCTCAGAACGTTCCATTACTTACTTTATATCTACAGGATTAGAATGCCAAATTAAACATACAAAACTTCTGAAAAAAAAAGAAACAGGCCATAAAAAAACAACGACAAACTTACCAATTCTCAACCACAGCTTTCTCCTAGTTTCCTCGTCGGCAGGTTTTGAAGCTGTCTTCTTAGCCTGTTCGATATTAAAAGTCAATGCCAATTCAACCGCTGCTTCCCACATTTCCAGCAGACACTGAAGAAAAACACAAGCAGTCTTTGCCTCATGCTCCAGGCAAACTCTTAGCGCGTACTTGACTTCGTAATGTACCAATGTGATATCAGTTCCTTCATTATCTAGATACTTATCCAACTCCTCCGGTTTGTATTGTGCATATAACCGCAACAAATAGTTATGCAATGCCTGTTTCTGCTCACCCATTGAATAAACAGCGAATTCAAGATACTTGATGATTTCCTCGATGTGCAATTGACTGTCCAAGCAGATCAAAGTTGGTACCAATCTCTCCAAATTCAGTTTCTTGCCCTGAGTCTTCAATGCAGCTACAGTCTCTTTTGGAATCTCCTCCATCAGAATTGGTGCATATTTGTAATACATTTCAGGGTTTCTCTGGGTCTTGAGTACGACCAGGGCCTGAGAGAACTTTTGTTGATTAATATGCTGATTAATGACTGATTCATAGTCCTCATTAACTGCAGCCAACATTGAAAGATTATGGCTATCACCATGGGATGCCATCAAATCATATATCACTGCCCTATTATTGCGAATACATTTTTCCACTCGAGGTGTTTGCAAAAAATTATCAAACTCCGTCTGCCAATCCTGTTTTTTTTGTTCATCCAGACCAGGCCAAGATATTTCGGTGAGATATAATTCCACCAACCACACAACCAACATGGTTATCTGAGTGAGATCTGTATCGCGGAGTTTTACGAGGCGATTCTTAACGTAAGTCATCAATGGGCGTTTATCTTCCAGCGAGAGGAACTTAAGACAAATTTGTTCGAAGTTTATTTTTGTATTTGAATATATCACCGCACTGCGAAGGTATTCCTTTTGGTCGAAAGAAACTTCTGCTTTTCGCGCCAGAACAATATCTAGTTGGGCGGGATTTTCGGCATTTTGTTCAGCCAAATCGTACATTCCCTTTTGTAAGTACAATTGCCAAAGATCTCTTTTTTCGTGCGTCACTTTATAGTGGAATATATGTTTGGAAGTGTAAGCATAAATAGATCCATTGTAAGGATCCATTACAATGTCCAGTAACTTGCCAAATTGATCTTGGAAATACTCTTCATATATAGATTCTTGGTTGAGCAGACAAACGCCGGTAATATGGTCGGGGTAGAGAAGCAACGCATGAAACTGAGTGAGCATTATGGTTTTTGGCACCAGCTGCTTACGTTCCTCCACAGAGAGTGATTTGATATCTTGAGAGAATGGAATGTTCTCTTTGCCCAGAATAAAATTTTCTTGGGTAATGTCCTTTGAGAGCTCACCAAACCGAATACCATTGCCATTTAACCAAGCATATCGAGTTGGCCATTTAGATTCTACATGGAAGCCAAGAACTGAATACTTTAAATCAGTTTTAATCTCCTCCGTGAGTTGGGCACGGATTCCACTGACATATGCATTGAAAATAGTTTGAAGAGAAAACTTGTCTTCGATTGTTTCATGGAACCCATACAAACAGTCTGGGGTTGCGGCCAACACCACATACTTGTTGGAACCTGGAACTCGAAAGAAATCCAAACCATTGATTGGATACTTCGTGCGGCCAAGTCCTAGGTCATAGATCTGTTGAATAAAATATATGAGATTTAGCCAGCTAAAGAAAGTGAACACTATACGGGTCTAAAGAAGCAGAGTGAATGAGCAAACCAAGAAGAAATTTGTGTGTTTTAGAAAAGAAAGGGATAACATAACCATTTACCAGTCCATCCAGTTCCCTCAGGCCGTACAGGGGAATGTATGAAGGCAGCTAATCGATTTAATTTAAGGTCAACATGGTTTATTTTTTTAATGACAAAATGATGATGAGTGGGCGGATGATAGAGAAAAAAGACATCATATAAATAATTGCTTACCTGCTTGCGATATGACCTATCTCCATCTTGATTAAGATCAATTTCAAAAATCAATCCTCTGCTAGTTCCAATCAAAATGGGTCCAGTTGACGACTCATCACCTTGATAGATATTGAATCCTACGGCGGTGACTTCGTGATCTTTGAGTTTTTCAATTCTCTTGACTCTGTTGGTTTTGCCATTTACATAAAGCAATTCGGGAGATAGTCCGAGTGTCTTTGAAGCCAGAGAAATTAGCAAATGCTGTCCGGTGTGGTCAAGGAAAATTTTTGAAATTGAATATCCATTTGCGTATTTTTCCAATGGGATTTCTGGAATGGATTAGTACACTGTATTGTTTTTTTTTGTATTCTAAAGGTACCCCAATACAAACCTATTGGAGGAGATGCCTTGGGTAACTGGTACTTGAGAAGAACCTGCTGTGACACAATGCAGTAGAGCCAATTATGAGAGACAGTAAGGTGTGTTATGGAGAATGTTGTTGGAATGGTAAGAAGCATCTTACGCTTCGTAAAAATGGGTTGTTCTTCCTGCATTCTATAAGTAATATAACCAGAGCTGGGTGGATCACTGGAACTGCTGAGAAATTTTGCTTTGGATTCTTGGTGACTCATTTTATTTAGAATCAATGCGAACAATTCGAATGTAAAATGATAAATATGGAATTTCTTAAATTAATAATCAGTAGTTGCTCTCGGCTGGCCTTTGGATATTTTCTTGTCCGTATCTTTTTCTTAGCTGCTACAACAATATCAATATTTAATAACAATCATCTGTCAAATAATGAACTGTCAGATAAATATTGTGGTGTCTTTTATTGACACCAACTAAATGAACGCGAATGTCACCACAAAGGTAAGTTAATTGAATAAAAAGTAAAACACTGAGTTTAGTTCAACAATTATTATTATTATTTTAAATATTAGAAATAAAAATTCAATAAACAAGTAAGACTAAATGAATTGTGTTGTGTACGAATGGACATCCGAAAACTAGAGAGAGTCAAATTGGAATGAACAAAGAAAGAATTTTTATATTCAAATTTCGGTTTGAATCTGCTGACTGTTTGGTTTTTGTACACTTTGAACAAAAACTTTGTTGTCTTCTCGAATGTTCTGGAATGTTCTAGTTCAGTTTTCGTACAGTTCGAAGACATGATGTTTAATATTGGAATTCGCCAATAGGAGCGTGACTATCGTTAGAGTGTCGCCACAGTACTCCCCCTTGAGTGGGTTTTGTCAGCTGGTTGATGAAACTTCACCATTCGTCTTTGATAAGTTTGTTGTGGCGGATCCATATTCGAACTCCAAAGATGTGGCTGAATTTTTTGAGTTGTTGCTCCTGTAGATGTCTCATCATCATCTGTTTTGGTGCTTTCGGATTTACTGATGTAACAAGGTTTAAGTCTGTCGATTGACACATTTTTTTCCTGGTTATTGATGTTTAATTTGTAGATTCTGTCTGAAGTTCTTTCGATGACTTTGTATGGACCTTGGTATGGTGGTTCTAAGGGAGCTTTAACGTGATCACAGCGTAACCAGACGTGTGTACATTTATTGAGATCCTTGGAGATAAAGATCCTGGCTTTGTTGTGATGTGCTGTTGGTGTTGGACGTATTCCTCGCATGTATTCTCGATGTTTTTCAATAAATAGTGATGAATCGGATGAAAGATCTGATGACACAAAAAACTCACCAGGAACTCTCAGATGTGTGCCGTAAAGCATTTCAGCAGGAGTGGCTTGAATGTCTTCTTTGAAAGAGGTTCTCAGTCCAAGTAATATTGTTGGCAGAATCTCAGTCCATGGTTTTGGAGAACACATTAGTGCGGCTTTAAGTGTCCTGTGCATACGTTCGACTATGCCGTTGGATTGAGGATGGTAGGGTGTTGTTTTTGTCTTTTGTGTTCCCACGAGGTTGGTTAGTGCATGGAAGAGCGCTGACTCGAATTGAGATCCTTGGTCTGATGTGATGGTTACAGGTGAACCATAATGAGAGATCCAGTGATCGAACAGTGCTGTTGCGACAGTGTCAGCGGTCATGTCTTTGATCGGAACTGCAACTGGCCATCTCGAAAATCGGTCTATCATGGTGAGGCAATATTGATAGCCTTGGACCATTGGTAAGAAGATGATGTCGATGTTAACATGGTTGAATCTTGAGTCTGGTACTGGGATGTGGTCCGGTTGAAGTTTTGTGTGTCGATTTACTTTGGCTCTCTGACAAGATAAGCACTCTCGAGACCATTGTAATGTGTCTTTGCGAATTCCAGGCCAGGTGTACTTCTCTCTCAGCAGACGTGAAGTGGTTCTACCGCTGGGATGTGCGATGTCATGGATAGTTTTGAAAGCTGTTCTTCTTAATGATGACGGAATGTAGGGTCTGACGATGCCTTGGGAGATGTCGCAATAGATGTTGATGCCTTGTTCAGCCTGTAGTTCTTGTAGATGTAGTGAAGATGGGTTGTTTATTAAATCCTTCAGGTGGTCATCTTTAAGCTGTTCGTCTCGGATGGTTGATGGACTTAGTATAGTTGGCATGTTTATGGTGTTGATTCGTGACAATGCATCCGCTACGATATTATCTTCACCTTTTACGTAAACTATGTTTGTTGTAAACTGTGAGATGTAATCTAGCTGGCGGATTCGACGATCAGGAGCTTTTTCGTGTTTTTGTTTGAATGCATACGTCAGTGGCTTATGGTCGGTTTTTATGACGAATGTGCGGCAGTCCAAAAGATGATGGAAAAACTTGATGGATGCAAATATGGCAAGTAGCTCACGATCGTATGTGCAGTAGCCTTGTTCAGAAGAACTAAGTTTTCGCGAGAAGAATCCAAGTGGTTCCCAATTGTTTCCAGACGATTGTTCCAGTTTGGCTCCGATGGCGGTGGAGGAAGCATCAGTTGTGAGTTGTATCTCAGCATCTGGAGAGGGAAACGCGAGAAGTGCCAGGTTGGCTATTCGCTTTTTGCATTCCTTGAAAGCTTGTGCTGCTTCTTCTGTCCAGATGATTGGTGTTTTGTCTTTTTTTATTGAATTCTTGAGATAGTTGTTCAAGGGAACTTGCAACTGTGCTGCATTTGGAATGCAATGTCTGTAGTAATTGGTAATTCCCAGAAAGCGTCTTAGTTCTTCTATCGTTTTGGGTTTTTTGAATTCAAGGATGGCATCAACTCTATCGCTTGATGGCGCATATCCCTGAGCGTTGATGATGAAACTGAGGAAATTGACTTCTTTCTTACCAAATTCGCATTTTTTTGTGTTGATGTTGAGTGAAAACGCTTGTAATCTTTCGAAGACTGTTCTGAGGTGCTCTTGGTGTTGTGTTTCGTTTTGTGACATGATTAGTATATCGTCAATATACACAAAGACGAAATTGAGGTCTCGAAAGATTGAGTCCATAAATCGTTGAAACGTTTGTGTGGCGTTTCTTAGACCAAATGGCATAACCAGGTATTCATATAGGCCCCATGGTGTTATGATAGCTGTCTTATGGATGTCATCTGGGTGCATGGGAACTTGGTGATATGCTTTGTCCAGATCAAGTTTGGTGAAGATAGAGGCACCATACAAACGAGTGAAAAGGTCTTGGACGAGTGGAGGTGCATATTTGTCAGCTTCAGTGATGGAATTGAGTCTTCTGTAGTCGCCGCAGAGTCGCCATTGGTTGTCTTTCTTTTTTGTGAGGATGATGGGACTTGCGTAAGGACTTCTGGAAGGTCTGATGATGCCTTCTTCCAACATGTCGGATATTTGTGTCCTTGCTGAGGATGCCTTTTCTCCTGCGAGTTTGTAGGACCGTGCAGAGACTGGTGGACCATGTGTGATGATGCGATGAGCGTAGTGGCTATTGTTGAGGTTTGGTTTGAAGTTTGGTCTGGTAATATTGATGAATTCTTTAAGGAGCTGGGTGTATTTATCTGGAAGCGATGTATTGATGGTGGAGATGTTGAATGTGTTGGTCTCAAGTGATTCACCTTTAGTTGATAAAGAGGTGAGAGGATCTAGGAGACGCTGGTTTTTTAAGTCCAGAAGCAGGTTGAAGTGGGAAAGAAAGTCGGCTCCAATGATGGCAGTGGGAATGTCGGCAATAATGAACGTCCAGGAAAAACATCTTCGTAGGTTGAGGTCGAGCTTTAGGATTTTTACGCCATAGGTGTTGATTGTTGACGAATTTGCTGCGTAAAGTTGCATCGTGTCTCTTTCGAGCTTGGTTTTGAAGACACTCACCGGAATAATTGAGACGATGGATCCAGAATCGATGAGGAAAGTTTGGTTTGTTGATCGATCCTTGATATGCAGTCTGACCTCTCTGAGTGATGCATCTATGCTGTCACCAACTACTGCTGTGGTTGATGACAGCATCATTAGTTTCCCTGCTTCGATATTGTCGGTCCAAAATTGCACGGCTTGGTGCAATGTCGAGCATCACTTCCATATCGATTGTGGTAGTAGCAGATACCATTGTTTCGATTGGGAGTGGTGGATCTTCCTCGTGGCCGTTGGACATGATGATGACACTGTTGTTGCTTGTGAGTTGGCTGTTGCTGTTGTTGTGCAATTTTCATGTCATAGAGTGTTTTGTCCATTTGTTGTTGGTTTGAGTTGAGGCTTCGTATTTCTTTTTGGCAATTGAGGATGGTTAGTTGCATCTCTTGTAACTGTTGCTCCAAACGTGAGTATTCAGACTGCATTCTGAAATGAGACGGTTGGATGTCCCTGCCGTGAACCGCCAAGACAGAAGTGCTGCTGAGAGCATCCATTATGCGGTCTGCCGTGTCTGCTAGCGCATTTAAGTCTTTAAGATTGTCGGATATCACCAACAGTGGACGAATTTTTTCGGGCAGTCGCTCTGTCCAGAGCTGATGTAGAACCTCATCTGTCACGGCGTTCTTAGCAAGCTCTCTCATCTCTCTAAGCAGCTGGGAAGGTTTTTTGTCGCCTAGGACCTTCTCTCGGAGTAACTTCTGGAGCTGCCTTTGACGAGATTCTGAAAAGCGTTGGAGTATGATGGTTTTCAGGTTTTGATATTTCTCTTGTGCTGGAGGGTTATTGACCACGTCAATGAGCTGGCTGGCTATGGTGAGTGGCAGTGCCTTAAGGAGTTGGTTGTACCTCTGCGCGTCGCTGGAGATTCTGTTGGCAACGAAATCCGCCTCAGCAATCGCGAACCAGAGCTCGGGTGATTCTTGAGCAAATTGAGGAAGATGTAGGTTGACAGCATATATGTATTCCTGTTGTTGTTGCGTAGGAGGAAGAATGCCGATTTTGTTGAACGGAAACATTTTGTTTCCTTCTCCTCCAGTCAACCCGCTATCGGAGAGTGCAGTTTGAGCGCCTGAGTCGTAGGTTGGATTTTCCACATCGAGTAAGCTCTGATTGCCATCCATGGGATTTTCTTGGGACATGGTTCGTGCTCCAGAGGTGCCTTTCGGTGGTGTTCGGCTCAACATGAAAATAATTTCAAATACAAGAAAAAAAATTAACGTTAATCACGTCGGGGTCACCAATGTGGTGTCTTTTATTGACACCAACTAAATGAACGCGAATGTCACCACAAAGGTAAGTTAATTGAATAAAAAGTAAAACACTGAGTTTAGTTCAACAATTATTATTATTATTTTAAATATTAGAAATAAAAATTCAATAAACAAGTAAGACTAAATGAATTGTGTTGTGTACGAATGGACATCCGAAAACTAGAGAGAGTCAAATTGGAATGAACAAAGAAAGAATTTTTATATTCAAATTTCGGTTTGAATCTGCTGACTGTTTGGTTTTTGTACACTTTGAACAAAAACTTTGTTGTCTTCTCGAATGTTCTGGAATGTTCTAGTTCAGTTTTCGTACAGTTCGAAGACATGATGTTTAATATTGGAATTCGCCAATAGGAGCGTGACTATCGTTAGAGTGTCGCCACAATATAAATTTTGACACTGCCATCTAACGGCAACGATTTGTTAGTTCGGAACGGAAGTTTGGAATGAAACGACTGTTCAATTCAAAACGAATTCAAATTGGATGTATTATTATATTTAAAAAAAGTTTACTTGAAATATATTTATTGGGGTTTTCCATGGGTAATCCAGATTTCGATCAAAAAATTGATTTTTTTTCGTGGCCCATAGAATACAATTGGAATTGATTTTTTTTTTGTCATTGTATTGGTCTGGAACCCGATTTTGTTTTCTTTTTGAAATAGAATTTTCATCACATCAAAAAAATTTTTCACCGCTTGATTTTTTTCAGAAGAACAAGTTGATGAATCTACCAATTCATTTAAAATTGCTTCCATTTTTTGTAAAATTTATTTGTTTAATAGATGAAAACTCAAACAAAGCCAAGCTAACAGCTGAAAGTTGTATTAGTATTAGTGCAAAGAGGGGTAAATCTGCCGAAAAATCCAGATCTGCAGATTTGATCTTAGATCAAAAATAAATCAATTTATTTTGCCCCATGGAATGCAAAAACAGGGGAAATTTGATTTTTGAATGATCTGGATCAAAAATAAATTGATTTATTTTGCCCATGGAAAACCCCATATGTTTGCAAATTAAAAAATGTTATTTTTTGTCTGTGATTGTTAAATTAAAAACTTAGTTGCTAAGAAAGGTGATGCAGTTGAATTTTTCAAATTTCCGTACACCCCTCATTGTATATGGATATATGTATTAGGTTATATATACAATGCACCCCTGTCACAATGACGTCGTTTGTATAACTATGTTTTTTTCCCAGATGTCATATTAAAAAAAATGTTGAAAGCTTTCTTGTTGGAACAGTAATTAAATTCAAGAGACTTAAATTTATTGAAAAAGTTGTCAATTTAAAATTAGAACTTTTATGGCGGAATCAAAAAAATGTGGAACATAAAGAAAAAATATATTTAAAAAAAGAAAAAAAGAAAAACAAAATATAAAGTAAATAGCTATAACATATAATCCCATCCCATTTAAATGTTCAGGAAGATTCACCACTCCCTGGAACTATGGACAAAGTTCCCTTTGTTTTAATCAGTGATGAAGGATTTTATTTAAAGCCAACGTTTCTTTGATCCAGGCCAAAAATTGTCATTGAAAGAAAGTGTTCTCAATTACAGGTTTGCTTAATGTTTTGCGCATCGAAATTTCGGAAAATGCAAGAGAATATAGCATAATGAATGGAAAATTAGTATAATGTGGTTCAAAATAATGAATATCAATCAATTTCGGCTTCGAGTGGATATGATGTGAAAATTCAATTTGCAAATTGGTGTATTTCCGAAGGAGACTAAAAATTTTGTTGATATTCGTGACTATGTGCAAAATTGGGCAGAAATGAAACATTTTTTTTGATAGAAAAAAATAATAGTTAAGTCAAATTCCTTATTTTTGCATTAAAATATTTTTCGATTTTGCACTGTAAACGCCTCAAAATTAATGTTGAACATTTCAAAAATGAAAACGGATTTGCAACAAGATTTTGAGAAAATATTGATTTCACCTCAAAATCGTCATTTTGAAAAGTAATTTGTTGTAATATGTATTAATTATAAATGTAACATATTTTCCATTTCGCTATTCCTCACAACCCTAATAAATATCTGCATTGCTTTCGGGTTCCATCATTTAATTTAACCTTTTTTTGGCTTTTTCAAACTAAACCAAAACACAAATGTCAATTTTAGATACAACAATATAAACATTCAAATTTATCCCCAACTTACTTATTAAAAATGTGAATTTGTTCTTATGACTTCCCCAGTTTACCCGGTAGTGCGAACTCATAATTTTATGAGACTCATAACTTAAAAAACCAACCCTCACCAACAACCTCATGCAACAACAATTCTCCGTTTTTGAGTAAAGAACAGTCACCATGGCAGTTAAGTTCACTCTATTTCGTGAAATCAATTTCCATACCCTCCCGTTTATGTCTGTCTATAAATCCACTCTTGATTTATTCACAACCTGGTCACCGCAGATTAAACTTTAAATTACCTTCTTTCTTAAAGAATCTTTGTGGCATCTCTACATTTAATTTAAAATTTACTTTCTCTCGTCGGATGTCTGCAAAAAAACAATGCTCCTTCTAATGCACTTCCTTATTTATCCGACTAGCAGACATAATCGTCCATTTAAATCAAATCAAAAGCAGTGTCTGAGAAACAAAGAGAATACACACAAAAAAATAAATCGCAAGAAAGAGAAAAGTACAACAAAAAAAGTGAAAAATCCCACTGCAAAAATTTATTTCATACTTTATCCTCGCACATTCATAGTTTCACAACCAGACAATCAGGCTGTAGTACATATATATGCCACCTTATTCCTCCTCCGCCTGGTCCAAATAGCATTCCAAAATAAGAGTTGGTATATAAATAGTCTCTCTGAATTCACACTTCATCTGGCTGTTATTGATTTTTTGCCACTAGCCCAGCAGGACCAGAGCCAAATTTTATCTTGCCCGTGGTCCGTAATGGCTCAAAGCCCAATTCATCTCTCGGTATTCCGAATTGTGTCAATTTAGCTTCATACGTTGCTAGTAAATCATCGTGCGCTTTGCACACACGTGCTAACTCGTAATGCAGCTCCTGAATGGTATTGTTCTTTGTTTTTAGCAAACTGTCAATCTTGTGTTTCATATTCTCCGGATTCAAACCGGAAGCTGCAATTGTTTCATTTAGAAGAGCTTCTCGTTTTTCAGCATCATTCTCAAGTTGTGCTATCTTGCGTTCCAGAATCACATTTCGAAGGCTGGTCTTTTGTTGTAGTTCGACCACTACTTCTTCGAACTTTGCCTTTAGTTTTTCGCGTTCTTCGACGAGTGTGTCATTGCGCATGACTAAAGCTTCACTTTCCCATTTGAGCTGAGTTAGTTGTTTTTCAGCTGTGGCATTGCGTGTCTTAAACCTTGACAGTTGGTTGCGGTCTCTATCGTAATGTTCCAACTTACGTCGCATTTCCACCAATTCAGTACGAGCTTGACTGAGTGGCTCGACGAGCTTCTTATTTTCTGACAAAGTTTCGGCATAGAGGCGTTCACTTCGTTCAGATTGTTTTCGTAGTTCTTCCATTTGTTCTTTGAGGCTGCTTATTAGCGAGAGATTGTTGAGTGTAATGTCATTATAGTAATTCTTCATGTCATTAAAAGCAACATCGTGAGCTTCGTTAAGTTTTTGAATTTGGGCATCTTTACGTTCTTCAACTTCAAACATTTCCATTTGGTATTTGATGTCCAGGTCATGACGTAATTGTTGCATCTTTTCTTGATGCAGCCGAACCATATCTCTTGCCTCTGCTTCAAAACGTGATGTAATTTCACTGTTTTCGAAAATAAAAGAACGAAGAAAAGCAAAAACAAGCATTATAATGATATCAATTTCTAGCCATATAATTTAAGGGTAGTAATTTATACTTTAAAAAGAAGAATAACAGGAGTGGGAGTAGCAAGGAACCCATCATCAGTAATTGCAAACAAACAGGATGGTGCACACTTTATTATCATACCCTGCTATGGGATTGTGGTTTTTTTTTTTTTTTGTGAGGATAGTTTTAAGTTTTTAATTGTTCAAAGGAATGCTTTGGTTTAGTTGTTGTAATAACAACCATTAATAAACGGAGACGAGCGTCGCTTTAATAAAGTTAAATAAATGATGGCCTGGTGAGGATGGTCAATTGAAAGTTTTTCTTGTATAGCAAGATTGTTGCAAGGACTCATTTAAATTGTAAGAAAGTATGCACCTAGATCAAAATCAGTCAAAGTGATCAAAATGACTAAAATTCAGAAAACTGTAAGTTTTGGATGAATTTAAGGGTATAAACTAACAAAGCTATTATATAGGTACAAAAAAAAAATAATTTGAAAATGATATTATGAGGAAAAGAAGGAAGGAACAGAGGCAGTTTGAAAACTTGTTCAAAAACATCCTTACGCTAAGTAATCCCCAGCTACGACAGTAAGGGCATGGCTAGCTTTGCCTCATGTTCCGCTATTGGCCAGTATGCGGTAAATGTTGCAATTTGGAAACGACCTGAGGGTGTTAAGCTTCACCCAGAGAATTATTAGGCTAGTCTTAACCACGGAATCAATCAGAAATGCGGTGGACTGCCACTGCATTTGCAGGCCCTTATTCTTCTTAACGTACCCAATTCCAAACTGACAAAACAAAATTGCCATTGATCCCGATTTTCCTAAGAGAATTTTGTTTAGCGATGATTACTGATTTTTTCGTTTTCAATAGAATAGATGTGCAAGAGCTGTCATTTCAACAAGGCGGTGCAACGTGTCACAATTAATTTATCGAAGGAAACGTTTGGCAACCGCATAGTTTCAAGTTTTTAGATCCTGAATTGGAGGACAACATTCGCCGAGTTATTGCGCATGCGCATATAAGGCAACTAAATTTAGAAACAGTGATCGAAAGTGGACGTGCAGTGGCAGTCATGTTTAAATTAAATTTAATTCATACTGCCAAAAGATTATCTTTCGAATAAAGTCAATTTCATGTCAATTTTAAAAATTCATCTGTTTTATTCCATTTAAAACTTCTATTCTAAGTATTTACATTCGATGTAAATACTTAGAATTTTTTGCTTTTCTTAATAAGCATAAAGTAGACATTGCATTAGTAACTGAAACATGGCTTAACTATGGTGATAGGTTATCAAATGGAGATTATGTGTGCTATCGTTTAGATAGAGAAGAGAGAAGGGGTGGTGGTGTTGCCGTGGTAGTCAAAAAAACTATCCAACATAAATTAATTCCCATTGTTGATACTAAAGTAATACAAAATATTGGCATCGAAATTCCATTTTCTAATAGTTCTTTTTTAAAAGTTTTTGCTGCATACTTTCCGGGTGGCTCTACATCACCTCAAAAGAGGTTTGATTTAAACAATGATTTAAGGAAATTAGTTAGTTTCCAAGATAACTACTTAATTGGAGGAGATTTTAATTGCAAGCATAGAAATTGGGGATGTATAAGAACTAATGCTTGGGGGAATATACTGTATAATTTAAATACAAATCACTCTTTTGACATTTTATTTCCACCCCATCCAACTTACTACCCTACAAACAGCAGGGCAAATCCATCAACCATAGACATTTTTCTGACTAATATACCGGGTTTATTTAGCGAACCTCTTGTGCTAAACGAATTGAGCTCTGATCACCTGCCTGTTGTCATTGACACTTTTATATCCCCTCTTAGTCAAAGAAATGAAACTTTTGATTTTAGAAACGCTAAATGGGGTGTTTATAAAAGAGAATTGAAAACGAAATTGAGAAATTTTCCAGATAATTTCACAACCGACACAGACCAACTTAAAATCGATCAAACCGTTGCTTCCTTTACATCTGCAATAATGGAAAGCGTTGATCAGGCTGTACCTAAAAAAGCAATCAATCTTAAAAGCACAAACGTCCTTCCACCAAATTTAGTAGAATTAATAAAAGTGCGAAACAAATATCGAACAAAGTGGATAAGAACTAGAAATAGTTTTTATTTGACTGAAATGAACATTCTTAATTCCATTATAAAAGAAGGTATAGCGAATTTTAGAAATAGAACTTGGAATCAGAAGTTGCTAGGGTTGGATAAAGCAAGCAAACCATTCTGGAATATAGTCAAAGTTATAAAAAAACGAAACTGTCATATTCCTGCCTTGAAGGTAGGAAGTAGTTTAATGATGACGGGATATGAAAAGGCAGATGCAATGGCAACGACTTTTTATGATGCACAATTGTTAGCTAGCAATGCCATTACAAATAGTAACATTGAATCTGTTGTTTCTCAATCAATAAGATTAATTAATAGTAGTTCTTGGAATGGTGAACATTACTTTATCACCATTGAAGACATCAAAGATGTTCTAAAAAATTTAAAAACTAGAAAATCTGTGGGATTTGATAAACTTAAAAATTTGTATTTAAAGAACATGCCAAAGCTAAGAGTTAAATTCTTGCAAGAACTCTTTAATTCTTGTCTTAAATTGGGATATTTCCCAAATGAATGGAAAATAGCAAAAGTTATTCCAATTTTAAAACCTGGTAAGATGGCTAACTTGTCTGCTAACTACAGACCGATTAGTCTGCTGAGTTCGCTTGGTAAATGTTTCGAAAAAGTGATCAAGAAAAAGCTTATTGAACACATGAACTCAAATAATGTTTTGCCTTTAGAGCAATTTGGATTTCGTGCATTTCACAGTACTGTGCAACAAGTTCATCGTATAACAAAACACATAAAAAGTAATTTTAATGCAGGAAAAAGTACGGGTTTGGTGTTGCTTGACATTGAAAAAGCTTTTGATTCCGTTTGGCATGAAGGACTTTTACATAAGCTATTAATTCTTAATTTTCCAATATACCTCATTAAAATTATAAAATCATTTTTGTGTTCTAGAAAGTGTGTTGTGTCCGTTAACAATTGTCTTTCTCAAAGCTTTATTTGTATCGCAGGAGTCCCCCAGGGATCTGTCCTTGGTCCAATTCTCTACAATGTGTTTACGTCTGACTTTCCAAGACTTCACAATTGTGAGACAGCTATTTTTGCTGACGACACATGTATATATTCTACAGATTCAATTGGTTCCATCATTGAAACTAACCTGCAATCTGCATTATATATAATACAAGATTACTTTAGTGACTGGAAAATAAAGATAAATGCTTCTAAGACTCAGGCGGTCTTTTTTACTCGAAAAAGAAAACCCTGCCTCTTACCAAGTAACAATCTCATTATTAACGGTTGTGCAACAGATTGGAAGTCAAGCGCTAAATATCTTGGAGTGTATCTGGATAAGAGATTAACGTTTAGTACACACGTACAAGAAATTATTAAAAAAATCAACTTAACAATCAAAATACTGTACCCTTTTATAAATAGAAAATCAAAGTTAAGTAGTGACAACAAACTACTGATTTATAAAGCCATTTTTCAAGCGATTATGTTTTATGGATCATCTGCTTGGGGTAACTGTGCAAAAAGTCACATACGGAGGCTTCAAATTTCTCAGAACAAGCTTCTGAAAATGATGTTAAATCTTCCATGGTGCTTTTCAACAACTGAATTGCACGCCTTAGCCAATATAGAAATGGTTTCGATTAGAATCTTAAAATTGAGTGAACGATATAAAATTTCTTGTTTATCTTCCGACAATTCCCTTATCTCAAATCTAGCTTCTTAAGCTTTGTTATTGTTATTATATATTATAATATGTTAATTGTATTATATACAAATTTAATAATTGAAGACTGATAAATGTTTGACTGTTACTTAGTATTGTTCAATTATTTATTTATTTATTTTTTTTTCAAATTTATATATTTATTAATTTATCTGTTTATTCATTTATTTATTTACTTATTTATTTATTTATTTATTTTTTTATTTATTTATTTATTTAATTATTTATTTATTTATTTATTTACTATTGTTTTTCGTTAATTTTTGATGTTATTTATACAATTATTTATTTATCTGTTTATTTATTTGTTCATATATATTTATTAATTTAATTTTGTACTTACTTATTTAATTATTTTTTTACTTTTTTATTTATTTATTTATTTACTTATTTATTTATTTCAATAATATTATTTATTTATTTGTAAAATTATAATATCCTTTATTTGTACTAAATACATGTTATAAAATAATGTATCTAAATATACCTACTTCTTTTGTAAAAGCTGATTTTGAACTGGGTATTGTACGCTTTTGTGTTTAAACCACCCCTTCTCTCAGCACATACATATACATATTTTCGTATTTTTTCTTTTGTTTTTTTATATTTAATGAAGGTTTTTAACAGTAGCTTTTCCTTCAAATCTCCAATTAAAACATTATATATTGATTAAAAAATTGTTTATACTTGCAGTAGTAAGGTAGCATATATACCAATCTCTGTAAATTGTGCAATATAGGTTTAAGTATGAGAAATGTTAAAATTTTGGCTACAATAAAAATATATATATAAACTTCTATAAATCTTAAAAACACCCTGTGTAATGAGGTGAATAAAATAATTTTTGGGGCCAGTTTTACAAAACTTCAGCTGAACCACGTTTGTACAAACAGCATTGTGAACTTACCATATTTCTTCATTATTTTTCATTTTCAGCTGCTGCAATTGCAAATCAGTAGTTTCATCTTTTTCGCGCAGCAAATTCTTTAGCTCAAGTTTATCTTGCAGTAATTCTTGTTCCTGTTTAACATGCTCCTCCTGAGCCAATTTCAATTGTGTCATAGCCTCTGCACGCACTTCACCAATTTTTGTATGATTTTCATACTGCAAATGCTTCATTTGCTGCACGACATGCCTAATTTCATTTTCGGCTTTCTCTTGAGCTTTTTGAACTTCTCGATCTTTATTACGTATTTCAGCTCGAGCCTCCTCTGAATGAATAAAAAAACAAAAAACAAAACAAAGGAGAATGAGGAAGCTACAATTAAAATCAAAATCATTGATAGTTAATCAAATTGTTTCGTTTCGAAGATTCAAGAATATTAATGTGATTAGTGTCTTTGTGTCTTAAATACAGTTACGAAGTGGCTAGAGGTATGTAGATACAAAATTCACTTAAAACTTTTTGTGACAATTAAATTACCTAATTGCTCTCGGGTGATTTCCCAGAATGTTCGTATTTTATCTCGTTCCAGCTGAAAGAAATTCCTTTCTTCTCGTTCACGTTCCATTTCAGCTTTCAGCTTCAAGGCAAAAGCCTCAAGTTGGTCTCGATTCATGGTGGATGTGTCCACTCCATCGATAAGGTCTGTAAAATTAAACGTTAGTTATATAAACATGTACATATGTTAATATATACATAAGGTAAGAAGTGGTTGAAGTTAAATACAAGTAGGTATTGCAAAGCGAATAAAGCTATAAGCTGCTACTGCTGCTGCTCTGCAAGCATAATCAATTGAATTTAGGATTTTAATTGAATGAAACTGAAATTCTATTGTAAAATATCTTAGGCATAGATAGTAGGTAGAAATCTCAAAAGATTGGCTTTAATGGAGCGTATAGATATCTATCATTTAATTGATTTATTGGATTATCCAATTTGGTACTATTTAATGGGAGCTTTGATGTTTCCACTGATAGGACATGGGGTTTGAATAATCAAAAATTGCATTACAATTGAAAGTCATCACTTTTCATTAAATTGTTTTTTTGGGGAGAATATGATAACCGGGGCGCCGAGAAATGATAACGGATTTTTGTAGAACACGGCAATACAAGCATTTTTTACTATGGGAGGGGGGGTCTATCTCCCCCCGTTTAGGCAGTAGGGGCAATTTAAAATATATGTACGTTAAATGGAAAACAAATAATTAAAAAATTACGGTAATATTTACAACTAAGTTTTATACATTTTTTTAAAGCCAACACTTTTGTCTATTAGCCAGTTTTTGAATCAAGTCAAAACTATGCATAGTTTTTGAAAAAAATTGTTTTAAACTCAAAATTTGGGCAAAAAATAGTTAAAAATAAGGTTTAAAGTGTAATTTTTCAAAACTTTAACATTACCTACTGTTATTTTTTTTTAGAATTCATTGCTTTAATTTAATTTTGATCAAAATCTGAAAACTAGATGATTTTATGTCTTCTAGTTCTTGAGAAAATTGAAAATTACCAAAAAAAATATTTTAATTATATTATTTTTTCCTTGCTTGAGTATTTACGTAGTCTTATTTTGATAGTAATAATCGAATATGGATTAAGATATACCCAGGATAAATTAATTTTTCTTAAATCCAGTTTATTTAAATGCAAAAGAAACTTTGCATGCACCTCACCTAGCACCCACCCCATGTTGCACGCACCCCAAATCCTATAGTGAGGCCAAGCAGGGGGGGGTGCACCACCCATACACACCTCGGTGTGTCATACACCCAACCTCGTACCTACCCCAAATCCTACAGTGGGCCCAAGCAGGGGGGTTGCAGGGGGCAGCATGCCCCCCCATACACACCCCACTGTTGCATACATATAAACTCGCACACACTCCACTGTTGCATTTACTCAAACTCGCACCTACCATTATTACTATCATAATAAGACCACTCAAGCAAAAAAAAACATAAATAAATTAAAATAGTACTTGTGGTTATTTTCAATTTTCTCAAAAAGTAAAAGGCATAAAATCATCTAGTTTTCAGTTTTTGATTGAAAATTAATAAGAGCAACAAATTATTAAAAAAAAATTATTTATAAACTTACGGTTTTGAAATATTGAAATTAAAAATTGTTTTTTATCTTTTTTTTACTCAAATTTTGAGCTTAAAATTAAATTTTTCAAAAACTATGCATAGTTTAGACTTGATTTAAAAACTGGCTAATAGAATAGAATGTTGGCCTTAAAATAACGTATAATACTTAATTTTAAGTATTACCGTTATTTTTTAATTAATTTTTTTCCATTTCACATAAATATTTTTTAAATTGCCCCTACCGCCTAAACGGGGGGAGATAGACCCCCCCTCCCATAGTAAAAAATGCTTGTATTGCCGTGTTCTACAAAAATCCGTTATCATTTCTCGGCGCCCCGGTTATCATACTCTTGCCGTTTTTTTTTTTAAATTTCATTCATTAGTTAAATGGGCTTTAGGACCTAAATTATAATACAAAAGTGTCAACAGTATTGAAAGATATCATTCATTACGCTATTGTAAGGATTTAAATTTTTAAACATTTTCATATGGAATTCCAGAGGAATTCTACAAACAACATGCTAAGATCCCGAACCCGTGGACAAAAGAGTCTGATTTGAAACCTTTAAAAAATCGAATTTAATTAAATATTTAATTAAACATATAAACTCCATTGAAGTAAACATGGCTACAATCTCGATGGATCAAAAACTCTTTTAAAAATTAAAATTTCTCAAAATTAATTTTCCAAATTTAAAAATTACATCAATAAAGTCAAAAATTATCAAATTCAGTTGAAGAACGTTTTTTTTTTTGTAGGAAAATTCGATTTTTTTCAGTTTTATTTTTGTTGCTCCGGAATTTACTAAGTGAAATTTTTTTTTATTCTAAAATTTGGATAGGTCTAAAAAATTATGAAAATTTTCTCGGAAAAGATTTTCGTCAAAATATTCAGAGCAACATTTTAAGAGGAAACGTTTATGTTTTATTCCATTTCAAAGTTCTATGCCTCTGAAAAAACACCCCATAAATATCTTTCGTTGGTCTTATGAGAACAGTGCTTAAGGTCTTCTTTTCACAAATTCTATTATTAACTATTATTGCTCAGGTATTATGTCTTAACCTGCCTCCTCTTCAACCTGGCGTTGGAGAAAGCAATCCGTGACTCTGGCACGGCAACAAGGGGGAACATCGTCAACAGGTCCAGCCAGATACTGGCTTACGCAGACGACATTGACATCATCGGAAGGACCGAACAAGCTGTACACGATTCATTCATCCAGATCGAGCAGGCGGCACAGAATCTGGGGCTGCACATTAGTGAAGGTAAAACAAAGTACATGGTGGCGTCGAATGCGAGAAGAACAGTTGGTCAAACAATCAAGGTAGCGGAGCACGAATTTGAAGTGGTGCAATCCTTCAAATACCTTGGGTCAATAGTAGCAGCCGATAGCGGACGATTCCGGAGACGGTACAATCATGAATTGTACGCAATCTACCTTGAAGCAGACATAGTGACAAAAATTAGGTTCGGTAGACTCCGGTGGGCAGGGCACCTAGCTCGCATGAGTGAAGAGGAACCGCCTTGGAAAGTTCTTTGTGGTACATTCTATGATAGACGGCAGCGTGGTATACCATGCTTGCGCTGGAGAGATGGAGTAGACCAGGACGCCCGAAGCCTTGGGGTGCGCAACTGGATGGTGTCGGCTCGAGACCGGGATAGGTGGAGAGACTTGTTGAAGGAGGCCAGGACCGGACCCCGGTTGTCTTAAACTCCACGCCGCCGTTAAGTTGTTTTTTGCATGTTATGTTATTTGGAAAATCAACAAGAGGACTGCGTAATTCAATTTTAGAACTGCAATAATCAATAGTGTTTATAGTCGCAAGTAAAAATTATATCTTTGCTTTAATTTTCATCATTTCTGCAAAGTATGAAACAAAAAACAGTAAATTTTTCAAAATTTAACACAATTAAATTAATTAGGATTACAATTATAATTATAACGTTTAAAAAATTATTTTATTTGAGTAAAATAATCAAATTTGTTCCAAACACTTCATATTTTTATTTTCTCTAAACATCACCAGCAGCCAGAAGTTTGGTGTGTTCAAAGCAGAAATATGAACAATTCAAACATAATATCGTAATTTAGTTAAATGTACCGTTAAATTTAGCTATGGTTATTGTATAAATTTTACCGTAACGGACCGGAAATACGAGGACAAACATAAAAATGTTCATTTTGCAGACATTATTTCGAAAAAAGTGCTGATTTTACGCATAAGAGAATGCTCAGTGAGTGCACCCCTACCTATATAGAGATGTGGAGTCCATGATGTTTTTCAGTGGTCAAAGAAAAAAAAAAAAAAAACTTAGACAATCCGTGGCTGCAGTAAGAAGTATCATTTAATTGCCTTCTGTTCGTCCAATTGCATCGAGATTCCATGGACACACACTTTGTCGTTATAATTTTAATTCTATCTTCATTTTGTTCAGTTTCCAGTCCAGTGTTCGCTTTGCTGTGCTCTTATCGTTGGCGTTACCCCCTTGACCATTGCGGTAGTTGAAAAATGTGGTTAAGGTAGCCGCTAGCTCTTGGTCATAAAACTAAAAACTATACATAAATGGCCATAGCTTTGTCCGCGCCCGGTACTTGCATTATCGTTCAGAAAATGGCATTGGGAGTAAAAATACCTACTTCAGGCGCAACTACTATATGGCAGATGGTACGTAAAAGTTTTGTCTCAACATCTCTTGGCGACTACGCGACGCGAGCGACGTGGTTTTATTCAGCGACCAACACACGACACTGCTAAATGGTATGTTATGTGCCAATTGGAGTGTCAACAGAATGCGGGTACAGGAGATTTTAAAAGGTTTAATTGAAATAATGAAGTTTCGTACGATGCGTGCTGAATTTAATGACCGTTTGTTATAAATGAAGATGGCTGTAGTGTATATAGAGCTGTAGTAGGAGCAAATATATTATTGAAGTAAGCAATAAAAATACATCTAGCTACAATGTTCTTCATTGGAATAAGGCGATGTCGTTTTTTTGATCATAAAAATGTTGATTGAAACTATGTTTGATTCATAAAATCCTGAATAGAGAGAAAGTATGGAGTAAAGTGCGATTCATATTATGAGCTGCGATCTGCATCTCCAAATTGAATGTGAACGAACCAGACAACACAAAAGCAGGCAAAAAAGTTTTTTTTAGGTTAAATTCGCAGCTATGTGGAACAGTTTTTTTTGAAAAATATTTTTGAAAATATCTGAAGGATCAAAAACTTTTTTTGAATTTTTATTTTAAAGTGATTTTTAAAAAGTTGCAACTTTGTCAATAACGATCGTGTTTAAATTTTTTTTAGGACATGTTTATTAAGGCCAAACATTTTGTTTCGACAAACCTTTTTTAATATTTTGTCCCAAAAGAAAAATAATCATAGTTGGCTCAAATGTTGTGTAGACATAATTTTCTATCTATTATAGTTAAAAAGTTTAGTGTTTTATAAACTTTTTTTAATTATTATGAAGAGAGATATGCTTACGATAGCGGTTTAGGTTTATACTTACTTGGACCTTTTTTGCCTTTCTTTCCTTTTTTCGGGGGCTAAAAATGAGTTAAAAAAATATATTTTTAATATATGTATTTACATATAGGTTTGTATGTTATATAATTAATTATTCAACATTTTTTGTAATCAAAATTTTTTTACTGCAAAGAAAATTTCTAAATAAACTGACACAAATTCCAAATTATTTTCAGATTTTTTCAAGCCCTTTCGCTATTTTGAGAGGAAAACTTACCTCTTTTAATTTGTTTTCGCCTTAAGTGAGTGTCGACCGAAATAAATTTTTTTGATTTGGACAAGAACAAAATTTTAAGACAAGTCTATCTCCTCCTTTTTTAGGCAGATCGGGCAACTTTCTCAGAAATGTATTTAAATATTCTGGCCAGAACGTTACAGTCAATTATTGACCGCCATAAATCCATGATTACTGACTTTTTCGTTCCGTAACTAAAACGTGAGGTGCAAGAGCTGTGGTTTCAACAATATGGTGCAACATGTAACATACATAGCTCGTGCCACAACTGATTAATTGAAAGAAACGTTTGGTAACTGCATAGTTTCACACTTCAGACCTATGAATTAACCTCCGTAGGAATATATGTGAAGTCGCTAGTCTAGCCCAAAACGATCGACCACTTGGACGACAACATTCGTCGCGTTATTACGGCCACAAATGTTGGAAAAAGTGATAAAAAATTGGACACCCAGATTAAACTATGGCCGAGCCAGTCGTGACTGTCATACATATCACATATGTATGTCAGAAATCATATTAAAATTAACAATGCCAAAAGATTATCTTTGGAACTTTAAAAATTAGCATCTTCTCACGAATTATTATTATTTTTGCTTTAATCTTGACTTACACCTCTTAATCTCTGTTTTTCATTCAATTCTACTGAACTTTTGAAGTTTTAATTTTTTAAATTAATTGCCCAATAAAAAAAGTTTATTCGCATTAAATATTGAACAATTTGTGTTTTCATAATAAATATTTATTCCATCCGTCACTTCCACTCCAACCGCCACCAATTGCGATTTATTACCATCCGAAATGGTGCAGGACAAAAGGAGTAGCAAAAAAATATATGTGGGAGCACATTTTAAACACCGTTAATATGTCCTTATTCGTACACGTTATTGCTGTCGCTATTGTTGTTGTTGTTGTTGTTTAACGTGCAAGTAATGGAGTCTGTCTCTCTTTCTATATAAAAAAAAAGATTTTTTTTTTATATATTTATGATGTAAATGTTTATCGGTCAATAACCACTTCTTTTGCTGCCTCTGTCGTGCCGGTGCTTTTTATATGCGGAAGGTACCCATTTTACCAGAGTTTGGTTCCCCAATTTTAAGTGGTTTTCTCATGAAAATCGTCAAAACTATTATACATACCATATCGATTGCATTAATTGTTGTTGATAAATAATAAAATAATAAAACGCAGTATGTAGCCTTGCTGCTGCCGGCACCTCACAATGACCCCAAGTGTCAAAAGTTAGCGACAAATTGCGGGGAGAAATATAAATAAATTAATAATGATAATAAAAAAATATAAGAAAAAAAGAAACACCAAACTGCCCGTCGAAAAATTGACTTGTCTGCTGTTGATGAAAATACATTAAATTTTGTGGAAATTATTGCACCACGGTTGAATGCAATTTTCTCTTTAAAAAAAGGGCTCTGCGCCGAGCCGCGCCGTGTGAACTAGTGCGACGTCATGGTATTGAAAGAGAGGGACTCTTTTTTTTTAACCTTTCAACATTCAACAACAATAGGAACAGTCGCCCTGCCTTTCCTCGCCTGTCCTAGGCGCGGGTGAATATGCTTTGCTTTTTGGCTACCCATTGCCACTGGCACAGAAACACAAACAACAAACGGGTTTAAATAATGTGATGGCGGCTTTCAAAACAATTTCGCAACATCTGTTGGCTTATTGCATATTTTATGACTGCAAATTATTCACAACACAAAAACCTCCCCTCAGTATTATAGTCGGGTCTACGGGGGGACCTGAGCTTCAACATAGTGCTAAACTAAATCCAGAATATCGCTGGTCCTGCATTTCGGAAGAAATGATATTTTTGAAAAATTGCCACCAGATTTGTGCCATAGTGTGTTTGCTGTTAAATACGCTTATAACACCCAGTTGCAGGCTTGTTTCTTAAGAAGCACAAGGGGGTTCCGAATGCATTTTAAAGGATGCCTTTTGGAAGATATTCCGTATAGATCTCCCATAAGGATTTTATTTAATATTTTTTTTTGTGTGATTTTGTAAAACTTACCATAGTGAAAAATTGTAGAAGGAAATTGATAAATTTAAATATTTTAAAGACACAAAAATAAAAGCAAAGTTTCAATGAACAAACTAATTTATTTGAAGTGTAGCACTGAGTCTTGTCAATGAAATTTGTGTTCATGTGCGTTTAATTTTTGTATGGTTATCGAATATCGATTTAACAACTCTGTTTATAAGTAAACAAAAAAGTGACATGTGGGTAGTTAGGCAGAGAACATTCTCATATTTTAATTTTGTGTGTATAGAAAAATGGACTCTGACAAGGGGACAAGACACGGCAACAAGAGGGACCATCGTTAAGAGGTCCAGCTAGATACTGGCTTACGCAGACGACATGGACATCATCGGAAGAACCGGCAAAAAATCTGGGGCTGCACATTAGTGAAGGTAAAACAAAGTACATGGTGGCGTCGAATGCGAGAAGAACAGTTGGTCAAACAATCCAGGTAGCGGAGCACGAATTAGAAGTGGTGCAATCCTTTAAATGCCTTGGGTCAATTTTAGCAGCCGATAATAATATAAAACAATAAATACGCGGGCGGCTGCTCAATTCCAATAAAGCCTACTACAGTCTGTCAAAGCTCTTCAAATCCAGAAATCTCACCATAACCATTGTGTATAAATTTGCATAGTACTATCATCAGCACGTTCCACCACGTCGGCCCCAAGCGATCACAGCGCATACTAATTTTCTGGTTGCTGTGTCTGTTTATATACAAGTGCGCCCTCAGACGACCACAGCGCACAACTCAAAAATCATCGTGATGATAGTACTATAAGTTTTATATACAATGACCATAACTTCAAAATTGCTGCAATACAGGACCATGGTCCTGCCAGCACTCACGCATGGATCAGAGACTTGGGTGCTTAGAAAAAGACACTCCGACCTCTTAACCGCGTTCGAGAGAAATGTCTGAAGGAGAATTGTTGGCCCCTTATGTGAAACGGAGATGGTACAATCATGAATTGTAAGCAATCTACCTAAAAGCAGAGATAGTGACAAAAATTAAGCTCCCTAGACTCCGGTGGGCAGGGCACCTAGATCGCATGAGCGAAGAGGAACCTGCTCGGAAAGTCCGTTGTAATACATTCTATGGTAGACGGCAGCGTGGTATACCATGCTTGCACTGGAGAGATGGCGTAGACCAGGACGCTCGAAGCCTTGGGGTGTGCAACTGGATGGCGTGCGTCGGCTCGAGACCGGGATAGGTGGAGAGACTTGTTGAAGGAGGCCAGGACCGGACCCCGGTTGTCGAGCCGATGATGATGATGTGTATAAAAAAAATACTACATTTGAAGTCTGTATATCCAAAACAGAAATACAGAATTTTTTTAATGCAAAGTTTATGGTGCGACTCATGGCTGTTTTTTATGAGGTTTATAACTATAAGTTGGCAACACTCATTAGTGATCTGAACAACGCTTCCAAACGCTTGCAAATTTATCCCGATTTTCATAAGAGAATTTTGTTTCGCGATGAAGCGTTGGTTGGCTACTTAAATTATCTATATTGCTGTTAAAAATGATTATGGATCAATCCTTATACAATGTTACTGTCGGGGAAAACAACAGTAACCTGGGTTGCCAACTTCGTAGGTTCATAAGATTTCAATGCTCCGTTAAGGGTATGTTCACGAGTCAAACAGTTTTTTTTTATTAAAAGTACCTTGCCAGGTGTGAGTTTGAAAATTTCTCAAAATCAAGAAATACGAATCAAAATTCGTATAGAAAATTTCGAGTATCGAGAATGTTTGTGATATTTTTATTTTTGATATATTTAAACTTAACTAAAACAAAAACATTAGACAGTTTTCGAAATTCCCTGAAGAGATGTCCCAATGCCAAATGCACAAAGAAACTTGACCACATACTGAGTGGCATTTTCTCTATAAACATCCAAAGTATGTAATTGTTTTTGTTCATTTTTGGGGTTTAAGTCTCCCAAATAAACACATGACATGATTCCCCTACTGAGTGTATAATCATCATACAAAAAAAAAAGTTAAGGTTCCTTAAATTCTTCCTTCAGATCTGGGACATAAATTACTACATACATAGTACATTACAATATAGTTTGTCATTTAAAAAAAAAAAGGAAGACATATTCCTACCTTCTACGTCTCCCATACACCTACTAACAAAGTCAGAAAATTCATATAAGAAATATAATGTAACTAATGGTTTCTCTGTCTAGCTAGTTCACTTCACATTCAAGAGCCCTTGTAAGTGGACTGAAGTTGTTGAGTAAATAAAACAGACAACTATTCGAATTTCAATGACGAGCCTTCCTCCACCAATTAAGAAGATATAAATCAAACAGTTTAAGGGAGAATAAACCCCAAAACGAACAACCTCTGACTGTTGGTGGAGATGGTGGAAAAGGGAATTCCAGTTTAAAGTGGAATAAGGTCTCTATGACGAGTTTTTGGTGACACACTCTTACGAGTAGGTAGGTATATGTGGTAAGGTTGTTGGTTGTAATTTGAGACGGGATACTGCTTTGCCCAGAATGTGGTTACATGGCATTTGTTAATCAAATTCCCGAATTGTTTTTCGTTGTAAATCGTTTGCTGAGAAGGGTTATTATAAATGCGACGAGTTGTTGTGCATGTATTTACATCTGTGATGCTGATGCTGGAGGCAGACGATGCTGCGATGAAACCAACATGGCCAACGATATGACAATTCAGAGTTCTTGTCCTTACAACTTTATCTCAGTGAGGCTTTTTATTTCTTGTAGTTATTTATTTTAGAGAGTGAATGCATTTCATTCTTTGTTCCTTGTTGATTTACTAAAGTTATCTTCAAAATACTAGAACTACAAATAAAAGCAGTTAAAGTTCAAGAGTAACTGGTCTGGTGTAGTATGATGGTGTCTTCAATTCAGACATGAGCGTTAAGGTTTCGATATTCTTAAGGCTGTATTACATAGGGTGAATAAGGGACACAGTTGGATGCGAGATTTCTCTGTTTTGAGATTCTGTGTTTAATTAATGTAAATTAAAATATCTTTGTTTGTTTTGAGTTGTGTCTGCACTTGATTTTTATATCGAATTCAACAAGTAAGAAAAATCACATCTAAATGATTTTTAACTCGGTATATAAACAATCATTTAAGTAGAAGTATGGTAAACTGGGGCGTATACGTAACGTACGCATTATTCTTGTTTTTTTTTTTACAATAAGGCAAAGTCAAATCACACTGCGGAAAGAGATTTGACGTTTTTGGGGGTTTAGTTTTTATATTTTGGTATTTTCTAGTTAGATGCATTCACGAGTCTCGATGGCTGTGTTCATAAAGTAGGGTCATCAGTTTATTTATTTAATCCGTTAAGTACTAACGTTAGAAAAACTTAAACTAAACAATATATATGTACATTACAAATATAGATTCAAGAAATGGAAGTTTGCGGGAAGTGACTAATTTAATTAAATAAAATTACAAGTTTGCGAACACACCCATTCGTTTTTTGCGTTTTTAGTACCAATGAGGTAATTTCGTTTGGCAGCTAATTATTGTTTTCTCTTTCTGTTTCATAAAAAAAAAATTAAAAAATTATAAGACTGCTTCACAATAGAATTCAAATCGGCTGTATACGTTCACCATATTTTCGAGATGATTTCGTATAAATGAAGGTGTATGGGAAATGAGATAATTTTGAAGTTAATTTGGAAATTATGAACGAAATTGTCTCATTAATCTATTATCGAAACTTCATATAAGTACCTAGTTGAAAGTACGAAAATAAAATTTGCATCATTTTTATAAGAAATTTAGTTTATTTAATATATTTTTTCGGGATAAATGTACCAGTTAAAGTTACATGGAAGCCAATTTGATTTTTGAAGAAAGGAGCGGAAAAGGAGTGGTTGTGTGAATTTGTGCTTTTTTTTACTACGTTTTCACTAGAGCTGAAATGAAGTAATTTTGTAAATTACGAAAAAAGTGTTTTACCTATAAATGAGTTTATTTCTCTTGACAGTTCATTACTAATTTCTCTTTCTGTTTCTGACAGATTCAAATGTATAAGGCTGGTTCACAATAGCATCTAAATTTATATTTGTCTAGATGCGTTCATCTGGTTTCTAAGGTACCTAATTTCGTCGGTTGAAATTAAAACATTTCAAAATGAGAACTTTTATGGAAAACGACCTAATTTGAGACCCAGAAATTACAGAATCTTTGTTGACCTAATGAAAACTCACTTATATTTACAAACATAATTATATGCTGATCATTACTGAATCACATCTTTCCCCACATATAGATTCAGGCTAAATCAAAACAGAATTAACTTCAATCTTAACGCACCACTTGAAATCTTATCCTTTCTCAGTTTTTAAATATAAAATTCAATGCGTCCATGAAAATCGGGCTTTCATTCTGATTCTTATAGCTCCCATAGCATATATCTATGTTCCAATTGTTTTAGCTCAGTTGTGTCCAAAATAAACTGAAGTGCTTACAACCTCCTTATACACTTCTAGCTACTGGTATTCTGCCTTTTCAGACTCTGTTACATTAGCATTCCAAGTGCATAAGTTGAAGGGATTTTCATTCGATACTGATATAGAGAGAGCTTTTGTTATTCCATGGCAAAGGCTCTGCCACTTCATTGCTATTTTTCAAAATCCAAAGAATGCATCCGAATGCACATTATTTAGGTTGGCCTGTCAATACTCTTCTATGGCACTATCTTTGGCTGTCCAATTGTTTGTCTTTAGTCTAGCGGTTTATAGGGTGGATTTTCACTTCCGTTGAAAAAAGAGTTTTTTTTGTTTTGCTAAGAACATCAACAACTTAAGTATTCGTTTTTATTTTAAGAGTGAATTCAGTGTACAAAGAACAGTTTCTTATCTTACGTTATTCAAAGAATGGATGATGCCTCGTGAAATTAAAATAAATTTAAAAATTTTACTTCCACTATGAAATACCCCGAGGCTGAGGAAGAATATTGGAAATGGCAGAAATGGCAGAAAACGCGGAAATAAAATCCATGTTTTCCATAACGAAAGGAAAATTCAACTCTTGCCAGAAGCCATCAGATGGAGGTTACTTGGATTTCTTTGGGTTGTTTTTTTCTGGCTTAAGACAGAACCCAGAAGACGAATGAAAATTGAAATTATTTCTGGGACAGGATCGTAGTGTGTTGTCTTATGATAAAAATTCAAGTCAAAATATTTTCACATGAAATGTATAATATAATATTTTATCTCAGTTGGGTTGCTGATGTAATATACGAGTAAGACTTGTTTCATAATAGTATAGTAATGTATACTCGCTTACTGCAAAGAATTGAAGAAGAGTTAAGGATGTTTGTTTTTTTTTCTATCAAGAGGATATTTTTTGGAAGAAATTATTCCAAATCTGCTTCAGACAAACAAACACATTATTGACCTTGATGCGTGAAGTCGTTTTTTTTTCACCTGAGGTACTGTAAGAAGAGTACGATTTAGGTTAAAAAGGTCAGTGGAAGTTGACTTCAACTAATTTGGAAGCTGATGTTCCTTTGAACCTGGATGAGTTTCTTCGATTGAGGTCTATCAGGATAGGAATCGGCTAAGGTGATTTGTGATAGTTTTTATCAACGGATTTTGTTTGAATAAAGCCTTTGAAAATTACTTATACTTATGTATTATAGATCATCTTGCCCGATTCCACCATGTTGACTCCAGATTATACGATATTCATACATCATGTACAAAGGTATATCACAAGTATAAATATTAATTAATTACAAGTACTTGCTGTTTTAAATATCTGGAGCCGAATCGGCTAAGGTAATTTGTGATAAATTGACAGCCCTTATAAATGAATGTCACTTGTCACAAATCACCTTAGCCGCTTCGGCCCCCGATTCTTGATAGGCATTTCTACTGTAAACCAGTATAAAAAATATTCGATGATGGTGCTTAATTTTTATTTTATCATTAAGCCTATTTGCCAGATTTGATATTGCCGATATAAAATTTACAACTTTTCAAGAAATTTTTTAAGGTAGCATAAGTGGTACTTTTTATATCGAAACATTATTGTCATAAGAGGTTTGATTTTAAAAGTTAATCAAATGTGAATGTATTTATATCGAAATTAATATCTGATTATAAATTTAATCAGATAAGATTACTAACAACTGATGTTGACTAGAATAAAATAAATTTAAACAAGTAAATTCAGATATTGCTGGAATGTCGTGGCAGTTATACATATAAAGGCTTTTAAAACAGGAGCTTTTATTTAAATCATATTCTTAATTTTCAATCTAAATCACAAACCAGTTATTAATAGAAAAACAATCATGTCGATTACATAATGAGTACGAATAGATTTATAACAAATAAGCCCTTTATTTTTTTGGTCAAAAATATTTTTTTCAAAAAACCGTTATTTAGTGTACCTGACAACAGAAGCGGATTTTTAATTTCTTATAAGTGGTTTGACGGAGTGCGATTAATATTTTACACCAATATTAAAAAAAATACATTTTGGAGTTTAGAAGAAAAAATTATTTATTTTTGAAAATTCAATATTTTGAAAGTGGTTGGATTTTCTTTGAAAATGTTTTCAATTGATTATTATTCAATTGGACATTGTTTTTTGTCAAAAAAAAAATGTTTCAGAAATTGTATTATATACATAATGTATTGTATATGACTAAAAATTTGAATTTCATTTGTTTTTTTTCGAAAAATGATATTTTTTTTTGCAGGTAGTATTTTCAAATTTGAGCCCAAAGCATATTTTTATGTTTATTTAATCTGTTCAAATAATTTATTTACTGTTTTTTCTTATTTACTATTTCGGGTATTAGCAAGGAAAAACTATGAATCAAATCTTTATCTCCACACATTTTTTTGACATTTTTTTTTGGAAAACTCTGCTTTTTTATAGATAAAATATTCCAAATTGTGGAAGTTAGTGTTACGTCTGAATTTTTCAAAAAAAAAATATTATGTCAAAAGATTATTAATTTTACAAACAACATTTTTTAATAAATATTTTAAAAACCAAATTAATACAACAATTCTTTTGAATAAGCGTTCCAGCGGGTTGAATATCCTACTATTAAGCATCAACTAAATTTGTAGTACATTTGGTGTACCCAAGTTATTATATATTTTGTTGAAATTATTTTTTTTAGCTATCAGATTCTAAAATAACGACCGCACATGTGAACAAGCATGTATGTACATGCAACCCATCCTTTCATTTTACTTAAAAAAAAAAAATCTACAAAAGCTTAACAAATTAGGTAAACCAACTCCTTTAATTAATTAATTTCAATTCACAAAATAATTACAACAATCGTTATAACTTCAATGTCCTTAACCCCAAAACTAAGTTCAGACGAACTAGGCTTTTTAGCTCGAAGCAACATTTTTGTGTTATCTACATCAGCTAGAGCTACTAAGCATACCATATAAAATCCGTACTGAGGGATTCCCCAAATATTAAGGTAATGCACACTTTTAAGTCCAATAAATCTGATCTGAAACTTAACAAAAATTCAGAATAACTAAAAGTCCCCGGTTGTTTTTCTCAAAAGAAAAGTATTAATCACCTTGACTTTTTATTTCCGGTATAGTTCCGCTAAAAATAACTGAAAACCATTGACTTATGCAGTTCCAGTTCCTTTTGTTTCGTCACAATGTATTTTTTTGATCTGCAAAGTATTAAATGTTTTTGGGGAAAACCAACTGGAAGTCCAAACAAAGACTTATATGTGCGCTTTCCCACATTTTCAAGAAAGTTTTTCTCAAGACATAATAGAAAATTAATAGTTTGTTGATTATCAATCACCTTTTCACCTGCAACTCAACGACTTGAAAGAGCCATTCGACAGTTAACAACTGTCAATATAGAGTTTATCTGGCTTGCTTTGCGCTAGAGGGGTATACAAGATAAAGTGCTGGACCTAAACGTCACATTCTGCATAAAAGAATTTTGTGAAAGGGGTTTGAAAATCCAAAGTAGGGTTAGGCAAGGCTGTATGCTGTCACCAATACTGTTCCTCTTGATGATTAGTGATGTACTGCAAACAGCTTTATCAACGGGAAACGGAGAAAAATTTTCGATCACTTTTTCCAACATTTATGGTCCTATATCTACAATAACGTGCCGAATGCTAAGTGGTCGCTCGTTTTATTCTTATTGTCGTAGACTAGCGACTTAACATATCCACGCAGAAAATAGTCTAGCCGATCTTGGAGACCAATTCACGGTTCCGTATCGGAACCACCAGCTATTGCATATCATGCTTGTTCATTTTAGGAACTTAATATTCAATAGGTAATAGGTATCCAAGGTGAATGGATTATCAACTGAGTGGTACTAAAACATCATGAGACTATAAAAAAGGATATTGTGTAATTTTCATTCGAAGTTAATACATTTTTTATTACCTATGCAATAGTTGCTGAGAACAAGAATAATTTCGTGTGACTCATATGAGTGCATTTTATAAAACAATATCAACAGGAAACAAAAACATTGAGTTATCTTAAAGAAGGGGATTTTTTGTATAAATTTTTATGGATACAGATGCATAACCACTTAGGTACTATTTTTCAAGTGTTTTTGGCACCAAAGCTATAAGTATACTTCTTCGGTTCGCAGAATAAATGAAAAAGCGATAAATTCTTGATATAAAAGCAAATATTCTTATTAATCATTAAGGTGTTGGTAACGATATCCAAAGCTTTTTCATGATAAACATAATTGTGGGATTTATTTTTAGTTTTTGACTTCATATAAATACGTTAGCCAGAACTGAATTGTTATCATTCAATGTTTTTGAGACCTACCGTATACAATGAATTGCATAGTTTATTTGGTTATTTTGTTGGTCGCAGTTGGTTCGAGTTCAGCGGTAATTACAAATTTTTACAATAATTTAAAAAAAAAATCAATAATTTTTTTATAGGCTAACTTAACTGTTGCAAGTGCAACCGATGAATACGTTGAGCTTTGGAATCGGAAGTACCAGAATGACATTAATTCCGCCGATTTGAAAATCGGGTGTGTTGATGGACGTGCTGCAGACAGCATAAGAGTTATGGAAGATCAAAAAGAGGAACTTCTCAAGGAAATTAAACGTTTCGAAGACAGTCTAATCCCAGTAGAGGCATTGAGTTTGATTCGAAAGCATTGTGTGCAGAAATACAAGACAATGTTGGCTCGATTCGAAGCAATTGAAACACAAATTGGCAGTTGTATTACAGTAGCAAAAACACGGGTAAATACTCTAACTGCAACAGCCAAAACTTCTGTGGCAGCTGCAAAAACCGCAGCTAATGTAAATCTACCAAGAGCACTTAGCAGCTGTAATACAACTTATAACACTAATCCAGCTAAAAAGGAGGAGTGTATTATTAGTAATGTGAGTTAAAGTTTTTCTTTGCGGGGTCTGACAATGCCTCGGCAGTTTATGGCCTTTGTTCCAAATGTATTGATGTAGTAATAAAATATTTTATTTATTTATTTTGTAGATCGATTCATATACAACAGCCATTCAAACGAATATAAGGTCTGTTGATAAAAATCTAGATGCTAGTTTGTGCAGTTCGACTGATCTCTCTCGTGATGCCATTCAATGTTCATTTACGATACAACGCAATGTGCTGGTCACTATGGGCAAAGTGACAAGTTTAATTGACAGTTGTATGCAGGAAACGGAAACAATTTGTCCGTGTGCTAAGAGTTTGATGGTTGAAAGTAATACACCGAATGTTACAAGATTGTTGACAGGAGCGGCGATGAAAAATTCAACAAGCAATTAAAGGAATCCTAATTTTAATAAAAATTTAATTTATTTTTTTTTTAATTCAATTTCAACAAATAAAATATTTAAAAAAACAAAAAAAATTCTTTGGTGGTTTGTTAACATAAATGGAATGAAAATAATGGAAAACAATAGAAGCCAATTTATGATGCTTAACTGCTTCACACGTGTTCAGAAACAGATGTGTTGACTTACTTAGTTTAAGTTTTTTTTTGTATTCAAACACGCAGTATCAGATTACTGTTATAGTTGTTTGTTTTCTCACTTTTTTGGAACAGTACACAGAATAAAAACAATAAGACTTACATATTGAGCTATTTTACTATGATATCTTTTAAAAGCAACAAAACAAATAGTTTTCCCAAGTATGAAGAAAAACTTATTAAAATTTATATTTAAGATGATTTTTGTATTACTTTAAGGAGAATACCACTTAAAATAAACATCAATTATTATATCATCAATTAATTATATTCTAAAAAGTTTACTTTTTAAAATAAGATTCATTACAAATGCAAAGTTCAGGCAGAGTGCTGGGCTGGCAATTGCAAGTGAAATTTTAAATAGAGCTTTATAAGATTTGCTCTTTTGTTTTAATATGACATTTTTCTTTACTTCCGTATGTGACAGCTTTTCTTTAATAATTTTAGGAAAAAACCTTCAAAGTTTTTGTATTTAACCAAAAAACTATTATCCAAATAATTAAACAATAATTTTATTTAATTTTACAGCACATATCCCTTCTTAGCAATTAAGATAAGACGATGAAATATTTTGTGAATTTAATTTTAAACTAACATGGAAAAATGTTGCATTTGGGTGATAAAGAGTGGCAGCACTGGAACTTAATTGGCCATTATATCAAGAATTCGTTATGAGCCCCAAACTGGGTCGAGGCCTTAAACAACGCTACAATTTATTTTTTATGAAACGAAATCATTAAACTCGTTCTGGAAAAGACTTGAAAATCATTCAAAACTAATTTTGTCTTAAGAGATTATAGTTTTGAAACGACTTAATAATAGGTCAGGAAAAAATTACTTTAAAAACGTAGGCAATTTAAAAACTTTTGTTTGAATATTTGTAAAAATCTGTAGGAAATTTCGGTTTGCCAAACTCATCTTATATAATTTTAAAAGCATAAAAGTTCATTCAGTATGATTCAACATATCCGAAAATACTTCAAAAATTTTATATTAAAGTACCTATTATTTTTTGTAAAAAAATGATTTCAACGATTTTTGAACTTTTTTTCAAAAATTAGTATTGTTATGATCAAGCTTCGGTTTGGGATTAATTCAGAAACTTAAATAATGAATTTTGTGCTTTTTGATATTTTTCTCTAATGACATAATTTTTTTTTTTTGGATTTTTTTTTTGTTTATTCTTTATCAAGTTTGTGTGATCTAGTCGTGCATTTTATTTAATCTACTTTCCTGGTTTTTGAATTGATTTGTAATTAAAGTCTCATCATACTCTAGGTCAGATTTTATTTATATTAAATTATTTCTGCAAAACATCATTTTTTTTCTTGCTTCTCATCGCAACAAAAATTCTTTGTTTAATTGAAATTTTATATTTACTATATAAAGCTTTATCTTGTTGAATTTCCAAATAACAGCAAAAGTAATAAAAAACATGTTTACTTTAGATTTAATTTAAAGAGACTAATTGTTTGAAATATCAACGCGTGTAGATAGAAAACAATTGTGTAATTGCTCGCAAAGTAAACATTCGGAATTATTAGGCTAACTAATGTTTGCTTGAAGTAAATATTTCCACCTCAAGCCAGCATTATGTTTTATTTGTGACTAAAGATACTATAAGGCATGTTTTGGATTCGAACTTGAGATATTAAAAAGTTTTAAGATGACTATGTCCAGCAATTCTGGGTGTCTGCTTGTCGGTCTGTCACTCTGTCTATCTAAAGCCTAAACTCCTCAAGCGATTTTCTTCGAGTTAGGAACTCAAGATTTTTAGCAAATAAAATTTTTTTTAACTTTAAAAATAACGGTACCTGTCATATAACCGATAAGACAAAATAGCTCAAGCGAATTTGATGAAACTATTTAAGTGGGATTGTTGTTCAAAGAAACCGTTGTTGAAGGTATTTCCCATGAAAACGGGGTTTTTGGTTTTCGATTTTTTCATAAACGGTTTGATGAATTTTGACCAATTTTTTTTCTTTTTTTAAGTACTTTTGAAAAAAAAATCAAGCGACTCTGTTGTTTTCAAAATTTAATATTTTCAAATTTTGTGTGTACCCATTAATATACGTAATTTTAAAAAATTAATGATATGTGAATTTTATTTCAAAATTCGTATTTTTTAACACATCAGTGATCAGGTGGAATATAAATTTTTGAACTCAAACTTAATTTTTTTTAATAACTCAAATTGTACCTAATTTATTTTGTTTATTAATTTTTTTTTCAATTTTTACCCCCATTCAAAAAATAATGCTATAAATTAAGTCATGCTAAAACGTTACAAATTAATTTTTTTTTATCAAAACTCCCATGCTCACCTAGAAGTAGACAAAATTCAAGATTCAAAATATTATTAGAAATCCTTTTGACCTTCATCATTAAATACTCATCATCTTCTTAAAGTAATTCTTGACCTTTTTAAAACTTTTGGCAAACACACACAAAACCCAATTTATTTATGCTTCAAAATTTTACCCAACGACCAAGGAACGCACACGCCACACCGAACATCGACACCCATTGTCTTCGTCGTCGTAGTCGTCGTTGCCGTCATCCTTGTCAGTTGTTAAATTTATTCAATTAAAGTAATTTGGCGGTCGGAAATATGCCCAATAAGTATACTTTGTAAAACTACTACCATCAACCACCATTCATTCAGCTTTGTTATGCCTTTCTATATTAAAATCCTTTTCTCAGTCAGAGTGGCTGAAGTTGAATGGACTTTTTGTGTGCGCGCTTAATTTTGAAAATCTATGTTCTTCTACAATATTTCTGCCATTTTCAGTTTGATTTAATTTCAGTCGCTGTCGGTCGTTGTCGATTTAAAACAACACTTGGCTAAAATTTATATAGGTATCTAAGAACTGAGTAAAGAATATTTTAGAAACCATTTGAAATTATTAATTTAGTCATTTTTTGATCAGTGTTGTTATACCAAAAAATGTTTTATTAAAACCAAATAGGAGATTTAAAAAAAAAAACACTTTTTGAAGCTTCTGAAATTAATAAGATTTTCTTATTGTTTGAGTAAAAATTTTTATTCGATAAATTTAAGTAAATTAAATTTAAATTTAAAAATTAAAAATTAAAATTTTTATTCAATAAATTTAATCAAATTCAAAATATTCGTCTGACGAAAACGGTTATAAAAATTAAGTTGTTTTAAGCACAAATAAAATGTATTAAATCTCCATGATCTGAAAGACAAAGTCAGCATCGAATTTGAGTTCAATCTTATTTATAATTATTAAAAAAAAATTCATTATATGTGGGTAGGGGTACATATAACAACGCTGATCTTAATTTGCACACTTTCGCCTGTCCATTCACCGTTCTTATAGAATCAAAAAAAAAAAAATATATCTATACCGAACCCGTCAATCTGGCCAGAACCATTTACTTGAGTAGTAAGATACATTTCCAGTTAAAATATATAAATAGTAAATATACATAGGTACCGTTTTTGTGTATAGTGTCGGATAAAATTTAACCGCGGAACATGATTCGTGGCCACAATGAGAGTCAGTCAGCCAGGCTGTTTGTCTGATGGCTGAGAGCAATGACGAACGCGCTTCATTGAGCATCCGCGGATGCTTAATTGCCCATTATGGTGTTATGCTTTCTTCTACAGTATATAGGAATGGAACTATGGCAAATGATGGTCTACCAGTCTACAGAGGAATCAGCATCACAAATAACTTATACAGAGCATAGCACAAGAGCCCGCGTATAGACATCATGCGGACATGGACACACCAAATGCTTTTTAATTGAAGGCAATTTAATTTTGTTATTAATTTTGCGGAGAAAAGTTTTGTTATGTTGTATCTATGATATTATTTCACAAAAGGATACTGTTCGTGGAGAGGGGTGGGGGGGGGAGTGGAATTGGTGATGTTTGATGAAGACAAGGCTGTTGGGTAGGAAATGGAGGGATTAAAAGGTTGGTTTGTTAAAAAGTCAGTAAGCTTAATGTTTTGCATTAAAATTTTTGTTTTGAAAGTTTTATTATTGATTTTTTTTTTTTAAATGGAGAGAACGAATCAAATTTCAATATATACGAGAAGATTGACAGAAATTAGTTTTCATTAAATTAACGGTTGACCAAAAATGCATCGACAACTTACCATGGTTACTCCAAAAGCCATAGACTTATTGGAATAAATACTTCATACTTGTATGATTAATGATTAAAATAATTAAAAAACCGATCAAATTTTCAGATCGCATATCGCATCAGATCTGGGAGAAATCCCAAAAATTCAATGCTCATATTTCAAAACCACTTATAACAAAGTGAATGGTGACGGTGCCACACGTTCAGCTATAAGCTTTAATATTCCAGTTAAATAGATAACATGAAACTTATCAGCATGATTCTCACTGATGTCACTATATCTTTACTACCGAAGCCACCACACGATTAAGTCAAAACAATGTTTTGTCATAAAATTATTTAATATTATTATTGAAATATAATCAAGTGGCTAAAATGTCATGTCTTAATAAAACTAATCAATAATTTTGAAAAAAAGATAAATCTTCTTTGATAAAAGATCATGCTAAGATTTTGGTTTGTTATCATACCAAAATATATTTTTGCCAAGGGAATGATTCAAATTAGTACTTATTATCAAATTATTATCATTATCTAATCAATCATCATTATGCCAAAATATCTCGGAAATAGTCATGAGCTCACTAATTTATCATTTATCATATTAGAAAAAAAAAAATTAAAAAAAAGAACAAAATGCCTTGCGTATAGTACAGTCAAACGGTACTAAAAAAAGGTCCCGACCTTGGGCGTTCAGACATGGTGTTGTTTTTTTTTTCATGGGTCGGAAGAAATTTAGCTGAAAAGCAAACCCCACAAACGGAGCCTTAAAATAATGCAGTTAGGTGGTAGTAGGGTTGTGGTCCCAAACCTTGCTAAATCTCATAATTTTATGTGGTCCAGATTTTTTTTCTTGCTTCAGATTGATTTTGAAAAATGGCTTCACTCGTTTTCGATAAAAAAAACTTGTTTAAAATTAACGTGAATAAATTTCAGTCGAGTATATTATTTTAACTTGTATGCTTAATTTAATTTTAAAAAATACTTTAGAAAAATAAAGGTTTTTTTATATATAACTTTAAGTTGCCAACACTTTTTTAACTGGTAGCCATTTTAACAGTTGGTAACTGATTATGTAGTGTTAAGTTTGGTTTGGTATTTCAACATGAACTAACGTCTGAATAACGCAAATTTATTTTGAAAATCGTGGTTCTGTTCGAGGCCGTTGAGACACCGTTATATCCAGAAAAACTGACTGTTTGGTGTGCCATGATTACTGACTTTCTCGTTCCGCAAATAAACAATCATTGTAGTGGCTGTGATTTCTACAAGATGGTGCAACATGCAACACAGCTCGTGCTACAATTTTTTATTGAAGGAAACTTTTGGTGACATCTTAAAGGACAAAAAACGAGGCGTTATTGACGGTTTACGGTCATAAAATGTTGGAAAAGTTGATCGACAGCCGTCGCAGTCATTGCATAAATCATATTTGAAATTATAATGCCAAAAGATTATCTTTCGAACAAAGTCAATTTTATGTCAATTTTAAAAACTCATATGTATTTTATTCCATTAAAAACTTTTATTGGTCAATTTTTATTTAAACCGTTCCAATTTTTTGTTTGAACTTATTTATATCGGAGGCCTTTTCTTTTTTATCTTAACTTCATTGTTGGCTTTTTTTAGTAGTTCATAGAACTGCTAGGGTTTTATTATTTTTTCTCCTTATGACATCCCTGGTTTTATGCACTTTTAAAGCTACATATTCTGACAGTATTTTCAGATTAATTCAATTTGTAAGATTCAATAATCGTCTGTACTTAGCTTCAGTTAATTTAACATATGAGCAAGTCGCACGCTTGTTTCTCTTTATATTAAAAATCAATTTGAATGAAGAACATTTTTATTTCGTCTGTTCATATCTACCTTATTTTTACTCCCACCGAAGGTAAAGGTCATCGAGTAGGTATTGTATTTATTTGAAACCAATAGACACAAAATACTCGTATATATATTTTTTTTATCAATATATACAGACACCCTCTAAAATAACCCACTATCAAATACAATCGAATAAAAGACATTTTCCAAACACCCCTAAGGGCAAGCCTCTTCGATTATAATAAAAATAAATTTTCCGATATTTTAAGCATTTCGAAATATTTTCTACAAAACTGTTTCAAAAAACAATAAGAAGCAATAAATACAAAAAAAAAAACTGAACAACCAAAAACTAAACCCAAGCCCCCCCCATCCAAAAGGACGACAATGATTTTGCAAAATATAATGCTATACTTTGCTCCGTCGATTCTTTACGATATGGTTGGTCCTTTTTTCTTTTTTTTTTTTTGGATCGTTTGGTCCTGCCAACGCATATATTTTCAAAAATACAAACTATACTAGCTATACCTACCCTCGAAGCGATAATAATAATGAACACGGTTTGTGCATTAAATTTTGTATGAAACGAATTGAAGAAGAAGAAATAGTAAATGAAAATAATAAAAAAAAAGAAAAATTATTTGAAATAAAATAAAAACCGATACCACACCAAAAAAAAAAAAGAAAAGAAAAACACGTTTAAGAAGTTTCCGTCTATCAGTTTCAGTATAGCAGGAACAGGATACTCTAACTCTATATGGCATAGCTCATTCCAATACCAAAAATATATACAGGCTGCAATCTACGATGTTCTTTGTTTTATTTTTTTTTTGAAATTTTTTTGCCTGTATTTTTAGTTTTTATTTTCTCCCCGCTGTACAAAAAAAAATTGCAAAAGGGTAAAAACTATAACTTTCGCACTGCAAATAAATACCAAATGCCAATAATTCATTGAGTTTTATTGAAAGGACGGACGATGCGATTGCGAAGCAGAATTAATGTGAGAATTGCCAAAGGAGATGTTCCACATGTGTGTTGCTACTACTAGCTATCGGGTTCGAGATATTATGTGCGAACAGTAAATCTTTAATAGATCTTTTTTTTTTTATCAAGTTATAGCAGGCAGTTAAGTAAAACAATAAAACTAGGTATTTCGATGTTTTCAGATTTTTTCTAACTATATCAAAAATGTAATGGCAGACAAAAATCAGATGGTTTTTTAATCATCAAAATAACTTTCAATGTAGAAAAACTACGTAGTATATGATTTTTTAAAAATTGATCGATGACAAATTGGTAGAACAGTAGGCAGCGACCGCATAGCTTTTTGTTTGCTTTTTTATCAAACTCCATTTTAATTCTTTCCGAATCGTTTAAAACCCATTTATGGCTTTTTTGTCAAATTTTTATTCGGATTTATTAAATTTACATTAAAAAATTTGTATATAAAAAATTGAAGCACTAATTTGCGGCGGCTACCAGAATATTTGGATATTTTTTATCTTATTGGAGAAAATTTTAAAACAAATTTTGGAAAAATTAAAACAAAATTGTAATCTTATTATTATCATAATAAATTTGAATATTTTTACAAAAAACTGAATATACCAAGACTCACTGTATAGTAAAAAGATTATTGAAAATTAATAATACTATCAAAAATAAAAATTTACTAGAATATATTGTATATTTTTTTTTTCAAAAATTAAAAAAAATCAAAATAAAAAAAATTTGTTTCCAAGCTTTTATCAAGCCTTACAAATATAAAAATCTAAAACTGTTAAAAATAGGTACCTCACAATTTTTTTTGTTTTCAAAAAGTAAACAAATACCTAAGTTTTTTTCGAAATCTAAAAAAAATTAAAGCAAAAATGGTCCATATTTACTAGATCGTTAGTTATAGGGTCCGCCAAATAATTTTTTTTTTTTTGAAAATTCCATAAAAAAAACTACTGAATATTTTCTCAAATTTCTTTTTTATTTGAAAGTACAATCCTTCCGGTTAATAATGGAAAATAATTTCATTCAAATGGCTGCCTCGGCTGGCCATGCAGGAGCCTACACGATCGATCGGTCCAATTTTTAAGCACATTATCGATTGTGTGCAGCTGTATTTCACCAATGACGTCAATTGGCTTCAACTCCCGAACCAATTGGACTTTGTATGGCGTCATACCAAGGTCTTTATGCAAAATTCGTCTCAATGATGTCTCCGAAATGTTCAATTGTTGAGAACGAAGGTGAATTGATGTTGATGGCGCTTCACGCACACTTTCTGCCACAGCAGCAATATTCTCGGGTGTACGCACTGTTTTTGGCTTTTCACGCTTTGGTTTGTCGATGAGGATGACGGTGCTTCTCTTCTTCCAAAATCCGTACGCAATTTTCGCACACATTCTGCACCATTACCATGATTTTCAAAGTAATGTCGCAATATTTCCCAGCGTTGTTCAAGCGTATTCAACCATATTCGTACAGCGGAAGGATACAACTAATTATTTGTCAAATCAGACATGAGCTAAGTGTTAGCATTCACGAAATAAGCACTAGTTGAAAAAAAAACGTTAGATGGCGGACCCGTTATTTGTATAAACCGTCATTTTTTAATTATTTGTTTTCCATTTACCGTACATATATTTTAAATTGCCCCTACCGCCTAAACGGGGGGAGATAGAACCCCCTCCCTCCCATAGTAAAAAATGCTTGTATTGCCGTGTTCTACAAAAATCCGTTATCATTTTTCGGCGCTCCGGTTATCATACTCTCCCCTTTTTTTATGCTCGGGACTTATTGCAATACACCTACATAATGTCTCTTTTTTGAGGTTGTGGCCAAAAGTGATCAATAACGTAAAATTTTGAAAAAAAATCTGTTGGAACAGAAAAATAAAATTTTTTTTTTTATCAAAATTTTGAGTTTGAGAAACTTCTTTTTCCCTTTCCACTATCAATCGATCTTGCGGACCTGCTATCAATCAGGATTTCATTCTCTAGCCGTTGCCCAGAACCAATTTTTGTTAAAATTAATTTCCACATTCATACTCATTACAATTATTTAAAATGAGTTTTTCTACATGTATAACTGTATAATTTGTTTACTAGTTTAAACACATGGAAATTTACTTAAAAAAACATAATTTTCTGAACAAATTTGAATCACTGAAAAGAAAATTAAAAGTCCTCTGATGAATTTAGTATACGATAAGATTTTATTGAATCTTGATCAAAATTGATTATACATAGTGTTGATTTTTTAAGAACCAAATGAATTAAAAAAAAAAAACAGCAAAATACTGTTGAAAGCTTATGCTAATGATACTGGATTTTGCAATACCGGGAAAGCGGAGCCATTATTTTTAATTTTCCAACTATCCACACAATCGTTTATTTTCTTAGAAGTTCGTGCAATTGTTTCTAAAACGCCCTTTCCAATATCAAACGAGCATCGTACAGCTTCCAATGAAAGGTCATTGAGTTCAAAAATATTCTGGTCCCGATAGTATTGAGCTCTGGTCAAATAATTTTCAACAATTGCTGCAGAGTTTTGAACCTATTTAGTAATTATACCAAAAATTTTATAATGGTTAATACTTAAATTTCGTATTATATTTACTTACAATATCAATATAGCACTGTTCGATTTGTGTCTGATTGTTATTACTAGATTGGCAACTTTGAAGTCTTCGAGGAAGTGTGTAAGTAGCATGTTCCCTTGCATAACCTGTAAATGTTTTAGCATTCGATGATGCAAGGCTGCCTACCTTTCGCTGCGCATTATAGATGCAATCTTTGAATTTATCGTTGACACTTTTGTAAGTTACAAATTCTGATTCATATGTTTGAATGCAATATTTCCGAACCAAGTTCAATGCTTGCAATGGTATGATTGTCTCATTGAAATTTTTAGTTGCATTCAAGACTTGTTGTTGTTGCAGGTCGATGACAGCTAATCGATCTAAAAGCCGAGAATTAACAGCATCGTTTTCAGTTTCAGCTAATTTAACTTTAAATAGTAGTTCAGCTTGGACGATTCGGTAGTAGTCTTGGGTACCATTGATTACTCGATTAATGTTTAACGGATTGTTTTGCTTAAAAAAATTGTAATAAAAAAAGATTTCGTTGAATTGTCATACTTACAGACAAAACAATTGTAAGAAGTGAAGCAGCAATTAAGACATTTAGAATAAAAGCAGCCATTTCAACTCTTTGAGTTTTTCAGTTGAATATTTTGATTATTGTATTCTCTGACCAGGGTTTATATACCATTACATTAATTGGTAGGTATTCATTTGGAAGGGGTTTTCAGATAAAATTGAAAATTAAATGTTGTTTTCTTGAAGAGTCTTATTTAATAAACAGCACTTGAAAGATAACACTAATTGATTTAATTAGGTGTAAGTGATTATTTAGCTAATTTGTTTAAAAAATTCTATTTTTTCTGATAAAGAATTTATATAGGAATTAAAAAAAAAAATGGTTTTCCTTATGGAGGGGCAGTAAATTATATGGGTCAATATTTCAAAATATTAATTTTTTGCTTGCAAAATGTAACTTCCGCAAGAAGTAGTAGTACAATTGCATTTTTAATACTATGCAGGGTGGTTTGCATTAGGTGCGACAAAAGGCTGGAACTATAGGTTGAACCGAGGCAAGAAAAATCATATGTGAAGGTATGTATAGGGTTCAATGATAATTAAAAAAAACTACTGTGTCATTTTGTAGTATCTTTTAAAGCCAAAACTCCATTCTTCTTCTGCCTGGGTCAAATTTTGGTTTTCAAAATTCTGCTTTTCAAAAGTCTGCTTTACAATATTCTATTATGCAAAGTTTTGGAACTTAAAAGTAGAGAAGTTTTGAAAATGTAATACAATGTAAATTTGTTATTACCAGAGTTTTATAAAACTGAATGGAAAAAAGTATAATTTTGAAAAGCTGAATTTTTGTTTTGGTTTGACTAAAAGTTCTGTATGGCTCATAATTTTTCTTCAACAATTCTGCATACCAAAATTTTCTATTTCGTAATTCGGTTTTTTCAAATTCTTATTTTAAAAACTTAGCAACAGAGTTACGCACAAACAAAATTTACAAAATTTCGGAGAAGAGAAATTTAAAAAAAAAATTCCGAACTGCTACCGTCCGGTTTTAAGCAATTGTCTTAAAATTCTTAGAAGCATTAAATATAGAAAATGTAAATTGCACTTAATTATGTCAAGTTTAAAAAAAAAAAAATTAGTTAAAACAAAAAATTTAATTTTTTATTCAAAACCTTGATTGCAAAAGAGATTGTAATTGGTCTTTAAAAAGGTGTAGAATATTACCAGAGATACAATTGTCCCTCTCATCTAAACAAGGGAAATATGCCGTACTAATTGATACCAGCATCCACAGCATTTTTATCATTAGGAATTTGAGATTTTTGACATTTGTATGGGAGGTTCCGTGAATATTATCTTAATTTCAACTTTTGTACCGTTTTTTAATAGACATTATTAATTCTAGAAGCCGTTTCCGATAAATTTGAGGCTTTTGAGAAAGGGGTTTTTTAACTTTTGTATGGGAGGGGAGTTAATGTCTTAATTTCAATTTTATTGTTTTAAATTGTTTTATATTAATACACTCAACAATTTAATAACCGTTGTTCTTTAACCTAAAATTAATTCTTGTTAACTTGAACTTGATCACAAAAATATATTACCTGCCATTTTTGAAATATTTAATTTTCAAAAAATAATAAATAATAAACTCAAAATTTTTTTTAGCAATGACTAGTTTCCCAAATAACTATTATAGCTATTAACTAACGCTTAATATTCGTAATAGGATAGGAAACTGTGGCCAGCGCCAAACTCTTCCGTAACTCTCCCCCCTTTGATACAGACTACGATCTGTAGTCTATCGAAGTAAGGTATGGAGAAAAAATGGAGGCGGAACAAGATAACACACTTTAAGGCGTTTGTAAAAATGCTGTGACTCCAAATGCATTTGATGAACAAGTACGACTTCTGGACACGTAGCATCAGTGGTCTGCAGTGGTGTAGTGCGTAAGAGCACATGACTACAAAAGACTGAGCAAATCTGATATGCGTGGGTTCGAATCCTACAAGTGTTCTTCAAATAAAAATTGGATTAAAAGCTCAGCGCCACTAAAAGGAGTCTGATGATTGTCTGGCAAGCATGAAATAGCTATAACTCCGGCCAAAAATAAAAATATAAACTAATTAATATAAAATTAATTCGTAAAAACAATTGGTGGTAGTGCCTTAAAGTTGTTGTTGTTGTTCACAAAAAAATTCAATGCAATTGACGGAAGAATGGTTAAGTCTAATAAACTGACATTCTATGTACAAAATAGTACAATAAAAATAATAAAGTAGTAATAGGATTTTTAAGATTTGAGCAAAGCAAATTTTCACACACACCATAACACGGTGAAACTGTTGGCTCCAATCGATTTGAACTTTTCTAATTTCCATTTCCTCAAGCCGCTCTAACAATCAAAAATATTATAAAGTATTTTTTAATGCAGTTATAAGAAATTTATTTAGTTTTTTTCAATTGGATTTTTAATTGACAACACTGATTTTCTTTTGCAAGTCGCCTACACAGTTGTTAATTTTCTGAGAAGTTAAAGCAATTGCTTCTAAAACAGCTTTTTCGACATCAAACGAGCACTGAACAGCTGACAGAGAAATAACATTCATGTCGAAAACACTCTGCTCCCGATAAAATTGAGCTTTGTCCAAATTACTCTGAACGTTTTCAACAGCTTTTTGAACCTGCGAATAATATACGGAAGGAAGGAATACTTTAATACTTATTTTGAGAAAAATATGACAATTATACTCACATAATCAATAAAACATTGTTCATATTTAGTTTGGTTGTAATTTAAGTTATACAATTGGCAAGATTCAAGGTTCCGAGGTAGTGTATTAGTGGCATAGTTCTTAGCAGATTTCGTAGATAACTTTGCACTGTATGTCAAACTTTCTCCCAAATTCTGCACCTTGGAGTTGCACTTCCTGAATTGGTCCTTAGTACTGTCAAGGGTTATAAACTGCGAATCATATGATTGAATGCAATATTTCCGAACAAAGCTCAATGCTTGCAATGGTATAATAGTCTGATTTACTTGTTGAGTTGCGTTCAAGATTTGTTGTTGTTGAAGTTCAATGACAGCTAATCGATCTAAGAATCGAGTATCAACAGCATCATTTTCCATTTCGGACAATTTAACTTTGACTAGAAGCTCAGCTTGGGCAATTCGGAAGTAGTCTTCGGTACCATTTATTCCATAACTGTTGTTATAGTTTTGCTAACGAATAAAGGATGGTTATTATTTCTAAGTTTTCTAATTTAAAAAAAAAAACTGATTTTACTTACACCGAATACAGTTGTTGTTAGGACTGCAGCAATAATGAAGACATTTATGATAGAAGCCATGTTTACCCACTCAGCCGTTTGATGCACTGTTTGATTATAACATTCGCTGACCACTATTTATACATCAATAATTTAGATATTCTTGATATAGACCTCGAAGGGGTTTTGAAATAAATGTATTTTTGACAGCATTAAGTAGTCCTCAAAGAAGTGTGTCTAATCTAATCGACAACACTTTCAAAAATGATAAACTAATTAAAAACCCCCTTCACGTAATTAACTAGAATCAGCGAATGATTGATATTAGTCAAAATAATATTGTTGATAATTTTTGCTGAAAATTTCCAAGAAGTGGAAAATCAAATTTTAATCGACAAAAATATTTATCTAGGTAAATATCATAGTTTAACTACCGTAAATCAAATTGATCATTCAGTGATTCATGTCGTCAACACATGAGTGGGGTTTCAATTGTTTTATCCGTTTAAAAAGTGTTGTTGATTAGATTAGAAACTCTTCTTCGAACAGCACTTAAAGTTGTCAAAAATTAATTTAACTCAAAAGCTTTTCGAAATCTATGTTTTTCAATTTGATCGTATATAAATAGTGGCCGGCGAGTTTTATAGTCAAACAGTAAACCAATCAGCTCAAAGAGTTAACATGGCTACTTTTATAAATATCTTCATTGTAGCTGCAGTCCTCATAACAACTGTTTTCGGAGTAAGTAAAATCAGTTTTTCTCCAAAAATAGAACTAATTAAACAAATAAATTTTTGTTCTTAGCAAAACTATAACACTAATCGCATAACCAATGGCACCCAAAACTACTTCCGAATCGCTCAAGCCGAACTCTTAATTAAAATCAAATTGGCTGAAATGGAAAACGATGCTGTTGATACTCGGTTTTTAGATCGATTAGCTGTTATCGAACTTCATCAACAACAAGTTTTGAACGCAACTCAACAAGTAAATCAGACTATTATACCATTGCAGGCATTGAGCATTGCTCGGAAATATTGCATTCAGACATATGATTCTCAGTTTATAACTCACCAAAGTGTTAAGGATCAATTCAAGCAGTGCAACTCCAAGGTGCAGAATTTAGGAGAAAGTTTGACTTCTAGTGCAAAATCAACTACGAAATCTGCTAAGAACTATGCCATTAATACCCTAAGTTACAACCTGAAAACTTGCCAACCCTATAACTTAAATTACAATCAAACTAAAATTGAAGAGTGTTTTATTGGTTATGTAAGTATAATCTTCAACCGTTATATCTTTCATAAATTAACTTAGTTGGTCTTTAATTAAAAATGTTCTATAACTCTATGTTATAGGTTGAAAAAGCTGTGGAATATGTTCAAGGCAATTTGGATAGCGCTCAATTTTATCGAGAGCAGAGTATTTTTGACATGAATGCTTTTTCACTGTCAGCAGTTCAGTGTTCGTTTGGCGTTGAAAAGGTTGTTTTAGAAACAATTACTTTGACCTCTAAGAAAATAGACGACTGTGTGAATGATTTACAAAAGAAAACCAATTACGGCAGCAAGAATTCTTTAAAATGAAATTGTAGCTAAGCCATCAATGAATATTATTTTTCAATAAATTTCTTAAAATTGCATTTATTAATTGACTTTTAATTTCAATGAAGGTTTATTTTTATGAATATTTATTTCTTATAGATTAAACAAGGAAGGCTTATTAAAGATTGATTTATAATTGAAAGTAGTATTGAAAATAATTCAAAACAATTGAAAGCATATATTGCTAGGAAATGTTTTGGGTAGTTTACCAAACTGTTTTCTGTTTTCTACAAGAAATAAACCAGCTTGAGGACAGAAAACAAAAAAGTGCAGAAACTGATAAGCAGGCGAAGTTTTCTGAAAGCAATTAGGTGACCTTCAAAAATTGGTCATGGAGTACTAAGCCAAAAAACTGATGACTGATAAAGCTGCGATAAAAATGCATTAGAGGAAAAACTGCCGACTCTAAGTCGATGGAGTTGAATTTTCCACTTGCTCCAACTTTCTTACGATAATTTTGGATTCACAAAAACTACTCAAATTCCAAAAAAAAATCCATCTAAGTCGAACTGAATTCTGTGAAAATTCGACTCACAGGGAGTCGACTGTATATCAAATATCTTTCTCAAAAAATTCTGAGATGTTTTTTTAACGTCTATCTCTAAGATAAGATTTAAATTTCGAAAACATAGAACAACCTTATCTTTACAACATTATTATTGTAAAATTAAAAAAAAGGTGATCTAATGCGGATGAATAATTAACAATAATGTTGATTAGAGAAATCAAAAATGTATTCATTTGACCCGAAGCAAGTGATATTAGAATTGTCTTATCAATAAAATAATGTCACATTATATTTTTCAAAAAGATTTCAAATTCATTTTCTATTTGAATCAACTAGAAGAAGGAACACTTCCCAATCAAAAATACAATGAAATTAATTTTTGGAATAATTTTGACTATTTTCGTTTTGGTTGCAATGATAAATGCTGAAAAACCAGGTACATATTTAATTTTAATATATTTTAGAGAAAAATGAAATCATAAAAATTTATTTTTAATTTTATTACAAAAAACAAAAACAGCGGCTTGTTTGCAACCACACTCACAAGATGGGGATAGAATTGCGAGATGCAGAGCGTTGTTGCCAAAATGGTCTTACAATTCGGCGGAAGAAAAGTGTGTTGAATTTAACTATGGTGGATGTCGTGGAAATGACAATCAATTCGACTCCAAGCAAGAATGTGAAGCACTTTGTGTAAATTAACCAAGAGAACAATTGTTTGTATATAAATACATACATACCTATCATTTAATACAAATGTTTATTGATATAAAGAACCTATAATAATAAAACGAAGAAAAAAAAATATTTAAAATGTGAATGTTTAAATATGTACGTACACCATACAAGTACATTTGATTGAACTAAAGTATAAAAACGGCTTACTTCAATTTTAGTGCCGTTGTTGGTGGTGTTTGAGGGTGGCCCCGGCGCAGTGGAGGTTGTGCTTGACTGCTACTCTGGATGTGTGGGTTCGCTCCCCAGTCTAGGCAGCAATTTATTCTATATTCCCTCAACTGAACGCCACTCCTGGGATTTAATGAGATAATCAAAACCTAATTTCTCAATCCACTGTGCCAACAAAAATCTGTCCTATCCTTCTATTCCTTCTAACAATGCCTAATTTATAAAACCCTAGGTCTTACTGGCATATATATGTTTGTGTGTTGGTGTTTGGAATATTTTTAAATTAAAGCTGTAGACTTTTGGAACTAGAGTTACTTACTTAGGTCCTCAGAACTATTACGTCCGTTAGTTTCCTTTTACGGGGAACAGGCCTCTACAACTACTACGCGCCATCGTGTACGGTTCCCGGAGATGTATTTCAGCTTACCCAACTCTCTCCTCGACCATTCTTCGCCATGTGCTTCTAAGCCCGGTCGTCTGAGTGAAGGGGTTCCATTGCGTTGCTTGACTGGCAATGCATTTGTTACCCTTTCGGAGCGTATGGCCAATCCACTACCACTTACGACTTCGTATAATAGTGTCAATGGGTTCTTACCCTGTTCATCATTTGATATTCGATTTGGACAGAAAATCCTCAAGATTTTGCATACATATGTATCTATTTACGAACGGATTCAACATTGGTGTGGAACAGTCCTAGATTGGTCTTTAAGCTTATTGAGTTGTTTCTCCATTCCATATTTTGGACAGCATACCAAACGCAGCCTTTGCTTCTTCGATTCGGCTGTAAATTTTTAGTTCAGTTCCGCCTCAAATTCATTAAAATTGAACGATAAATGTAGAAGCTATGTAAGCTAAGCTGGAAAGAAATCTATTTTTATAATATTTGAATTCGCATCCGATTATAACAAACAGTATACCGTGTTATCTTTCCAACCATATGTAAGATCACTTAAGAGTCCAAAAAACGGTTCTTTGAAAAAAAAAAATTATTGTCATTTTCGTTTTCAGCGACCCTAAATTAGTAAAAAAAAGTTGCTTTTTTTAGTTAGCCTCGGTGACCCAAAATTTTGTAAACTAGTGTTATCTATTGACACTCTCGAACGCCTTTTCGAAATCAAACAGCAGGTGAAGTGGTGATTGATATTCGACCCACTGTTTAATGATATTCCGTTAATGTGGTCCACAAAGGAAAATCCAGCGCGGAATCTTGCTTGTTCGGCGTCGCACTAGCACTTGATGCATGGGAGTAAGTTCTGGAGGGAAATCGATACCGGTACTGGTACTGTCACGTTAAAAAAGATGCTCTTGGAACCCAGTTCACGACTTTCCAACTTTATCGGATCAAAAAAATACAGATACATAACTGCCTCAGAGATTCAACAATCTGGATCATGACCAACGTTGATTAAAGAAGAAGAAATTAAAATATAACAACTGTATCTACAAAAATCTAATTCTTCAACAAAACAATTCATTAATATTAAATCATTTGATCTAATGCGGATGGAAAAATAACAACAATTTTGATAAGATGAATCTAAAATTTATATTTTTGACCCGTGAGGTGAGCGATACAAAGAGTCTACTTATCAATAACACAACGCGGCATCATATTCTTTAAAAATATTTCAAATTCATTTTATATTTGAATCACCTAGAAGAAGGAACACTTCCCAATCAAAAATACAATGAAATTAATTTTTGGAATAATTTTGACTATTTTTGTTTTGGTTGCAATGATAAATGCTGAAAAACCAGGTATGGTATAATTTTAATATATTTTAAAGAAAAATTGAATCAAAAAATGTATTTTAAATTTTATTTAAAAAAAAAAATACAGCGGCTTGCTTGCAACAACACTCAAAAAATGGTGATACAGTTAAGAAATGCAGAGCCCTTTTTCGAAAGTGGTCCTACAATTCAGCGGAAGAAAAGTGCATCGAATTCGTCTATGGTGGATGTCATGGAAATGATAATAGATTCAACTCCAAGGAAGAATGTGAAGCACTTTGTGTAAATTAAATATAAAGCAAAAAATAGCTGAAAAGTGAAAGTTTAAATATTTCAACAGAAATTAAGTAAAATAAAATATGAACATTGATGTATATGTGCGTTACCGTTTAAGTGATGCGTATTGTTCGGAATATTTTTTTATTTAAGGTTTAGAATTTTGGAAGAGTTATCAGTTTATCATTTTCAAAAAGACTAAAATAAAAAAAATCTAGTCAAATTGACTTCTAGTGCAAGAAATTCTGTAACCTTCGGTGTAGTTTCCAATAAAAAAAAATCGGACCAAGAAAGTTCACTTTTTTTTAAATGGCAGCTGGTAACCCTGAAAGTCTCAAATAGGCAGAATCATTAATGAATTTTCTTATTGCAAAATCAACCATCTAAAATTTTATGATTGGAAGTTTGATAAATTCTTAGTTTAATATAAAAATGGCTGGCTGTAAGTGGTTTGCGTATACCCTCGATTTTGTAAAAAGCTTTTGAATCAATTTTTCAAAAATGGCTCATTTTACATGAAATTTGAAAGTCTTTTTCTAATTTAAAATTTAATTATCTTCCTTTTTTTATTATTTTTTCATAATACATATACTTTTAAAGTTAAAACTTCTAAAAGTTTAATTAACTTCCCATAGGGAGTTATTGTAATCGGTCCGATTTGTCAAATTGAAATTTTTGACATTTCTCGACGTTTTAAGGTCCCTAGAGCCTATATCAATCATTTTTAGAGAGATGTCTGTGTGTGCGTGTGTACGTACGTTCGTACGTTCGTACGTTCTGGTACCATTTTTCGTCGTCGATATCTCAAGAACGAGTAGAGATATCGACGTGAAATAAATTTTGTTTTACAGATAATAACTTCGAAAGAAGCTGAAAGGGCGTTTATTAATATTCAATCAGTCGTTTTTTTACTATAGCAGTTTAAAAAAGAAGTGAAAATTTTGGTTGGGCTCAAATATCTCACGAACAAATAATAACATTGACTTGAAATAAATTTTATTCGACACATTATGACGTCATACAAATTCGATATGAATTTGGAAAAAAATCAACATACCGTTATTTTTTAAAATCAAAAAAACTAAAAAAAAAATTTTTATAACTCGAATATCCTTAGATGGAAAAACGATATTAACTTTAAAATAATTTTATTTTACGAAAAATGTTGTTTTTGACTACTGGTGAAAATTTCAAAAAAATTCAATTTACAGTTTTTTTACAAAAAATTAAAAACTACAAAAAATTCTACCAAAAATTGGTATAAATTGTCTTTCGACTCAAATTTCTCAAAAACGGGTAACGATATTGACTTCTTGTTTGTTTTATTTTCTACATAGCATAATTGTTAGTAACTGATAAAATTTCGACAAATATTGAATGGGCAGTTTTTTAACAAAAAATCAAAAACTGTTAAAAATTCTAAAGAAAAGTAGTTACAATTGTATTTCAGCTCGAATATCCTGAGAACAACCAACGACTGTGCCTCCTAAAATATTTTATTTTTTCGACTCGAATATCTTGAGAACGAGCAATGATATTGACTTTGCCATTAGGTATTTAATCTCTATAATATATGTGCATTTCGTAAATCTCTTTAAATAATTAAAATGCTTTTCAATCTTAAAAAAATAATGATTTTTTGAATTTAACAGCTAAAGTTTGTTTCGCAGAAAATTTGGTTATTTGAAAAAACCTAAATATAAAGTTTTCAAGATCACAAATGGGAAGTTATCAGTGTGGGTCGCACCCAGCCTCTTTTTTTTTTCTGTTTTTCCTCATACCTATGTAGATTTTTATACTTAACGGTTGGTGTCATAAAAAAAAGGAACAGAAAAAGTATACTTTTAGGCGTATTAACTCTAAAAGTCCAATGAAAAAATATTTAATGCCAAATATAAGACAATTTTTGTATGATTTTTAAAATCTTCATCCATATTTCCATTCCAAGTTTGAGATGGGTTTTTAACAGAACAAAAAATCCTTTGCGGACTGGCCTTAAATAAGTTCTTAAGTTTTTTAATTTTTGTCTCTTATCTTGTGTTAGAGAATTCATTTACAAGTACAAATTTTATCCTTTAGATCGAGAAATCGTATATTTGTTGAGTAAAGACAGTGGGGCATATTCATAGTCTTCTGACAAGTTGTTTCTACGTCTCTTCTAAGCTAACCTGGAGTTTATGTTATTCACAGACAATTTATACCCGGGTCTAAAAGATAAACTGGAACTCAAACTTTAAAAACGGCTGACTCTTTCACTAAGTTGTTTTTTTCTATTTGTCAAAAAATGGATTGAATTTCAATGGATTGACGGGCAATAGTACTAAAATAGTAGTAGAATTCCGTTCTTTACTAAACAGAGCTGCACATTTCTTTATGAATAGCAGTTGTTTCTAACCTGTGTGTTAACTTTAGACTCGACACTTTTTTTAATTTTAATAAAATGTAATTTAATTTGTTTAAAACCAATGAAAAAAATGTATTTGATATTTTTTGTAGGAAAATAAATTAACTGTAAGCTTGCAGTATAACTATTTCTTCTAAGATCAAACATACAATTTTTTACTACAAAAAATAATGGCTGCCATATAACAATATATACATATATATATTGCAAAAACAATATTTTTTCTCGACAAAATCGATTTTTTCAGATTTTTTCCCGGTCGGCTCGTAATAGAGTATTTAACATGAAACATGAAAGAAGCTAATAAAGTCAAAGTGACAGCTGGAAAATTTAGCCTAAATCAGGGTTTACATTTTTTGTCGTTTGTAAGAATAAACTATTAAAAATTTCATGAAAATAGTTAAAGCTGTTTCCGAGCAATATATAAATAAACAAAATACTTACCTGAACTTCGAACAGATGCCACGCGGCGATAGGCTTTCAATGAAAATATTTCTTACTTATCCCTTGATTTTAAGATTAAAATATAAACAAAAAAATATTAAGGTTTTATACATTAATAAATATATTTCTGTTTATTATTTAGTATACAATATAATTATATTTTCAGCTATATATATTTTTATATATATGTTTAATAATAATCTTTTTTTTTTAAATATTATATTTTATTTATTCTGCTAATTTTTGCAACATAATTTTTTTTTATAATAATTTTATTTTAATTGAACAGAAAAAAATATATTTTGTAATTTCATTATTAATTTATATACAACATTTTAGTAATAACATTCATTATTATCCATCAACAAAATAAAAATTCATAAAATCTATTTTATTGTTGTTATATTTATATTTTGAGCTATAAGTAAGCACTTTATTAACATAAATTTTTAACACAAATTACTATATATTTATATTACACTAAGCTTATATATTTATAATTTTTTTTTTATTTATACAAATTTGTCTTAACATATTTTTTTGTTTAAGTTTCTATTTATGTTTTCGTCATCAAAATGTTTAACACTAAATTTATGTATAGTTATATTTTTTGTCTTTGTTTAATTAATTTGATTTTTTTCTGGTAATGGCACATAATTTTATTGCATAACATAACTTTTCTCATTTTTCGTTTATTTTTTTTTTCGGTTCGCTTCGTTAAATTTTAAGTTTAATTAATTATTTTATTATCTTCAATTTACATTTTACAATTATTTAAATAAATTATAAATTATAAATTTCGTATAGTTTATTTTGTTGTGTTTTTGTTAATAATAGCATAATTTTCTGAGGGTTCTTATCATAAAAGATAGATAATTCTTAATTAATTGAGTTTAAAGCAAAAACCATTTTGTTTAAGGATGAATATATTTAAACTTCTCCTGTATAATTCATTATTCTTATTTATATATTTTTTTTAATTAAATTTGTTCTGTTGTATTATTAAATTTTTGGGAATTTGTATACAAATTGTAGTGCGTAACTAATTTAAAGTATTATAAAAAAAAATAATTTAATTGAATTTTGCAAAAATATATGTACACACATTAATTTAATTTAAAATTGAATACAACAGTGATTTTGATGATGTGGAAAGGAGTGCAAGGGCGTGTAGGTTTAACTAAATTTTCGCAGCTTAGGTGGGAGGGACAGTTTTATAAAAAAAATTACTTAAAACAGAAAAAAAATTATTAAAAACAATGGCAAACAATGGCAAAAAATTGTCCAAAAACATTAGTAACAAAACTTAAAAACTTTTAAAATCTTTACATTATTTTTTGGAGTTAAATTATTATGTACTTCTTTTTTTCCATTGTTTTCAAAAAGTTTAAATTGACACAACATTATTTAATTATTTGAACAATCCATTTCCAATTGCTAATGGTTTGTTTTGTAATTTCAAGTCGTAGTTTCAATCAATGCAATATTTAGTTTGATTTTGTACTAAAGATTGTATTCCAAAAAAAAAGAGTGTTGAAAATGTTTTGGATACTGTGTGCTAAAGTTTTATGTCTTATTTCGACCCATTTCTCTAAGATTTTAAAAAGTGTATAGAAAAGAATCGATACTTTTCTTTTTTTGAATGATTGGACAAACACAAAGGATTCACTGAATAATACACCGTGGGGACACATCATACTCGTAATCTCCTTGTAACGCGCAAAAAGTGCCTATCTGTCAAAATGAACTTTTTTGTAAATTACACCCACAAATATGCAACTCTTTTTATATTAACTCGTACTTCTAAATATTCGTTTTGAAATATTGCCAATTATCGACCCGTTTTCGTTCCCAAATCTGAATTCACTAAAAATGAATAAGTCACAAACTTTTTTAATCTTGCAAAGCGATCGCCTGAGACAAATCAATATTCCTTAAAAAATGAAGAACTACATATGTCGCTGTCAAAACATCTCAATAAAACAATAACCCTTTTAATGCGAAGTCAAGGGTATATATTTCTGTACGTTAAAACTTCAAGGTCCATATTTAAAAGTAAAATAAAAGTTAAAACAAAATAACACTCATAATTCACATCACATCCTTGAATATTGTGCTAAGATAATTTTAACAAGGACAATTCAATATGAGTAAAATTTTTAGGTAAATTACATCGAAATACTTTCCACTTAAGACTTCACATCCACATCCACATCCGCTCATTTCATTGCTATCCTGCTATTCCATTAAAACAATGGAAAATTTAAACAGAATAAATGTGTGTTTAATTGCAAAATTAAGGATAAAGGACATTTTTGGTTATAAGAACAAAAGCTGTGCAGATAGAGGGCGAGTGTGGTGTACGAACATCAAAAACAACTATAATATGCGTGCGTATATAAATGATGATTTTCAACTTTCATTTAGAGAAAGTAGGTATGCGGATTGTAAAAGTCCTTTAACATCCTTGAAGAGAAAAGCAAAATTCTCGTAATACATACATATATATAACAACCAGCCGAAAAGCACAAAAACATATCCTGATGTATAAACGACGATATAACATCTTCTCGGATAAAAAGGAAAAAGGATCCTGTTTGTGTCTTCTTCCTCTTTAATTGTTGTAATCACTTGTGCTGGATTCATAATTACCAGAAAGGATAATAAGAGAATGAATGAAAGCTGCTGCTGCTGTTACTGCCACTATACTGCTCGTCTCGTCCTGATGCTGTACAAAACAGCAGTATAGTTGATAGTTAGCGGTTGGATATATAGGCCCGTTTACGACTTAAAAAGGTTTCGTAATTTGCATTGTAATGAAAATTGCTTATACCGACACTATACTACCTATACGTGCAAGTATCCTTCAAAGTAATTTTCAACACTTGTGCTGGAGCAACAAAAATCATTGATGGCAGCGAAGGTAAGTTAATATCTAAAGGATGGGCCGCTCGTCCCATTCTTTAGATGATGAGAAAATTTTCATATTTTTCAAATTACTTTTTTTTGGAGATATTATACATATATTATTTGACAGAAGTCCTTAGTAGCATATTTTTTATTGAATGCAAACAAAAAAAAAACGAACGAACCATTTTCGTTATCGACAAAGAAACATTTCCGGTCAAGCCTTTTAAGGGTTCGGTTTTCGTTGTTTTTTTTTTTTTGAAAAAAATTGACGTTGTTGTTGAGATATTCACACAACAGCGGGCAATAATTACAAAAGTTTTTTGTTTTTTTTCTTCGTTGGCTGTGATATTTAAAAATCCTTTTTCTTTTGTCCTTTCTTCCGATTTCCGGCCTGTAGAGGGGTTGACATTTTTGATTCAATGGCAATACAAATATAGAATAAAAAGTGTGAAACAAATATGAATTTATATAAATAATATACAAAATTGAAACCATTGGATGAAATGGAATGCCATCATATCGAAGAATAAGGACTAAATGTCAAATCGACTTCTTTATTTTTTTTTTTTTTGGTTGTGTTATTATTTTTGACTGGAAGGAAGTTTATGACAGGCGTTTTTGTTTAAATAGGAATATGAGATAATATGATGAAGGTTTTGAGTATTTTTCTGTGTGCGTCTGTATATTTTTGGGTTGAATAAAGTTTAATATTGAAATGAAAGAGTTATTAAATATTGTTTGCCATTCAGTTTGTTAATCAATTTTAATTAATTCTGGAGCTTCAAAACAATTTTTACTGAGAATGAATCCATTTATTTTTTTTTCAAATAAATTATCATTCATTAATGACAAAAATACATCAACTAACGAAATGGAAATGACATTCAATATTTTAGCAGAAATTTAGAGTGAGAAGAGAGAAATCTTTAAGTTGATGATTTGTAAATTAACAGACAATTAAAAATAAAATGCACGACTGAATAAATTGAATTTGTTCTTAAGGTTCTAGGATAAAGTGATTTCGCTAACGAAAGAACTATGAGAAAAAAAAATATAAATTTCATAATACTTCCCTGTGATTTGTAAACTTATGTTAAGTAAATAAATCCATTTTGTTTTTTTTTTTTCTAATTTGCACTTTAATTTAAACCAGATCATTTGAATTCATCTAATATGAACCTTACAGTAGTCTCCAATGGGAAAATTTCTAATTAATATTTTATATTATTACATTCTCTACATTATTGTTTTTGCCTTGGTATCAAATTTAAAAATAACAAAAAGAAAAAACCAAAAATAGAAAAATACGCCTGCCTAAAGACGCATAGAGGCTATAGCTATGTATATTTATATTTCATTCACTCTTCATTCACAACAACACAAAACACAAACAAAAAAAAAAATCACAAAATCACACTGACACAGCAACACTTATTTTAAGGGCAACCTCGCTCTCGCTCATCGTTGTCGTATAGAACACAACAAACAGCACAACAAAGGTGTATGTAATATATAACAGTATATTTTTAAAATAATATTGTGTTCCTAGCCTAAGTACCATTTGGTATTATAAATTCAAAAATCCCGCTATTAAACTAGGAACCATCGTCGCCAGCATTGTTAGCAACGCAGAAAGCCGTAGCCGCGATGAGCTCCTTGATGTCAACTCGTTATTGTCCATGGCACCCCGCACCTCGGGCAAGCCATAAAATGGTGGTTTTCTTGTTGGTGTTCCAATGGAGTTGGCTCCACTTGATCCAGCACCACCGCCGGGGAAGTCCATTAGTCCCCCACCCCCAGTGCCAGCACCATTGTTGCCACCACCACCACCACCGCCACCGCCATGGTGATGTCGCGTGCTGTCCCCTGATGAGGGCTTATGTGTGGGCTTACCGTGTAAATATACATTAGGAGGTATATCACCATCTTCGAAATCCTCCGCCGAACCGTACAGGTCCTCGTCATCTTCATCGTCCTCGCCGTCTCCGTCCAAATCCATGCCACCACCATCGGCAGTCTGATATGTCACCTTTACCTGTTTCGGTTTTAGGATGTCATTTGTTTCGATGCCGTGTTTGTTGGAAGGATTTTTACGACTTGGTCCAGGGATTTCTGAGGAACAAGAAGCAAAAAAAAAAGAACACGAAATGAAAGGATGTAATTGAATGTGAGTGAGAGTGTTACTGGGATATTAGGGAAGCTGAGCTGAGGGTTCGCATGTATTTTTATAGCCTGTCAATACGTGGTTCAGTGAGATTATTTGCATAAAACAAAGGGTAATCCTCGGATTAGGGATAGGAATAGGAATCGTATAATATGTACTTACCGTAAAGTCGTATACTGCTGTCAACTTCGCCGAGAGAGTTTTTCGCTATGCAACGGTAAGAGCCGACATCTTCTTTTTGGAATTTTCGCACAATCATTGTCATTTTAGTTTCGTACATTGATTTTGAATGCTCCTGAACGTGGTATTTGGTTGAAGATACAATCATCTCACCTGTTGGATAGAATGAGAAATTTTGGAAACGTGTTTTTGAGGTTATTTGAAAATAGTTTTTTTATTCGTTTTTTTTTTTAATTGCATTGTTTTTATTACTAAAGGTGTTAAAAAAACATAGACTTGTAAAATTTGCAGCAAATAAGTGTCCGGATTTGAGAAGAGTACAAGAAAAAGAGTATCACCTGATGGAGTCACTCGTAACCAAATTGACCACGTGTTGATAGACCGTCGCCACTATTCGAACTTGATGACGGTACGAACGTACCGAGGTGCCAATATCGACTCGGATCACTATCTTGTTGGTATGGTTTTCCGAGGGCGGATTGCCTTGCGAAGACGTATTGCATCCGCCGATCAGGTTCGAATCAACACGGCTGCACTACGCAATGAAAATACCAGTAACACCTTTGGACATGCGTTAGGACTCGCCCTGGAACCACTCGATCCAGGGAGAGTAAGTCCTGGAGCCAGTATGCTGGGCGTAGATGAGAAGTGGACACGCCTTAAAAACACTGTCATTAGTACTGCCAACTCCATCTTAGGCAGCAGTCGTAGAAGTCGGAACGACTGGTTTGATGATGAATGCAAGCTAGCGACTGAACGTAAGAATGGTGCGTACCGAGCAATGCAACAATCTCATAGAACGCGGGCACGCGAAGATGAATATAAAGAGCTCAGAAGAATAGAAAAACGGCTTCACAGACAGAAAAAATCAGCCTGGGAGAAGAACATAATCTGTGAATTAGAAAGAAGCCGAGAGCGAGGCCCGCACCAGGCGCGGAAGTTCTACCAATCCGTCCGAAACATGACGCAGTACACACCACGCTGCACTTACTGCAAGGACGGAGAGGGAAATCTGATCACCGATCCCCAAAGCATACTGGAGCGATGGGAAGTGTACTTTAATGAATTGCTAAATGGTCAGCTCACTGCAGAAGTAGAGGCTCCACTACTTCAAGAAGATTACCCTATGTTACCGCCACCAAGTATAGAAGAGGTTGAGAAGGCTATAGCCCGGCTTAAGAAAAACAAAGCCCCGGGAGCCGATGGCATACCAGCCGAACTATTCCACCACGGCGGGCCAGCCTTACGCCAAGCAATTCATGATATTATAGTGCACGTATGGGAGCAGGAAGACTGGCCAGAAGACTGGCGAAAAGGTATAATTTGCCCCATACATAAGAAGGGAGATGTCACAACGTGCAGCAATTATAGAGGTATCACGTTGTTGAGTACCGCCTATAAGATACTCTCCTCTATCCTACAAGAACGGATAGCCCCATACGCTAAAACCATAATCGGCCAATATCAGTGTGGTTTCATTCCAGGCAAATCAACAACTGATCAGATCTTTACCCTTAGGCAGGCGATGGAAAAATGTCTAGAATTTAACATCCCAACATACCATCTGTTTATAGACTTTAAGGCCGCCTATGATAGCATAGCCAGGGTAGAACTTTACAAAGCCATGAGAGAATTCGGCATCCCAAATAAGTTGACACGACTTTGTAGGTTGACCATGACCAACGTAACAAGCCAAGTAAAAATAGCCGGATTGCTATCCAGACCAATCAACATCTTTAATGGACTCCGACAAGGGGATGGTTTGGCCTGCCTCCTCTTCAACCTGGCGTTGGAGAAAGCAATCCGTGACTCTGGCACGGCAACAAGAGGGACCATCGTCAACAGGTCCAGCCAGATACTGGCTTACGCAGACGACATTGACATCATCGGAAGAACCGAACAAGCTGTACACGATTCCTTCATCCAGATCGAGCAGGCGGCACAAAATCTGGGGCTGCACATTAGTGAAGGTAAAACAAAGTACATGGTGGCGTCGAATGCGAGAAGAACAGTTGGTCAAACAATCAAGGTAGCGGAGCACGAATTTGAAGTGGTGCAATCCTTTAAATACCTTGGGTCAATAGTAGCAGCCGATAATAATATAGAAGAAGAAATACGCGGGCGGCTGCTCACTTCCAACAAAGCCTACTATAGTCTGTCAAAGCTCTTCAAATCCAGAAATCTCACCATAACTTCAAAACTGCTGCTGTACAGGACCATGGTCCTGCCAGTAATCACGTATGGATCCGAGACTTGGGTGCTTAGCAAAAGACACTCCGACTTCTTAGCCGCGTTCGAGAGAAAAGTCTTAAGGAGAATTGTTGGCCTAATATGTGAGGAAGGGCGATTCCGGAGACGGTACAATCATGAATTGTACGCAATCTACCTTGAAGCAGACATAGTGACAAAAATTAAGCTCGGTAGACTCCGGTGGGCAGGGCACCTAGCTCGCATGAGTGAAGAGGAACCTGCTCGGAAAGTCCTTTGTGGTACATTCTATGGTAGACGGCAGCGTGGTAGACCATGCTTGCGCTGGAGAGATGGCGTAGACCAGGACGCCCGAAGCCTTGGGGTGCGCAACTGGATGGCGTCGGCTCAAGACCGGGATAGGTGGAGAGACTTGTTGAAGGAGGCCAGGACCGGACCCAGGTTGTCGAGCCGATGATGATGATGATGACAAGAAAAAGAGTCAAATTATCAATATGGTATAGCCTAAACTAGAGTTATCCAGTTAGCGAGGAAAAAATCAACAATTTGGAAACTAGCTAAGAGATGATAATTCTTTTCAAAACTGAAAAGATTCCTTTTTGAAATTTTAAGTATTGAATACTTTTTATAAATTTTAGATGTTTTAAATAAAAGTTTTGATTAGAATCAGATGAATCTTTTTTGGGAAATCGATAAAAAAACGATTCCATGGAAGGTAACAGACGAACAGACGGACACATTGACAGACGGAAGTACCAAGGCCAAAGTGATTTATAACTCTCAACCATTCGTTTGTGCGAGTTATTGCAGGAATGGAGGGAATGAACCATTTTATGTCGATTCTGTGAGAGGTGCTCTATTATTGCTAAGTGATACTTTTGAAGAATTTGTCAATTTCTCGCAAGTCCGTGAAAAAAAAAACATTTCCGCCTTTAGATGAACAAGGCTGGGAATCGAACCTGCAATATGACCGTCTTACCTACTAACCATTATGAAACGAGCTACCACATGCATTCACGAAAACGCACGCCTTAACGTAAAGTAAGTAGCACAATTTTTGTTTTTTATGTGTCACGCTTGTGATTGAGTAAATACTAGTATGCCCAACAAATATGACAATGAACAAAATAATGCGAATTATAAAGGGACATAGATATAAGACACGGCAATATCTCCGCTTTAGCCCAGCCGCCAACCCTGGAGATAAAATCTGAGACAACCACCACCTTCAGTCTCAGTACCTCGCGCCACACACACCTTTCCCTTCCCGTCCTATCCTATCCTTCACGCCCGCGCTGTGTTGATACATATAAAAGGGTAAACCAAAAATCCCCTTGAGCGCGCGCATATTATAAAAAAAAAGTTAAATTTGTAGAAAATATCTTAAAATTTTTATAAGCATTTTTTTATTATGGCTGCAACTTCAAAAGTTCGGAAAATGTAAAGTTAAGAAAAATGCATTTTTTAAGTCTTTTATAAATTTTTTGCAAATGTTAACCACAATTTCGAATGCAAAAAAAAAATTTTAAAAAATGTTGGAAATTTGTTTATTTCAATTTTTAAGAATATGTAAATAATGCGACACGGACTGTGAAAAAAAGGATAAAATTGTCATTTTCGTTTTCTTTTGATGATTTATGCAGATCTACAAGATGATCTTTGGGTTTGAACATCCTCCAGAGTTTTCTATTAAGAAGTTTTCTCTTGTACGATATATAACGGTTAATTCCTAATTGTATGTTCATTGTACATCTGTACAAACTCAGTTAAAAAATGTATTAATTTTTGAAAGGAGTAATGTTTGTATTGTTAAAAGCATTTTATGACTTAAAATAGCAGCATGTAATGTAATTTCAAGTCTTATTATACGTTTTTACATAAATATCTAAAACTAGATACACCTAACGAAATATTCTGTAAATAAAATAAGAACATACCTAAGCATATTAACTAATAATCTACTACTTTCCGATTGGGTAAACAGAAAAAGAACCCTTCAGACCATACAAAATCCATCCGCAAACATGTGGTGTATTGTGAAAATGTTTAAGCAGCTTTAAAGGATAAAAACAAGCTTTATGTTTTCAGTCAGCCCACCAAGCATTTCACACTTATCGTTATGGTAATGGTTGGTGAAACAAAACCTACAAAACAGATTGTGCAACACATCTAGAATATACAAATAGAAATTCCGTTATAGAAGCAAATGGAAGGAAGACTCCTCTGCCGCTCTCACTTTTGAATAATAAAGGTTTATTGAAAGTGTAATTGGGAATTCAATTAATTTATTTATCATTCGAGAATCGAAATACTAAAATTAAAAAAAATTGCAAATTCATAGATTAAAAAAATCATCATCAAAGGCACATAGCAGAAATACAATTTATTTAAAAATAAAAATGCCGGTGCTGAACTTCACGCTGAGCCGTGACACTTATGCCTGAACAACATGTAATGAGTAAACCAGCGGCCCATAGAACTACATACGGCTGGGATCGAACCTGTGACCATTTGGTTGACAGGCGACCACGCATACCATACGCGCCACGGCCACTCACATTTAACTCGCCGAGATATTGGTGATTTTGAAGATCTAAAATTTCTAACCAAAAATATGTGTAGGCCTATTTGTCAAATTAAAGAAAAGCAAGTAACATACATATGTATCTAGCTCAAACTGAAAGTTTTAATTTTTACTAATTTTTTTATTTTTTCATTTTATTCAAAAACATATTTATTTTTTAAATTTCCCTCTTACCTTTACATATCAACATGAAAAAAGCTGTAAAGTGATATTTAAGGTGTTGGCATTTGTTTGAAATAATTTATTTTTTGTTATTTTTTTGAATGTCGCCCCTGCCAAATGAACAGAGGTAGTAAATCCCCTCTAATATCAAATCTTTCTTGATCCGATCTACCATCTACATACCATTTTGTTAAGCCTTACGCAAATCACCAAGTCAGTTACAAACTTAACAAATACACTGGGGCGTATACAAACTTTTTTTAAAATTTGTTTTGTGTATGTAAATAATTATTTCTAGTATTTATTACATTTGATTTTTGACTGGAGATTGATTTCTTAAAAAAAAAAGTAGAATACCCTTCATTTATAAGTCATCACAGCTTAGATAAAACTCAACTGAATTTAAAACCAACCTAAAAATATCTGGGACCCTAATAAGGAACAGCCTCGCACCACTTATTTTCATTCTAACAATATTAATAAAGAAATCAGGTAACAGTCCGAAAGCTGGTCCGGTCGGAAAATCTTTTGCCAGCTCTCCTTGTTTTCAAGAAGTTATTGGTGAACTCCATTCACTTCCCAACAAAAAGGAAACTTTTTGCTGAACAGCAAATTGGATGCATGTCAAGTTGTAACCTAAAGCTTGCCATACCTACATTTTACATAAATAAATAATTCTCGAACTTCAAAATCAACCAACCAATTCTCCAAAAATCCCCTCATAATGAAACCCACAAAAATTAGCCACAATAAGATATTGAAATGACTATAAGGTCTCCTCTACACACTTTACCTAGGATAAAATTCTTGTTTATCTAAATGAACCCATACTATAGCTATAACCATATTCCAACAAACTCGTGTGTCATCTAAGCCAAATGCCAAACAACATGTTCATATTTATTTACGTGTCTTTTTAAGGTTAGATATTCCACCTTAATAGATCGAAATCTATTTCTCTCAAATTCTAATCCCTGAGCTTTGGGACTCGATTCTTTGTTTTTCGCAAACACTACCTACCTAGATACTAAATACTCAAAGATTATGCTGTGATCAAGTAGACGTTGTGTTTTCTTCAATTGTGACATTACCAAAACAAGAGTTTTGTTCGCCCTCTCTTGCAACTCTGAACGACGAACAGAGATGACGCGACCGACGCACGGACGAAGGAGACTGACAAACGAAAAATGACGACAAGGACACTAAAAGACCAGCCATCAGACTGCTATGCTTCACTACCATCAGAGACCAGAGACCAGAGTACGACCACCATCACTCACCCTCTCGTCATTGGTCAAAGGTGTTTAATTCCTAAAGCACATACATCGACTGGCACACACAAAAACGCCATTCCATTCGGTAGTGCCATGGATGTATAGTAGATGGCAAACAAAACAAGGATTCCTTAGAACTCATCACTCTATCGGACGTATATTGACGCCTCTGAATGATGTACCTACAACCTATATCATATAGGGCAAAGGACACATCACATCACAAGGAACACAGGACGACTAAAAACGGATACTAAAACACTACTTATAGAGAATAGATTGTAGTACAGTATTGGCAGTAGCAGTGGCAGTGGCAGTGGCACACTGCATATTCGTTTCGTTGTCGTGTTAAATGAAAGAGAACATACAATATCTACAAACAACGCAACACAATGACAAAAATAATGACTCTCTATTATAAACTTACCAGTATCCTTAATCCAGTAGTTAATTGATTTTGGTGAGGCCTCTACGTGACATTCGATCTGAACATCAGTGCCAAGCGGTGCCCCAACTAATTGATTTGGTACTTGGATGACAGGATGAACTGCAAAACCATAAATCAAAAAAAAAAAAAAAACTGCAGATATAGATGTGTTGCAAAAGCGTGTAAGTGTATAAATGAGTGTTATACATATATAGGCATGTAAATATATAAAAGTTTGGCACATTGGAAATTTCAAATATAGATACAATACATAGATATATAGATACTTATAGATTTTCAGGAAATTCCAGTAAGCTATAAAGGATGCAAAAAAGATTAAAATTCAATGCAGTTTTCGACGACGAACAACGACCGATGATGATGCCGCCGCCGGCCGGCCGGTTGGCCTGCTCTGCTCATCTCTCAGCTGGAGATAGACGATGAGTCGATGACTACGACCATACGACTTCGTCGAGAACAAGGACAACAAAACGAATATCAAAGAGGTCACAACCCATACAATCGGGTTTCTATGGTAATTGGAGATGCACCGAAAAGGTAAGGACATTTGACCAGATGTCCATAGTGTTATAGAGTGGACAGTTTTTTTTCCCTCCACCTCATCACTAATTTTCCTATAGTTTTGCTAGGGTTTGTTGCCGTTGCAGAGTTCACTTTATTTTGGCACATCTACGAATACACTTGGTCCCTCTTGCGTCCATTTTCGATGTCATTGTTTATGGTCCATCAGAGAGAGCTTGGGGTTTTACATTGTTGGATGTATGTAGGTAACTGCTATGTGTTTGATAGGATGCTTAGATTTTCAAAATTTCTTTGAAATGAGTGTGCAAGTGCGGCAAGAACAATGTGCTGCACGACTTACCTTTTTCATATGTTATATCTGCATCAGTTGTTTAATCCATAATGAACTTGCAGCAGGGTTGGACTTAGCGTACAAACATTTTTTTAAATCTACTTCTTAAATTTGAATAGGCATAAGAGCATGCCGGAGGTTTGGGTTTGATTCCTAGCCTCGTTTTTCACAGGTAGCAAGAAATTGACAAGTTCTTCAAGAGTATCCACTTCTGAATAGTGAGTGCTTCTCATCGAAGACGTTTGAATTGGTAAAAGATTGTAGGTCCCCCCTCTCTACAAAACACGCACACAGGAATGGTTGAGACTTGAATCTTTATTAACTGTCGAGTAACAAAACTTGTTTATTCATTTTTTTTATTTATTAAACCATCATATTTTTGTGTATTTTGAACAAAGTTTTTTAATTCGTACGAAAACCAAATTCTGGAACATTTTAATATAACCATTAACTTCTAAGAATGTTACAATTTTTGTTGTAGCTTTAGGAAAATACAAATTTTCGACTTTGAGGGTAGCTCCCAAGCGCCATTTTGAATCTTTCTTCTTCTTTTATACAATACCCCAATTTGTATCTCAGCAGCACTTGCAATTGCAGCACCAAGTCAAGCGATGCAATGGAGTCCGCAAGAAGGCAGATAAACGGGCCGACCTAGAATTACTTGGCAAGGAACGTTCGAAGAGGAATCAGCACAGCTGTGAAAGATTAAGAAAAAACGATGCAATGGAGTCCGCAAGAAGGCAGATGAACCGGCCGACCTAGAATTATTTGGCGAGGAACGTTCGAAGAGGAATCAGCACAGCTGTGAAAGATTAAGAGAAAACGATGCAATGGAGTCCGCAAGAAGGCAGATGAACCGGCCGACCTAGAATTATTTGGCGAGGAACGTTCGAAGAGGAATCAGCACAGCTGCGAAAGATTTAGAGAAAACGGAACTGTACACAATGGCGCGTCGGAGTAGTGAAGGCCTATTTCCCTCAAGCCCGCAAGGGGAAGCTCACTGACATAAAAGATCCGAGGACCTGAGCAAGTAAGTAAGAAATATTTCCAAAGTTCTTTAGAAATATCTAACTACGTGTTTGGACTTTCGAATCTAAAACACAAATACTTCGATTGAATCCAAAAGGCATACCACATTTACACTTGAAGAAAAATTTCAAAAATGTCTGCAAAGTGCCTAAATCTACCCTGCTTAGCTTTTATACCTTCTTACCTAAGAATTCCAAAATTTTAGTTAGAAACTACTTAACGAATTTGAACTCCATCACGATTGTTCAATGTTCATCTGGCCAAAAATACATATTTCAGAAGCAAAAGCTTTTCCTGTCTCTCTGATGTTAAGGCACATTATGGCAGTAAATATTCGAAGAGGTGAGCCATCACCCAACAACAAGATAGTCAAAAAGATAAAGTTGTACGCTTACAATACCTTTTCGAGCATGTTGTCTGCCTATCTGCATATACATACATACAATATGAGTGTAGACAAGCATTTGGAAAAAGGATAATAAAACCCTGGGATTGGAACATTTAATGAGTCCTTTTCTATTAGAGAATATAGACTGAGTATGGTCACTGATGGTCGGCTGGATGCTGTACAGTTCGACACTGACCAACAAAAATACTCTCCGTGTCTCTGTGCTCGACCAGTTCAAGTCCATCCTCAATGAATCCTGTATTGCTGACCACTAGACTCCGGCATACAATGTAGCATTAATGAAGGGAACTCTTGGTCAATGCTGGTCAGATGATGGGTTCATTGAAAATATTTCATCCCCGAAAAACTTCATTTATCCAGAGGAGAGTGTATAGACTGTAGAGGGATGTTAATTCTTCCACAAAACTGAAACTCTCACCTCATGCCAACGAGTTGGAAGTTCCTGTCTCTGTGTGATGATGCAAAGTGTCCGATGGCATTCGGGGAAGGTATTAGGTATGGTATAGGTAGGAAGGTATATGGTCTTTTGGCACAAAAAAGGAAGTGACAAGTGTGTGAAGAAATTTTCGACAAAACCATATGGATAATGACTATGTGTGATGTTAGGCCTGTTTCTATCCGTTGGATCTCTTATGTTGTGGCGATAATTTTAGAGTAAGGACTGGACTGAAACCACTCTTATCAGATTTCGACGTTGGGAATGTTTTTGTTCGCATGCTGTGATGTGCTTCTATATGTTCTGTGCTGATGGTAGGGCAAAATTGTTTTGAGATACAATTTTGAATTCGTGTGTGGCCTTTAACTTTTGTAAAGTTGATTATAAATAGCAGTTTACAATCTTTAAACAGGCGGACTTGGGATAACAACAACTCAAATTGGTGGATGGGGTTTGTCTGTGTGTTGAAGGGCGTTTACCAATACAACAACTGATGTCAAAAGTTTTCTTTTATTTTTTGAAAATTTAACGCATTTTAATGACCAAAAATCAATGAAGGTTATTTTTTAACATGGATTACAGACTGAGCCGTAGCATTGTTTGAGGAGAAAAGTTATTTGATTGATTTTTTTTCAACATTGCTACTTTTCTTCTTCTTTACCGGAGGTGATGCGGTGATTGTCATGATCCAGGTACTCTTGGTTGGGACTGCAACTGTCCCACTCCATAGCTTCACTTGTGGATTTCGTCGGGTTGAATTCAGTAAAAGTCGATAAGGTTCCCGGTTTTGGATTGTTACATGCTAGAGGACAACTGAAGGCAGATATTTGATCTTTGAGCTTTTTCCTCCTGCGTTTCTTCTGTTATAGTTTTTGAGGGTCGCGTCGTGAGCTATAGCCTTTGGACTTAGTTCTTAGCAAGAAGAGTTCATCAAATCAACAAAAAATTTATAGTTTTGTTTTCGAAAGCAAGCGTTGAAACTTTGGCTTGTTTCTTTAGGTGACAGGATGCAGAAACAGAAATTGCATTCTAGTTTAGAGTTTAATAATTTTTTTCTAATTCAATCGACTAAATTTAAAAAAATCATCAAAATCGGAACAGTTTTCTAAAATAAAATAATATTTTTTTTTTTTTATAATTAACGCGAACTAAAGGGGATTTTATACATCCTTTATATGTATGTCAGAGACACATTGCGAACTTTAGGTAAGTAGAAGGGGATTTGATAGGAGATGTCGGTGAACATTTGTCTTGACTTTCGTCAGATTACAATGAGAGGGAAAGACAGAGCGTGGAAGGGTATTCCAAATTCGCGTTGTACGGCTAAAGAACGAATAAATACCTGTACGTGACGGTACGACCGAAATTGGGTTCAAGAGTAAACGAACAGAGCCTACTATAACCTGTCAAAGCTCTCCAAATCCAGAAATCTCACCATAACTTCAAAACTGCTGCTGTACAGGACCATGTTCCTGCCAATACTCACGTATGGATCCGAGACTTGGGTGCTTAGCAAAAGACACTCCGACCTCTTGGCCGCGTTCGAGAGAAAAGTCTTAAGGAGAATTGTTGGCCCCATATGTGAGGAAGGATGATTCCGGAGACGGTACAATCATGAATTGTACGCAATCTACCTTGAAGCAGACATAGTGACAAAAATTAAGCTCGGTAGACTCCGGTGGGTAGGGCACCATCAGTGAAGAGGAACCGGCTCCGAAAGTCTTTGTGGTACATTCTATGGTAGACGTCAGCGTGGTAGAACATGCTTGCGCTGAAGAGATGGCGTAGACCAGGATGCCCGAAGCCTTGGAGTGCGCAACTGGATGGTGTCGGCTCAAGACCGGGATAGGTGGAGAGACTTTTTGAAGGAGGCCAGGACCGGACCCCAGTTGTCGAGCCGATGATAATGATGATTCCTGGAAGCGCGAGTATTACGGTTGAAACTTTTAAGGGTAGGAATGCAACTGGCAGCTGTTAATAAAACCAATCATTTTCTCCGAAAGAGGTGTATCACTGCAAAAGACATAATGAAACGCGTCTGTAATTAGGTAGGCTATAACCTCGTTCTGGAGTAGATAGTGCGGAGATCAGGTGCCAACATTGAAGGCACTATCTTCAACCAATATTTTCAGGCAATCCGGCGAAGAATTACCCTAAGAAACCGCTGCTACATCGGTTTGGAAAAACAAATGGGTTCAAAACTCCTTACACCTAAGACGAAGTGCATGCTCTACAAAACCCTTATACTGCCAGTCTTGCTATACGACCCTGAGTGCTCGGGATCGTAGAGGATGGAAAGTCATCGTGTCTCAGGCAGAGATCCTTCATGGGTCGGGAGCCTGATAAGTAAGTAATTAAGTAGTCCCTAAAAATAAAGACTTGGGTCTTCAGGCTTATAAAGTTCAGTTAACACAAGAACTCAAGCCAGCCGATCATCAACAACGTCAACGTCGTGTCTTTGCTAATTGGGTTTTTGAAATGCATGAAAATGATCCGGAATTTAATCAAAGAGAGAATTCATGAAGCTATATTGAGGGCATACAACAGCCCCTTTGCGATTTGGTAATGGAAAATTTTATTTTAAGATATTGTTGTATAAGCGTAGTCGTGACGGCCATTTAAAAATATCAGATCTTTTATCTTAAAAAATGGCATTTTTCTTTGAATATCAAAATAACACCTTTTATTGGAAAACCCTATGTACTTTAAAAAAAATGTATTTTCCAAATTCAATTAAAAATTGTTTTAAAATTTAAAATTTTCAATTTTATTTAAGCATAAAGTCGACAAATATTTCAATCTTTCCTCTGCAACTTCTGATGTATCTGGTTTGTGTAAAGTTATTCTCGCTGTTCAAAATTCTAAAGTTACTCCTACATCCATACATATGTATGTATGTATTAATCTTAACTCCATAAAACATTTTCCGAAACTCAATTAACTCTAAGCCACACTTGACTGGAGCTCTTTTGATGCATTTACCACAACTTGGCATGCATGCATCCTTCCTATCTTGGTGCATATTCTCAACGTTCATATTATTTGTATAACGTAGTGTAGAAGATATTTTGCTGTTGCTTTTATACCAAACCATGTTAATGATTTCCGCAAATAAAATTTCCTGTGCAAAAACATAAATTAATTCTGATGTCGTGAATTATGTTTTTTTGTTGTTGTTGTTGTACGTTCTAACATCCTGAAGATTCATTTGCATTCTTTCGGTTTCTTTTTGTAAAATACATTTTTGATGATGATGTGCATGGAAGAAAAATAAAATGCATGTTTGTCAAGGACCAAGAGGAGTGTCCTTTGTGATAATGAGATAAAAACCCCCATTATGGTTGATATATGAAGGAGCAGCAGCATCGTTTAATTAATCAGAATTAAAATAAGTGCAGGTGAACACGTCTTTTGCTAAAAAAAAAAAAAAAAAAAACATCCCTAGGTGATGGTTAAAGATGATGACAGCTGATGGGGAAGAGCTATGCTGTCAAGAGTCATAATGTTTGCTTTGAGGCAATAACGCGTGTTAATGTGAGTCCATCACAAATGAAACCATTGCACCACAGAGCCTGCATTTGAATTTCAATCTTATAGGCAACTATATGTAATTAGATACTCAGAACCTTTCCCTCTAACTCTATAGGTATCCATATGTATCTTTTTATATCATCCACACCTCAATTGGAATATACTTAAACTTACAGTGTATGCTGAGGGAGATCCTTTTTGAAACCGATGGTGGTACTCCATTTGATGCAATGCAGAGATACGAACCCATTTCACTACGTGAGATTTTTGTCAGTTTTAACACTTCGCCTCGAAATGATGCCACTGAAAATAAAAAAATAGAAGGAAAGAAAAAGGTACAATAATGATGCACTCATATATGCGGGTCCATCATGAAATAATTTAGAATAGGTATAAAGGTCATTATTTTTTTTGTGGACGAAAAAGGAATATAAAATGGATGCTTAATTTTTTTTTTTAAATTTTGTCTCTTGAGAGAGTGGTTTTAAATTAGGTTCAAATATGATTACACACCTTGGGTTTTTGTGCCCATATTATCTTTGAGAACTATTTCGTTGCCATCTTCACGGCGCCATGTCACAATTGGTTCTGGATAGCCTTGCGCCCTAAAATTAAATAAAAAAAGAAATATTTTTATTAATAACAACTTAACGTTTCTTAAATAAAAATTTACGTTTTTGGATGGACAAAATATGTTATCTGTTCGGATTCACCTTCTTTTTTATAAATACGAGTTTTTGGGATTTAGGTGAATATTTTTTAGGACCATATCGTGTCGATACAGTGGAAAATTTGTTTTTTAAATTTTTCTTTCCACTAAGTCAACATGACTCAATGGGCTTTTAAAAAGACCGGACGATTGGACTAAAGAGGGAACAAACTGGCTTAAAGGTTTTTTTGATTGATTATGTTTTTGTGTGACCTTGGGTGGTATCGGCTAAGGCGATAGTTGATAGTTGATAATCAAAAACGATACTTTTGCTCCATATAAGGTGATTATCAAATCGACAATCGTTTTTTCCCTTGTATTTCAAGTGACAGCTATTTAGGTATCGTTTTCATAGATTTTTGTGAGTAACATCGTTAGTTTGGATTCAATTTTAAGATCTGCGACGAAAAAAACAAGGATCATGGATATTAATGCAATATATGGTGGTAGTGCACGTGACAGTTTTGTGTGGCGCCAAAGTGAAGAAAGGGTGGCATTGGAAAGAGAACACTTTTTTATTGATCACTTTACACAGAGCAAATCAGAGATGATAATCAAAAACGACGATCAACAAAGTGACAGCCAACAATCGCGTTAGGCGATTCCACCCCTGATGTTTTAAAACAAATTGGCTGCAAAATTCGGAAATTTCAATATTTTTGGTATGTATCGGAAGCAAAGCCAAATTAGAGAATTTAAATTAAGACATAAAACTAGGCTTCCTATTAAAATAATTTATTTTAGTTAATTTAATAAAAAAATATTCAAGCAAGTAAAATTTACAAAAATCCAACCAAAAAATAATTAAAAATCAAAAAAATTTGAGTTAATTTTTTTGTTTCTTTGAACATTTGGATAGTTAAAAAAATTAAACTCGAGATATATATGAAACCTGACATCACAATGCAAGAGAACGCAATTTAAACTGGGTCCCGCAATTTCGTCTGTCTGTTTTTCTATTGGTCTGTTTGTACCTCGACCTACAATCTAAGCTACTTCTTCAAACTTTGGACTTTTAACAGATTCCCTAGAGGGCAGAAAGATTTGTTTTAGCGCAGTTATCTCATAAACGCATTAACGGAATGAAACACAAATTTTTATGAAAAAAATCAGAGATCAGAAATAATTGTCAACCTTTATTTTCAATTGGTTTTTCTCAGAGAGTAACCACATATCTTTAGAAAGAATTGGTTACGGTTTGAGATTTATTTAAAAAAAAAAATTAGGTTATCGATTGACCTTTATTTTTATTTTCAAAAATATTTCTCAATGGTTCAGATTTTTACGAAAAAATTAATGGAAAAGGTCAACCTTCAACCTTTTTCGCTGAAAATAAATCAAAAATGGTTAATACAAAAACTAATTCGATTAATGAGAACGTGTTTATTTTTGAAAATAAATACATTATGATACATTATGCACATTCGCATTAATCATAGCTTACAAAATACTAACGGTTATACTAACGGGCATTCTGATTCATAAAATTGCAGATGAGATTTATTTTTTTCTCTGGTTAACCGTAACCTAAAAAATAAAAAAATAAAGGTTTCTCTCAGACCTTGACCGATATTTATTTTGGTTGAAAGTAAAGGTTATTGAGTGAGCATTTTTGAAAAGCTCATCAAATAACATTTATTAGAGAACCCCTCAAAAGGTTGAGATTTATTTATGATCTCTGAAAAAACTCCTATACCTAATTATAAATTTTGCAAAAAAATTTAAAAATTTATATGTAAAAATTATTTTTGGAAAAAACTGCTTTTACGTTTTTTTTCACAGATTCGTATTTTTATGATACCTAACATGGCTCTCTCATATTTTTTTCTAATGAAATTCTTGTTTTTTTTTTTGTTTGGCTATTCGAGAGTACTTAAACGCAGGAGCAAGTTCGTGCACTGCACTGTCGTCGTGCATTTTATTTCTCTTCCTGTTTTTATACAATTCTTTTAAGTTAAGATTGAATCTTTTTTTAATATTTCGATATTTTTCAAAGTTAATATTTTCTTTATTGCAGATTTTTTAACCAAACAATAGGCTGAAAAAAAAACATACAAAAGCAGTGCACTGGGACGTATACGCTCTTTTTTATTAAATTTCTTTTTTGTAAACATTACGTTAACTTTATGTTGATTTAAATGTTATTATTTAAAGTCAAAAATACCCGTTGTAAACAGAAAATCAAATTCTTTTTATTAATTAAGGAATCGGATGAGCACAGGTACTTTTAAAAATTGTGTTTAAAAATTTAAAGTATTGTTTTGAACAATTTTGAGTTTTTGTTCTTTTGAAAAGGACCACAATTGGGTCTATTTACATTGGGACTAAGGTAATTTTGCTTACGATCTGAATGTATTTAATTTGCCTGGGCTATTTGGCGTATAAAATTGAAATTTAAAAATAAAAGATAATGATGAAAATAATGGCTAATGGGTGCCTTAGTCCCAAGGTCATAATACATTTTCTCATGATAAAGGTCTTTGTGAGTGCTTTTATTTCTTTTATCCGGTCAAAAGTTTGTAACTGTATAAGTATTTTAATGGTTTATAAATCGTTATAAGGGCTGTACACGAAATTACGTTCAGACTAGCTCCTAGGCATCCAATAAAAATTTCATAGGTATTTTTTTGATTGGATACTTACCGACATTCGAAAATGTATTTCTTAGAACATAAAACTGAATATTTCAATGTAAACAGTCAATCTCTAGATTCAAACTATTGTTCCTCATTTTTCCCTAAAAAAGTACATATTTGTTTTACAAGTTCGATAACAAAACTGTCACGAAACCAAAATTTTTCAATTTCAACGATACTTGGAAATTCTCGTCTCAGTTTCGGTTGGGCCTCGGGGCCAAAAAATATGTGTCCAATAGTTGGTCCCAAATAACACTAACTGAAAAAAAAAAATAATAAATCATTTTCTCAAAATTTCAATTTCCAGTTGAAACTCCCATTGTACAATGAAATAAACGACCTCCTCAACTGGGAAAATTTAATTGTTATCAAATAAATTTGGCTCTTAAATTCATATGAAAATTAACTAAAATTCATTCAGGACATTAAACACAACACAAATGTTTATGCATAAACTGTGTATATTTGTATATAGGAATAAAGATTCTTTGAATTTTCAAAAAAACAATAAAAGCACTTCAATTTCAACCAACCAACCAAACGGTAATCAATTAATTTAAGAGTTAAGATATTAAACCACAGGCATTGCAATGTTCATTAAATTGACGCCAAATTTAATGACATTCCTATATACAATTAACCTTAGAGAGAGAGAAGAACCCCACAAAGGAACAAAAAAAAAAATGAACTCTCTGTTTGTCCTGACCACATAATCAAGTGGCACTCTTTTCCTTAAGATATATAACTTCCGAGAACTGTTTAACGCCAGATCAAATTACTTAACAATTACATCCTGCTTTTGGATCTAATTTAAGGATTTAACGACAAAAGTAACACCACACTCGTCTCCCTCTCTCTCTCTTCATCTTCATCTACATCTTTGTGTCCTGGACTGGTTGTTATTCTTTCTTGGGTCTGATTTATTGTTATACTGACCATAACCCCCCGTTTACAGTAAATTCACAGCTTCCTAAAAGCGATACGCACCATTTTTACAACACTATGATACTTAACCCTTGGCATTGGTAGGATATAAAAACGGCTGCCTTTCCTTTCAATAAATGGAACGAGCGTGTGTATTGTGTATCTATCCTTTTCGCAAGGAAGCATAATTTTATTATAGTAGATTTAATAGCAATTCGCGCCGGATTAGTGTTTTGATGTCTGTTTTTGTTATTTTTTATTGCAAAACTGTTTTGTTATGAGCAGTTCGTTTATTTAGCGGATGAAGACGATGACGACGACGTAAGCACTTAAGAAATTGGCTGAGTTAAAAAAAAAAAAAAAAAAATATAAAAATAGGAATGGCTTTAATTCAATAGAGTACCTAGCTGTTAGGAAGCAATGCATTAAGTGCATGCTGAGAGTACAAAATAGCGAGAAGGAATAACTAAGGTGAATGACTTTAGGAGTTAAGCTTCTTTCTATAAACGGCTCATAAACAATAGTCATTAAAAACTATTAGTTTGATAGCTGGCTTATTTAAAACACGAACGTGTTAAGTATCCTATGAAATGTAAATCTGGATAAAATATTTCTAGAATCGAGAGTCGGGTCTCCAAAAAGACTAGAGTTACATATTTCAGTAGCTACACAAGTTCCACCTCGATCTTCAAATTCATTATGCCTCAACAACATGTAATGAGTAAACTAGCGGCCCAACAATGATCAATGATAATGGAATAAAAACATGACATAGAACTACGGCAGGGATCGAACCTGTGACCTGTGAGGTTTACAGGCGACCACGCATACCATCGCGCCACGGCCAACAAATGAACAAACTGTTTACCGCCACCAGGGCTTGAACCCGGCCTAAAATAGTTTTTCCATTAATATGAACAAACTACAGAGAAACAGAAAGCAGAATTGAAAAAAAGTGATCGAGTCTTCACGTTAAAAATCGCCTCTTAGGCATAATACCACAAGAAAAACTTATTTAGTAATGCAAACAAATGCAACGACACCTGCATTTAGTTTGCCTCAGACATGGGAAAATCAAAACCGGAAGGCCTGTCAACGTTTACCCACAATTTTATGAAATATAAAATTAAAAAAAAAAAACAAATACATACAAATATTTGAAATGTTTTGTTGAAAATAAAAAAGTTTTGGCTATAAAAATTTGGCATGTAGCCGAGCTTTTTTTGAAGCTTTTGTAAAATTAAAAATAATCAAACTTTATATGTAATATTTAAAGGATTTAAAACAAGTTTATACTGTTTATTTTTCACAACAAATATTTATTCGTACTTTTTATAGAAAATGCAATTACATTAATTAAACATTAAACATTAAAAAAACAAATAAACAAAAATAAAAATAAAAATAAATAAACGACGCGTTTCGGAATCAAGTTCCATCATCAGGTTTTAATTGTCAACTTTATATGTAAGTCCAAATCCGAGAATACCAATTTTTTATTTTTTTATTTTTTTTTCTACATTTGTGTGAGAGCTACAGTCATTTTTGAATTAAAAAAAAGGAAAGTTTTGATCAAAATAATTAAGTTAGTTTATCTATTTTTTTCGAAATATTTAATAGATATTGAAAAATGATTCTTTTTCAAATTAAAGATGTTTGGCACTGAATACTTTTTCGAAACTTGAGATGTTTTTTCATAAAAATAAATTTAAAAAAACAGATGAACTTTTTTACGAACATCAGAACTAAGCTAACATCTATGTATTAAAATGTATGAAGTATTTTTCAAAAAAAAAAAAATATGGAGCCATTTTTAAGAAAAATTGTTGGCTTTCCAAAATATTTGTCATGGCCCAAAATACGTTAGTCACAGAGCTTAAAGAAAATCAATAACCAAGTTTAGGTTGTACCTGAACTGACAAACACATAGTTGACAGAATGGTGGACTTGTTTTTTTTTACTTTCACCATAGTAATGTCAAGTTTGATCAAACTCGCGGGCTTTAAAATTTTGAGTTTGAAAATTTATTTTCCACAAACTTTTTGTTAAAACCACTTTATTTATAAAGAAAAAGAGAAAATATTCTTTAGCTTAAAAAATATTTCATATATATTATATTTAATATTTCATACAATTTTAATATAGTCATTCATCAAAAGAAAACGAGATGAAAAATTTCGTTGACTATGTTTTTAAATTTTCAATAGTCAGACATTTATAAAAATTTAATTTTTTTTAATTTGATGGGAAAAACTATGAGCTTCATTTCCCTTTTTGAACCCAAAAAAATCTATTTTTCCCTGTGACAACTGCTCAGGAGTATATAACGCTACAAATAAAAGAAATCACGATACTGCGGATCTGTTTTATTGGGAATTTTACACTGTACGTCATATAAAATCCCAGAAAACGCCACTGATATTTGACTTAGGAATACTTTTTCTAATTTAATAGAAAAGTCTTTCGCGTCAAATATCAACTTCGTTTTTTTTTTAACTTTTCGAACAGTCGATTGATAATCTAATCTAAAAATTTTAATTGCAGTAAACTTGCTAGAACTTACAAAATAAATGTAAATATGTCTGCTTCTATGGGAGGTAGGGTAAATGCAGAATGTTCGGACCCTATACCTGACACTATGAAATATTTGCTATACAAAAGTGCTTTTTAGTTCTCCCCCAACCCTTTTATATACATATCTAGGTGAATCATAAACTTTATTTTTGTACATACCGACAGGTCAATTTAACGGAACTGCCTTCCGGAACAATAACATCTGATGAAGTATCTTCCGCAACAAAATCTGGTGGAATGACCACGTCCAAGTATCCAATCTGAAAAAAAAAAACAAGAACATGATTTTCTGTCTGAGATGAAAATTAAAGAAAAAAAAAAATTACTCATACGCCATACAAAACTCAACTCACAGTCACACACGTCTCTCACAAATTTATGCATGGAGGCACAGAGAATATTGTGAAAAATGCAAACAGCTCAGTAAAGGAAAACATATACAAGATTTGACCGACCGACCGAACGAATATAGACTAAAGACAGACACCAGCAAAACCACTAAGGAAACTTTATATGCCCAGGTTTTAAGAGGAGGAAGGGACGGGACGGTCCAGGATAGGACAGGACATAACCAGCTTAGCAAACTATATTGCAAATTTCCCGCAGTATATTGATGGTACACACATATACATATACGAACATGAAATGAAAGTGCTTCATAGGGCCAGTAAAGTGTATTTCATGCTTCCTTAACTAGGTAGCTATCTAAAGGTACATATAGTGAGGAAGGAACGTCAGCATCAGGATAATGGAATGGAAGTGACCATGAAGTAGGGAAAAAGATGAAGCTTAACTTTCTAGTGGTCCAGGATTTTAATGTTTCGTTTTGTGTGGTATGTGATGCACTGTGCGTTCTTGTGCCGCTCATTTAACGAGCACCAGCTGATGTTTATTAAACAGGTAAATGAAGAAAAGACGACTGACGAAGGACGCGGACGGATGGATTGGATGGTGAAGCGTGTGTGAAGTTTATGCGTCACAAATTGATATTACACCTCAGACATCTTGATTCTTTTTTTTTTTATGATAATCCACTGCGGGGGCAGTACGGAAACTATTACTTATAAGTACCTTAATGTATCTGAAATATTGTACGACAATGCGTTGGCAGCAGCAATATTTTAAAGTGTTGAAATGTGACACTGAGAATACTTAATTATAAAAAGTAGCATCAGATTGATGGTTTTGTAAAACTTAATATACTTAAACTACTGAAGTTTTTCATTTTAAAAAAATCAGGCAAATTGTACAAACTGTCAGGTGCTCTTTGAGGTTTTGACGAATGAAATAAAAATTTAATATAAAAAAATCGAATAAGAACTTGTTTTGAGGTTTGAATAAGACAGGAAAAATTGTTTGGAAGGGGGTGTCTATTTTCCTCCGTTTAGGTGGAATTGGTATACTAATAAGAGTATTAAATATTAAAAATAAAACTTGTGCTTAGTTACGTAAAATTTTAATTTTTTATTTGTAAAAACTGAGCTCTATAACTGGACAAATCGGTGTGGACTGGGCGTTAACCCACATAAAACCGAACTTGTCCTCTTCACCAGGAGATACAAAATCCAACATATTGACCCTCCCCATATAAACGGTGTACTACTTAAATTTTCAGATCAGGCAAAATACCTAGATCTTATTATTGATAGGAAATTAAGTTGGAAACCTAACATTCAAGAAAGAATAAATAAGGCCACAGCAGCCCTGTTTTCTTGTAAGAAAGCCATTGGTAATAAATGGGGATTACAACCCTACATTACACACTGGCTATTTATGTCGGTGGAGCACTTCGCTCTACCCCCTCCGCCGCACTTGATGTTCAGTTCCATCTAATACCGCTGGACATTTTCGTTAAACAAATGGCTGCAAACACTGCCAAACGGCTTCAAGCCTCCTCACAGTGGATCAATAATGAGATTGGCCACTTCGCTTTTCTGAATTCGTTCAGATCGATAAATAGTAATATCGACTACACCATTCCCCATCCTCACTTCAACCAACATAGCTTCCAGGTCTACTTGGGAGGATATATCATTTCTGTACGATGATCCTAACAACTTCTTCACCGACGACGGATCAAAAACGGATGATGGGGTTGGAGAAGGTTTATACTCCGATCGTCTACTTGATCATTGTAGCGTTTTCCAAGCTTAAATCCTGGCTATTAAAGAAGTCCTTTCATGGCGCAAAGAAAACGTTATATCTTCAACCGATATACGTATCTTCTCAGACAGCCAAGTCGCACTAAAATCCCTAGACTCTGTCTCTACTAACTCACTAACAGCCCTAAATTGTCGATCATCTCTTACGGAGATGGCAACACAATTCAATATTCACCTTTGCTGGCTGCCGTACCATAGAGACATTCTAGGAAAATGCAAAGCCGACGAATTTGCAAAAAGAGGAACCTACTTTACCTTTAGCTACATGCAAACTAATGCTAAAGCGACTTGGAGTTCCTTAAAACGATTTTTATAGGATCTGTAGGGACGAAGAGGAAGAAGAGACAGTCTTCTATGCAGCTGTCCTGCCCTAGCACAAAAACAAAGACCTTGAAGACTTCTACTTCAATGGCCCCAACGATCTAGCGAACTCCGACATAAATTGTCTCTTGCGCTTCATTCGAAGCTCCCGATGGTTCAACGAGCAAGGTTGATCAAATAATCCATGTGGTATCACAATGGAACAAACTTTGGTCTGAGTGTGTTGGTTTTTTTTTTAACCAACAGCCATCTTAAACTAACCTAACCTACGTAAAATTTTGAATAATATCAAATTAAGCAAAAAAATTAAGGTTTTTTTCAAAATTTTGAAAATTCACTTTTCAAGAGCTATACGCTCAAAAAACTTTATTAAAAAATTGAATTCAAAGGTTTTAAATAAAGCTAAAGCTGTTAATTTTGTTTGTTGTTGTTGTTGTTTTTTATATTTTCTCTGGAAAATTGCCCCTTCCCATTTGAATTTTTTTCTTGTCTTTGTTTAACCACAAGTCTGACGAGTCTGTCACAAGTAACCCTGCATATTGAAAATGTTATAACTAGCGTTCTACAAAAATACGTTATATCAGTCATCTTAGTTATCGCAGCCACAGGTGCCAACATAAGATCCTTGAGGAAAAATTTACAATTTTTAAAAATTTTTGTACTTTATTTATTTTTTTGTATTTTTACCAACGTTTGGCATTTTCATTGAAAGTAGCTTAAAATGAACGATTTTTTAATAAGAAGACGCGAAGATATGTATGTTTTCAATACCGTTGTTAATAGTAGGGTGGCCGCAATTTACGTCACGAAAAGAATCCTCAGATTCAGCACGCCCAAAAAACTTAAAGCAGGGAAAAAAAATCAAAACTATCCGACATAAGTCCCAAAACTTGTTGAAATTTATTAAAATTTTCATATTATTTTAAGAAGAATGCCACTTAAAATGTCCATCATGAACATCATCATTGAAATTTTCTTTTGCGAATTGGGTCAGAGTGTTCGGATGGCAATTGAAAGAGCTAAGGTTAAATACTCAAGAACTTATACATACTTGGAAAAAATAATGAAATTAAATGTCAAACTAAAAACTTAATAAAAATAAAATAAACAAATGTGTACATTTTTTTTTGCCGGCGGCGGCCATTTTTATTTGGTCATCTTGGAAATCTTATAGATTTTACTTCGTGTTGAATATGGTTATTTTTTCCTGTGTAGTAACGTAAGATTTTGAAAAAAATAATTTATTGCGTTTTGTAGTGAGTGGGCCCTTTTGACTTGGTGGCCACCATCCCCTATTATTTACACAAGTATTTTTTTTTTGATTGCAATTTTTAGCTTTCAACATATTATGGTTTCATGTATCATCAACATTTGAAACTTTTTTTAAAGAAATCATGTTTTTGTCTGACTTAAAAAGCAGACAAAACAACCTTCAGCTAAATGTAGGGAAAGTAAAATCCAAATTTTAGTTTTCGAAAAAAAAAAACATATCGCATTCAGCATTCTCCCTTTCTCATTCTCAAGTTAAATAGCTCAACGAACATGAACCAGCAAACAACACAAAAGTTCAGTATAATCGGTTCCTTCACATGCGGACTTGGGCTTTCAGACAAAAGTCCTGTCAAGAGGACGAACATATTTTCAACTTTTCACAAACAACCATACACACCAACGAAACTATTATAAGTCTGACATATTTTGACAAGATCCCGCCATGACCTCTCCATCTTCACCACAGAACAATGTTTCCATATTCTGTCTGCGAAATACTGGACTCTATATATACTCTGTTGCATATAGTTGGATGATACCTACAAGAACACTCACCTGACTCTTCATCGGGTCTGTATTCAGTTGACACATGTAACCACCACGATCTTCCTCGGAAACGGCTTTAATGTGCAAATTCCAGGTATTCTGGTCCAAGTGAGTTACACCAACGCGTGGATTATGAGTTATGACGTGCTCGTGTATCGCCTGAATGGCTTTTGTGTCCGCCTTCAACCAGCCGACCTGTTGTAGGATAAAACATAAAATAGTAGTTGTATATAAGAGAATGAAAGATGCCGGCGAATCCTGCTAACTGATTTATGAGATTAAGAAGTAACAGAAGCAAGAGTGAGAGTAAAAGGATGGGTGATTTAAAGTGCTTAAAGGACTTCAATCTTTTATTCCTGTCCTCCAACTTCTCACTTCTACTTTCGCCGGGAAAATATGGTTGAATAAAAAAAAAATGAAAGTCTTGCATTTTATTTTGACAAAAACAAAAAAAAAAAAAAACACGAAAATGTTCTTACCCGATATCCACCCAAATGTCGGACATTGCACGTAAATGTCGCATCCCGTCCAACGGCAACAGATACATTTGTTATCGCTTCCACGAATTCCGGCTGAAATGCAGCTAAATCTATGAAAAGAGTAAAAAAACAGAAAAGTGAGAATGGAATATTTGAACTTTGAAGTGAAAGGGCTGCTGATGGGGGTAGTAGGAGACAAGAGAGGAAGGATTCATAAATTCATAAAATTGTACAATTTGAGTTTGCTAAGATTTGTACACTATTTTTTTTTTTTAGGATTGATGACATGCAATGGCAGACAGCAGTGAATGACTTCAACAGTTATACCTACATATACTATTAATGTAGCGTTATTCGTCTGAAGCTTTGTACATTTGTGCGCTCTATGTTTCTAGTTAGAGATGTTATAATCTCTAGAGATTATTATCAACTCTCTGTTTTTTAGACGACTATTCGTTATCATAGTTTATGGAATGTGTGTTATTGGCCTTTTGAGTGTGCTGTTAAGTGAGGAATGGAGATTATAACTAAATGCATTTTTGATGTTAGAAGAAAAATTGGAATACCTACATTTTTGTTTATGTAATAACATTTTTGGTTGAGGTTAAAAAATCATTAAAAAATTAACAAAAATCCACTAAAACCAGTTTTTGCTTAAAAGCTTATAAATTTGGGCTAATCTCCTTTACTGTTTGCGAACCATCCCTGGATTTTATCATCTGTTTTTTTAACTTAACGAAAAAGTTAAAGCAGTGCAAGTGAAATTGCAATATCAGACATGTCAAACTTCACTGAAAAACTATTCCACACTATCGCACTAAGTATAACCACAATGTCAAAAAAGTATAAGAAAATGATAAATGTGTCAATATTCAGTGGGTTAGTGTACTTTCGTCAAAGCTCGCTTTTAAATTTATCTGGAAGAAAGTGGTATTTTAGTTTATTGGTTTATTTATTGGTTTTCAGAAGTGAAATTTCGTGGTGCAACGGATAAAAGTTACATTAGAACTTACCGAAGCAATAAATATTTAAATGTATTTATTGAGTTTTTTGTAGAAATTTTTCTCATAACAAACTCCACTTTCATGAAATTTCTATATTATAAAACTTTAATTGCTAAGAATCATTGTAATTCTAATCTCTATATGTTAAAAATCCTCTAATATGTAACTCCATTTCACTGAAGAATAAATAAATTTGAAATTTGAAATATTTAAATGCGTTTCGTGCAACCGGCCATATGTAGTTCTAATTTATATTTTAGTAAGTTTCTGTTAAATATGCTTTACTGAGGAAAGAAAGGACTTGAAGCTATGTTTTAAAATTAAATATAAATTTCTCAATAAATAGTATGCCCAACAAATATGACAACGAACAAAATAATGTGAATTATAAATGGACATAGATATAAGACACAGCATTTCTCCGCTTTAGCCCAGACGCCAACCCCGGAGATAAATCTGAGATAAACACCACCTTCAGTTTCAGTACCTCGCACCACACACCTTTCCCTTCTCATCCTTACCTATCCTTCACGCCCGCGCTGTGTTGAAACATATAAAGGGTACACCATAAATCCCCTTGAGCGCTCGCAAATTATAAAAAAAGAAAGACTGGATAGTTAAATTGTTAAAAGTTATTAGCTATTGGCAATAAATGTCTTAAAACACTTAATGGTACTGGAACAAAAGATTTCCTAATGTAGAAATGGAATTGATTTACTCCAAAAATAAAGATACTATACGTGCCATATACATAAGCGTTAAGACAAACCATATTTATCTCAAAAAACGGCCTTAACGAGTTTGAAGTGAGCTAAGTATTTGGTTTTTTCTTAGAGCAGTTTTTTACACAGAACCAAGCCATGATGTTCAATTTTCTTAAACGATTTTACATACTTCGTTGAACTATTGTTGTTGGAAACATTTTTTTTTAAATTAAATTATTTAATAAATATATTTATTTAATACATAAATTCATTATTGAATACTTAAGATTCAATATATTTATTTTTCTTTATGAATATGCTAAATTGCTTCAATGTTTTTTTTAATTACTGATTTCTTTCGGTACAGGTTCAAAAGTTTCAAAAATGTAAAAAAAGGGCACATTTTTTTTACATTATCGAAACTTTTTTGTTGTTTTCAGAAAGCTTTAGCAAATAAAAGGATTTCCAAATGAATTTGTAGGCCTCAATAAGGAATGCAAAATTAGAAAATCGCACAAATTCACAAAATTTTAAAATGAGAATATCGCCCTAATATATTCAATATTAATTGATTTTATAAAATTTGGTCGTTAATTCCTCAATTTTGGCGATAAGTAGTTTCAAATTTTTTTTTTTGTTAAATCTGTGCTATTTTTCCAAAATAAAATTTCAATGTAATTTCTCGGCCAACATCGCCCGCCACGCGCGCTGGAGAAAATTAAATATGGGTATTTAAAGTTTTAAAAATCTGATAATCGATTCGTTTGTTTTAAATGAAGTTGCTTCAGTGAGACTATAGACTGTTTCGATTTTAGGTTTGGGCTTTTTTTTTTTGAGATTTTATCATAATTTACTTTTTTGGACAATCATTTCAATTTTGCTGTTTTTTTTACTAAAAAAAAAGAAAATTTTTTGCGATATTTACAAAATAATTTTTTTTCCTAACGAAGCGGAAAAATTATAAAATTAAATCAATTTTATTTCTTTTTCTTTCCAATGGATGGAAACTAAAGAACGCTCGAATTGGAATTATTGTCCAGAAAATTTAAACAACGCCCACAGCATAGGAGAAATGACCGAATCAAATTCTTTTAAAATTTTGAAAAACCTGATAAGATAGTCGTACAAAATTCTCAGAATTGGTCAAAATGTTCAAAAACCCACCAATTGCTTACATTTTAAGCAGGGGCATTTAAACAAAAGTTTCACTTGTGCAATATTGCCCAAATTTTGCAAAAAAAAAAAAACAGTTTTGAAATGTTGCCCTAATTTTACAAAAAAAAAATTACGTTTTGCGATATTTACATCCTATAATTTGGGGAAAATGTGGATTTTGCGATATTTCCAAATTTATTGGAGCGCTCTTCCCTTTTGCGTTACTGCCCTGCGACATTTAAACATTCAATGGTAGAAGTAAGGACTCTCAAGTATTGAACAAAATTTACATCTAATATATAAAATTCTCATGTCGCGGTGTTTGTGGTTAAACTCCTCCGAAACGGCTTTACCGATTCTCATGAAATTTTGTGTGCATATTGGGTAGGTCTGAGAATCGGACAACATCTATTTTTCATCCCCCTAAATGTTAAGGGTAATCCACCACTAGATAAATCAGTTATCCCCACGTATAGTGACGTATACGTATTATTTTAATTTTTCTGTGCAAAATAAATAGTTTTAAATCAAAACAAAAGCGTGTACGAGTTTGTTTCATTATTGTGAAAGGTAAGCCAAATAATAACTAGCTGACCCGGCAAACGTTGTTTTGCCATGTACATGTATTATTTGTAGGAAACATTTTTTTAGTTAAATAAAAAACTAAAACTATCAGCAACGCAGGCATCGACATTGACAATCGTTGGGTAATACCATATTCACCTCTTCTCAGCAAAACATTCAATGCTCATATTAATGTTGAGTCATGCAGTTCGGTGAAGAGTATCAAATATATTTGCAAAAATGTTAATAAAGGAAGTGATATGGCTGTATTTAGAATTGAAAATACTAATGTCAATGCTCCTCCGTTGAATGAAAAAGATAAAATTACGAATTACCAAATTGGCCGATATATCAGTTCCAATGAAGCTATCTGGCTTATTTTTGGTTTCCAAATTCACGAAAGAGATCCAGCAGTTACCCATTTAGCTGTCCATCTTGAAAACGGCCAGCGCATATATTTCATGGATGATACAGCGCTGCTCTATTCTGAAGTTCCGCGATATTTTACATAGGCTCAATCGAAAAAATGGATGCCCCGCAAGAAAGGGACACCACACCAGTTGATGCGTGTCCCGGTTTATTTAAATCAAATTATTTGGGACGTGTATATACAGTCAATCCAAGGCAGACTGAGTGTTTTTATCTGCGACTGCTGTTGGTTAATGTCACCGGACCATTGTCATTTCAAGATATACGAAAGGTAGATGAACAACAGTATCCAACGTATAAAGATGCATGCCTTGCACTAGGCTTACTAGAAGATGACAATCAATGGGACAGTATGCTTGCTGAAGCAGCGTTATAGGCACAGGAACACAAATTCGTCTACTATTTGCTATAGTATTGACTACATGTCAATGAATCATTGATTGCTATCGAGGATCTTTGCATTGCTATTGCGAATTTACCAATCAGTCATTTCGGTATGAGTTCACTTATAGATTATGGTAGATAATTATTTTTATTGAACTAAAAAAATGTTTCCTACAAATAATATACATAATGGCAAACCGTCCGCTTTGTTTGTGTTAAAGTCATAACGTTAGACCAAAAAAAAAACAAAAAATGTGGTTTACCAAAGAGCACTTCAATGAAACGGATAATTTGCGGACACGTATAACTCATCTTCATCTTTTAATCACCAAACATGTTACAAAAAAACGAAGCCATCTGGTGGCGAAACGGAGTTCGCTGGGTTTGCTAGTTATCTATATTTGTATATGTTCGGAACGGTGACGACGGATTTTCTTTCAGGCCCAAAGATTGAAATTAAATTGAGTTTTACAGCCTTGTGTGAAAATTCGAGTGTAAATTAAAAAGATCCCACATGTATTTTGTAACATATTTGATGCCTAATGTTGATTTTTAAAACTTAAAAAAGAATCCACCAATTTATTATTTGCTCTCTATAGAGACTAATCTAGGATACATCCAATTTAAGGATGATTGATTAAGGAAGAACAAATTTAATTTTGTGTTTGCCATCGTCTTATTTTCATTTCATATGAAATAACTCTTAACCCAAAAAACGAACCAAGCTTTTAAGAAAACATAGATTATTTTTTTTTTGCACATGGCACATATGCCGTCATTTCTTTTAAGTGCATCAAAAACTTAGCAAAGGAAAAAGTAATGGAAAGAAAAATAAAATTACCATCGATTTAGATCTGGAGTTCACTGATCTTCATAACGACTGACATTTGACATCTGACATGAACATTTTCATAACCCTGGCCAAAAGAACAAACTTTTCACAGTCTTCATAATGCAGAGAAACTGAATATGTACTCGTAGTTCAAAATACATATTCTACTATCAGAGGATGATGATGTTAGAGGATAACACAATGGGGTGAATATTTGGATTTTTTAAGCGCATAAGAGGCAAACCCAACTCCATATCCAAACCATTGACCGGCCAGAGCCGGAACGACCCAATTGGCAAAAATATGATTAATCACAGTTGTAAAAATGCCATCGCCACCCGCGCTATACCAACACTCTTTCATAAAACCCTTTTTTTCGTCCTGGCAGCCATCACAGCATTTCGTGAATCCGATCCGAGCTTCAGCTCCAAGTGAACTCACTTTCAATTGTGCAGTGTGCGGACTTGGGGGTTCAGTGCGAGGTAAGTGTATACGTTTGGTTGGTGCACAATATTAATGACTCTACGTGATGACTACCATGAGTGCAGGACGAATAAGGAATGGAGAGTAGGTATATCCTTTCGATTTGCATTGCCAGATGTTTTTTTTTTTAGTTTTTTTTTGTGTGTTGAAATTTAAGCAAGGAAGAAGAAGCATCTATTTTTGGAAGAAACATTTACCTGTATTCTTTACTGCTGCTTAAGATAACGAGGCAAACGTTGGTAAAAGTTGTGCCTTGTCCAAAAAGCAAGTCAAGGCAATGAGAAGGGATTTGTTGGTCCACTTCCATGATAATGAAGTTATCAAGATGATGTTCCTTTTGGCGCATAAAAATCCTGCCGAAAACTTAATCCAAACGTGAGTCAGTGAACTTATTCAGTGTTCCACTCTGGATGGCAATAAAAACCATGTACAACATTGTGCACTATACAATTTTTTTATCATATACTGGAAGACAAAGTATATCCTGATTTTCTGAGAGTTAAAGATCTGGGATTCTGTGCTTGCATCGCCTTTTACTGCCGCCGCCGACGCCAATATTATGGATGCTATAAATAAAATGAAAAAAAAAAAAAACTCACACGGGGAATGTCTCGCTTTCTGTTTTTTTTTAGTTTTTTTTTTCTCAAAGGACTTTTTGTTCAAGTCGTTGAGTTTTAAATCAGAAAACCCTTAAGACAGGGTGGTATTACTTGTGTGAAATTTATGGTGAGATAACATTTACAATCACCCAGATACGAGAGTTGGGGGCTAATAGAGTTCTTTAGAGATTCTGTGATCTGTATCGCGAATGATATGTGATAATGTACCTATAACTATACTGGCAGGAAAAAAAAGCAATGTCATCCTTTTCAGAGGATTCACACAACAGATGAACAAAAAAGTGTAGTTAATGTATTTGAATAAAATTGTGTAGTTTATTGGGTTCAAATGGTGTTCTTGAGGACATTCACGTATTGATAGTAAAGAAGGTCACAAAGACATTAGGGTTGTTCTTAAAGAGATTCCAATAAAGGAATTATAAAGATACGAGATTTTACTATCGATTGTTAAGTTGGAATAGTTTTTGTTTTTTAAACCACTAAACAAAATACAACAATAACATTTTTTTAATTTAACTACTTAATTCACAAATTAACAATAAATTTTTGGAAAGTAATTTTTTTGTTTAATTTTTTTTAATTGAGCATTAAAAAAAAAATTAAAATAAAATAAAATAAAATAAAATAAAATAAAATAAAATAAAATAAAATAAAATAAAATAAAATAAAATAAAATAAAATAAAATAAAATAAAATAAAATAAAATAAAAAGCTCGTTTCTCGTGGATATAGATGACTATTTAGTTTAACATAGAGAAAAAAAAAACTATTATATCTTATTAAAAGCTACAAAACGAACAGTTCTGAGAAAAAAGAAGAACAACTTATTGAAATTCAATAGGATTTTCGTATTATTTTAAGAAAAATACCACCTAAAATGTTTATCAATAATTCGAACAACGTACTGTGTAGTACATTTATTAAAATTTAATCCTTACAAATGCAAAATTCAAGCACTGACAGGCACTTTTTTCTGTCGTTTGACCTGATTTATTACCATTGAAAATATTTCTATAGTCCAGGGAAAAGTTTTCGGCTGGGAATCGGTATGACTTAGGCTTAGAGCAAAAAAAAAAAAACTGACGGTTGGAAAAAAAATAAACAAAAATGTAGTTCTACGATTCTTATGAAATTATTTGTGCAAATGCTGTTTTGACATTTTAATCTTTTTAGACTGTTGATACACTCAGATTTATTTTTTTTGGATTGAAAAATTTACTAGTAAAAATTATAAAAAGAAACTGGGATTAGTAAACAGACATTTTATTTCATGGAGAAAAAACAATAAGAACAACCAAAATATTCGAAGAAATCAAAGCAAAAAAAATCTCCGATAGAATGTTTCGGTAAATTAATAAATCAAGTGGTTTATGTGCTCAGGGTTGTTTCTTGAATGAATTCAATGTTAATGCTTTTCAAAATTATTTGTGGGTTTCAAAAATATGTTGGATCCTAATTAATGAACCATAATAGAATGTTTTGGACTCCATACTGCAATAATATAGTTCATTACTTAGAGTCCTCTCTAAATAAGGTGATGCCATATGAAGGTTTTTTTTTATTGAGATTCCATTTTATTTGTTCCATTTCAATGATACCACGTGGGTGTATCTAAGTAAATTAAAACTCCAAATATAAAATGTGCGACCTGATCCGACAAACGTTTTTTTTTTCCTTTGAATGGAACAATAAGTTTGATTTTTGAAAAAAATAGTGCGTATACGCCCAAGTGCACCACAGTATATCGTTGTTTTGAGAGACTATTCTCTAAGAAACGCATGCGTGAATTAAATAGAATATTGTGGTTAAATAAATCTTAAAATTATAGATTGGTCATTGGGCCAATGGCAGCATCGCGATCTATTCTGAAATCCTAGACTTTTTCGTAATTGAAAGAAATTTTCTCCTTCTTGAGACTGATTCTATATCGATTGTTATCGACACTGCCGTTAGCTTGAAGCCGGGTATTTCTATAGTTAGTTATAGTTATATGAATCCGACTTAACGAAAGCCATTGTGGTTTTTCCAACAAACAAAATCATTAGAAATTTGAATTACGAAATAAATATTAAGTAGCTTCTAGATTAAAATAAGCCTTTCTAAATTTTTCTCAAATAAAAACAATAGAAGGGGTGAGAAAAGAAAATAAGACCAATACGAGATACAGACGAGACTAAATCTTTTTTAAATTTTGACAAGATTGAGACGAGATTTCAAAAGTCTCGTCTCGATTCTATTTCATTTACAGCATATTTCGTTCTACGGATTTTGAAGCAACTCTTATGCCAGAAGATTGCACTCGCTGCTTTTGAATTCGTGGGTCTTGCTTTTCAGATGATTCAGTAGAGCTAAAATAGTACTTTTGAGCGGTTCAGTTTTCCAAAATGATATTGAATGTGAAAAAATTGGGTACCGAAATTCTGTCTGTCTGTGCTTTGGCCTACAGTTAAAACTGCTGGAAGGATCAAGCTGGAAGAAATCAAACTTTTGGATCTAAGTTTTATAGTAGATTTCTTAATTTACCTTGAAAATGGCTTTAAAAATGTCTATATTTTTTTCTGCGGGTTTTTTTTTCATTAATTAAAATATTTGGTCAAAATATTTTTTTCAACAAAACGTTATAAAAATTACACTAAAAAAAATTTTAACAGTTTAACGTTTTACGATCAAAATTTTTATGAAACAGTTTTTCTATAATCTTAAAAATATTGCACATCAAAATATTTCATTAATTTCATTTTTAACTTCCCATAGGGAGTTATTGTAATCGGTCCGATTTGTCAAATTGAAATTTTTGACATTTCTCGACGTTTCAAGGTCCCTAGAGCCTATTTCAATCATTTTTAGAAAGATGTCTATGTGTGCGTGTGTACGTACGTTCGTACGTCCGTACGTTCTGGTACCATTTTCGTCGTCGATATCTCAATAACGAGTAGAGATATCGACTTGAAGTAAATTTTGTTTTACATATAATAACTTCGAAAACAGCTGGAAGGGCGTTTATTAATATTCAATTGGTTATTTTTTTACTATAGCAGTTTAAAAAAGAAGTGAAATTTTGGTTGGGCTCAAATATCTCACGAACAAATAATGCTATTGACTTGCAATAAATTTTATTCGACACATTATGACGTCATACAAATTTGGCATGAATTTGGAAAAAAATCAATATACCGTTATTTTTTAAAATCAAAAAAACTAAAAAAAAATTTTTATAACTCGAATATCCTTAGATGGAAAAACGATATTAATTTTAAAATAATTTTATTTTACGAAAAGTTTTGTTTTTGACTACTGGTGAAAATTTCAAAAAAATTCAATGGACAGTTTTTTTACAAAAAATTCTACCAAAAATTGGTATAAATTGTCTTTCGACTCAAATTTTTAAAAACGGGTAACGATATTGACTTCTTGTTTGTTTTATTTTCAACATAACATAATTGTTAGCAACTGATAAAATTTTGGTTATTTAAAAAAAAAAGAAATATAAAGTTTTCAAGATCACATATGGGAATTTATCAGTGTGGGTCGCACCCAGCCTCTTTTTTCCTTTTTAAAATTGTCCTAATCTGCCTCCCTAGGGGGGTACCTTTGGACAGAACTGGGGCAGTTTGGGACATGTCATGCAAAAACAATTAAAAGTAGATATTCTAACTTATTTAACAAAAATAATTTATTTCAAAATGTTATTTTATCAGTAAAAAATTGTTGGAAATTGTGACTGTAGTTATTTTTTTTAATTTAGTCCTGATTTACAATTTCTTAAGATTACAATTTTTAAGAAATAGAAATTGATGGAATATTATGTTCCAACCAAGATTAAAGAGCTAAAATGGTTTACTTAGATCGTTTACAACAGTTAATGATTTGAATAAATACAATTCAATAGCCTGCTTAATAATCACTGAAATAAATTGTTCTAAATGAATAAAAGGACCCACACTTAAAAGGGTTAATTTTATGCAAAAGCTAATTCATTTATTTTTTTTTTGCAAAGACAAAAAACACCAATTCAATTCTTATAAATTGTATGTACATATATGCAATGGTAAAATCAAACATACGTGGATTTGATTTAATTATATTACTTCTTACCTAATTACCGACCACTTTGTTAGATTATTAACTTAATTAACGACCAAAACAAATCTCGCTTGACCCCCTGCAGCAGACATCTAAAATAAACTTCTATAACAAAAAATGACAAGGCGCCATCGCCATCGCCATACTGCTGCTGCTCAGGCTTACTGGCTGGAACTGCCACTAAGTCTTCTAATTAAATTGTGTACTTTATTTTGGGAATTTATAGGAGTATGGAAAAGGTGCTATGGCTATGGGAAATTGCAACACAAAATATCCTCATCATCAAAGAGTATGAGAGAACGTGTTCTTTTGGAACGGAAGTAGTAGCTTCATTTCTCGTCCGCCAGGGGGATGTAATGAAAACAAAGTTTCTAAGTTTTATCGCATATTTTTTTTTGTCGTTGTTGTTGAGTCCAAAAAAAAATAGAAGAAGCGAACGCTGTCCTGTCTCCTGTGTTCCAGTAATAGGACGATAGGACGTTATAGATTTAGTCTGTGCCCGCCATGTTACTTCATTTAGAACAATAAAACATTTTCACCCGAACTTGAAGTTTTTTTTTTTTTTCTTCGTTATGTCGTATATATTTTTTGTGGTTCACTACTGAGGCGAATTAATAGCAGGATTGCATCCAGAAAAGTTCTCTCTCCCAGCATCACAACAGGCACACCGTGAAAATCTACAAAAGTCCTTAAGATTTTTTTTTACGTTTTTTTTTTATTGTCTTGTTCACGTCCTTAATGGAAAGAAAAATATTTGCTGAGTCTCGCTGCTCGGTAAGGGACCATTACGACTTTTGGTCTTCTCTGCCAATGGTTTCACTTCCGTTCGGGCAAAGAAAAAAGAGAAAAAAAGGTAAAACAAAAAAAAATTAGAAGTGAGGCAAAAAGGCGGCGGCGGCGGTGGTTTTGATAGCCGCAATGGCGACTTTTCGAATTAAGTGCGCTCACCACGAAGAGCAAGCAAGAAAAAAAAAGCTGGATGAAAAAGTGTTAAAAAAAGGATCAAAAGGAGTTAAGGACTAAATTCTATCAGGTTTAAATAATTAGAAAAGTTCTGTGAACTTTTGCTAATTGTCTTGTGTTTTTCTCTTTAATTCTAAAGAAAATTCATTCGACACGTTTTTTTTTTTAATTTTTTTTATTTGGTGTTTGTTATTTTTGGGAAAACATTGTTGTGGAAATGTTTTTTTTTCTTTATCACTGGGAATTCTCTTGTTTTCATTTAATTTTATTTTGAGGAAAGTTGTTTTAACTTGCATTTGATTGAATAAGAATCGAATTCCCTAAAGTAATTTGATCTGAAGTTTAGGGGAGAAAAACTAACAATTTACAGATGCATTTTTTTGAGAGCACTTTTTTCTAAAGAAATGAAAAAAAAGGTCTGTATTGCAGATTTAAAGGTGTGCACTTGCTATAAAGATTTGAAATTCAACTCAATTTAAAGTCAAGAAAACTCATATTTGTTGGAAAATTGAAAGAACAATTATAAAACTTAATTGTTATTATTTATTCAGAATCTGTTGACCCCCTTGTGCATGAGAATTTGTTAAAAAATCAAAATAGGTATTGAAAACATACTTTTTAATAGCTTAAGATTTATTGTAGTAGATTTTCGAATAGTGAATTTGATAGTTAATTGAATACTTATTCGACTAGTTTTTGTTTCTAAATTTTCTTTTTGAAATAAGCTCAAAACTGATGATACAGTGTTATGAATTATAAAAATACAACTTTTTAAAGAAAAAAATTCAAAAAACGTTATAAAAATATTTTTTTTTTTAAATTTGATAAAAGATATTGTAATTATATGGACACAAATTTTGAATAGCAACCTGTTAAGCAGTTTATGAGAAAATCGAAAGTCAAAAATCTGGTTCAACGACAGGTATCGTTAATAACGTCTTTTTGAAAAATATTTTACAAAACACCACTGAAATTCTATAAAAATCCTTATAGTTGTTTTTGTGCATATGTTGTCCTTGCAGTTATTTTTTTGGGCTACACAAAAATTTCAATTTCTCTTCTTTAAAATCTCTTTAAGACCTTTAGTCCAAAATTTCATGAAAATCCCTCCAGTAGTTTAAACCGTAGGTTGACGTATGGACATACAGACATAATTGCGGTACCCTTTTTTTCGAGTTCTCTATCATCGTAAAAGACTGATTAATATGTCAAGTTAGAGTTTTCAACCAAAGTGATCACTTCGCAATCAGTAACCGATTTAGAAGCAATCTTCAACACGTCCAAAACGGAAGAGGAGCAGGAATACAAATAGGCCGGGATCTTCAACTGATGGTTGCGCCTATAAGATTAAGTACAGCTGCAGTTCGGATATACCAGAAAAACACCAGAATGCCTAAATTTAATACCGAAAGACTTCAGCATTCCACAGTCCGCCAACAACTAGGGGACCACATTTCACAAGGCCTGGGAATACTCAGTATCACGAAACCAAAATTCACTGTAAAAAACTGTTCTCATATTCGGTTCTGAGGGAATGGTCATTAGGTCACAAGGGAGCCATAGAACTTGGCTTTCCGAAAAAAAACTTTGACAACGAAAAGGATTCAAGATAAAAAACACCTCAAAACTCGTATCCGAGTTATTCCAGCAGCACGGAAAAACGAGCTATAAGGTAAGCGTATCACATGAAGATAAAAAAAGCTCATCGTGACTTTCGTAACAACATCATCGCATTGGCTACAGAACCTACAGAATGAGCTCTAAAAGAAATTGATGGTATTCACACAGAGTTCTTACGTGCTCCTCATATCTCGAGTGAGATATTTTACCCACTTATTCAGAGACCTTGGGAAATAGATAGCTTTCCTAGATAAAGACAGAAGCCTGCAGCAGGGAGGATAATAGCCAGGAATCGTCCTGGAGCAAATGAAACACCACCTCGTAGACACACTCGAAACGAAACAAGCAGAATTCTCTACTGGATCTTCTGTAATAATTGCGGTAAGTATTAATGGATCAGCCTTGGAACTTTTTCATCCATTCAATTGAAACCGAATTTGATATTAATAGCCGAATCGGTGGTGCAAAGTTTGCTTTCTGTGCGGTTCCCAAAATATGCTTAAGGACCAAGATACAACTATTCCACTCCAATTCTGAATTCGTGCTTCTCTTTGGATTCAGCACTTGGAAAGTCATATCACTGTCATTAGAAAGATGGTTAAATCGTATCTCCCATGAACTTTATGCGCGAGAACTGGTCAGGAACCTATTGACACTATCAAACAAAGACGTAAGTGGAATTGGATTGATCATATCCACTTCGAAAAAGTAACAAGTGAATTGCAAGTCAAGCAATGCAATGGAACCGTCCCACACAGTCAGGCAGACGAACGGGGCTAGCTATGAGTACTTGGGAAAGAAGGGTCGAAGAGAAATCAGGCCAAGTGCCAAATAATGACGCAATAGTTCCGAGGAACTAAGTAAGTAGGTAATATTTTGAAAACGTGTAGATAATTTTTTTGTTTTGTTTTCATTGAGTGGCAACAAACATTGTACATGCCATGCATACGTGAAATTGGTTAATCTCATAATTTGCTATAGCTTATTATGATAAATAAAATAAATGTAGAAAATATTGAAAAAAAAAATCTGATTTTTATTAATAATGTTTAACTTTTTAAGCTGTTTTAAGCATAATGTTCACTTTTTCTCTTCCTCTAATCAAATAAACATAATTTTCATATTAATCGTTTAAAAATTTTAAATCATTATAATTAAATAAATAAAGCTATGCATATTTCAATTATTGATACAACAAATATATTATAATATTATATGCTTTTGAAATAGCTACCAGCTTAAAATATTATTAAAATTATATGGGAAAAGTATATCAAATACATACGATTGCCATAGTAATTTTAAATGGATAATATTTTAATCGTTTAATAACACTTTATCGGCAAGACTTTAATTCATTCAAACAGAAGCAAATAGTTTTTTTTTTTATTTTATAGAATCAATCACATATTATTTGTATTGATTACACTATTAAAATTTGAAAGTATTCTGATTATGATTATAAAATGTTTTAAATTTAAAACAAATAAATATGTTTGAATAATATTTTTTATTAGCTTTTAATATATTTTCAATTATGATGATTTAAGTTATGTTTTAAATTATTTTACCCATGTATCACTATCATAAATAACACTCATAAAACTAAGCTATTGCGAGAAACTTTTTTTTTTTGAGTTAGTTTCTGAATAAAAAACTTAAACATTATATGGATTACTGCGTCTGTAAACTAAAAAAATAATAAGAATATCATTAAATTTTAAATCTGTATTTATGAGGGGAGCTTTATTTTTTGTTCATATTTCTCCAAAACAGATTGAAAACGGCAGCTTATAAATTTCGACGCAAAAAAGATTAAAACATTTTTTTTTTCGTTAGACCTGAACATTTCAATTCAATACCAATGGGGGTGGCCCCGGCGCAGTGGAGGTAGTGCTTGACTGCTACCCTGGATGTGTGGGTTCGATCCCCAGTCTAGACAGCATTTTATTCTATATTCTCTCAACTGAACGCCACTCTTGGAGTTAAATGAGATAATCAAAACCCAATTTCTCAATCCACTGTGCCAACAAAAATCTATCCTATCCTTCTATTCCTTCTAACAATGCCTAATTTATAAGACCCTAGGTCTTACTGGCATATGTTTGTGTGTTCTTTTTTTTGTTTAGAACCGAACTTACGGTACTTAAAAAAAAAAACAGATTGATACATAAAAATAAAATACAGATTATAAATTCTTTTTGAATTGAAACTCTTATTACACACGAGAAAAAAATTTAAAAAAAACTGGAATTTGCTCCCACAAAACTTTTTAAAAAACTGATTGTGACATAGTAATAGAGCTCCCCATCGAAATTCAGATTTTTTAAATTTTGTTTAAAATGAAATTTAATTTTACAAGACTATTAGAATTTTTTTATTTGTTTTAGAACCACGTTTGGTTGTGTTCTAATGCTTATAACTTTGAATTTAGGTGTAATGGAAAATGCTGAAACATAACAAGTTTTTAAAAGAAACTACCAATATCGAGTCAAGTTAAATATTTGACTAGGTAAAACTTAAGAATTTTAAGAATTAAGAATTTTTGTTGAAACACAAAATTGGTATAACTTTTAACTACATAATATTTAAATCCAAAAATTTCAAAAATTTAAAACCAATTATGGACGCGGTGAGCAAAAAACCGATTCAAAGTAGAGCAATATAAAAATTCAACAAGAGTAGCCGTTAGTCAAAAACTATTATGATGTACAAGTACTGTATTCTGAGAGGTCACGCCATTTTCAGTTTGGACTATGACTACTAGACACCCTGTGTAAAAATGGAGGTTTCCTTGTTCGAACCCTATTGACTCCAAAACCGTTTGACCGATCAGCATGAAGGATTTTAATTAACCATTAATCCGATAGGTGGCGCTGGAGTTGAGTTATTAAAAAAACTCTACACTTATAAAGAAAATGACTCGTGTTTACAATATTTATTGATTTATTATCAGAAAAGAAAATCACAAACAAATTTGCAATATGATAAAAAAATACAGTTTACGCGTAGTTGTTGTGATTCAATCATTTAGTTGAATAACTAAATTTTTTGGCTTTAATTGCAACAGATATTAAAATGTGACTTATTTTTAATTGAGTTTAATTAATATAATTTTGGCCTCGATTTCCCAATGTATTCTTCTTTGCTAGCGTACTCAGCAAATGTGGTTCAAAGAAAGGTGCGTATACGCCCCAGTGCTGCACACTGTGATTGTCGTTTTACGAGTTCAATTTTGACATCGATCTTTGATATGATAGAAGGATATAACTATTTGCAATTCCACTAGCAAAACTATGAATTGCAAAATCAGACACTCAGAAGAACTGCTAAAACTTCTGAAGAACGAAATTCAACTAGAAAAATTATTATTTTGAAAACTAACTTTTCAAAAGCTATGTAATAAAACAACTCAATTAAAAAAAAAATGTCAGAATACGTTTTGGCCTTATAAGAAAATATAGCAGGTTTATTTAAAATTTTAATTTTTTTGAGAAACTTGCTCCGCCTACATTAACGAGCCGATATAACCCCCTCCAATCCTTGTTTTTGTCTCCTTTCTTAGCGTATTCCAAAGTCTTAGCTCCTTTTTTATTGCATTTTTGCATATGATATATTTTATCACCAATTAGGCGATAATTCAAATAGATTTTTGTGATTTAAAAAACCTTACTTGTGACAATTTAAGGGAACTTAAGAAATTCAGACAGAAATGTATTTTTAAAGCTAAATTTTTTGAGTATGGTCTTAAATGGATGAAATTATTTATAAAGTGAACACATTTCATTTTACCACTATTTCTCAGATAGCTTCTAGCTTTTACTGGTATGGTATTATATGCTTAAATCCAAAAACTTTATTATGAACAAAGTAGTTCCCAAAAAACACCGTTCTCCTGTTGTTCCCTTGAAAAAAAAATTCTTTTTGCCTTTTTTGGGTTTTGTATTTTCTTAAATAAAATTTGTGTGAAATTTTGTGATTAAGTAAATTCAGAAAAACCTACATTTTGAAGAGTAAAACATATCTTTTTATTGTACTTATTGATAACATATGAACTTTTAGTAAAAACGTTGTTATTTACTGAGACCATTGCTGTTTTCACTTTTTTGTTAGAAGTTCTTCCAGGAGGAGGAGCTGGTATCAATATAAATATGGCTGACGTTTACGGACACTATCGTCATCCTTAGTCGTCTTAGTTAAAACAGCTTAGTCGAAGATAATAATCTCTCGGAACAGGCGATAATCTATCATAGAGGAGAAATACACCATCAATCAGAACGGAGTGCATGTACTTTGTACAGTACACGCTTTCTTTTTCAAAGACTCTAAATTTAATTTCAAAGGAGTTAAAAAACATGTTTCAGTTCCCCATTGAATCTGTTAATTATAGAATAAAACGATTGCCAAATTTCGGATCATAAAATTCTATATTCCAAAATGCTATGCTTACATAAAAGTTCTGTAAATCTAAAATTTAGTTTTAAAAATTTTGCATTTCAAAATTCTGAATATCTAAAATTCAGTATTCTAAAACCCAGAAAAAAAAACAAAATTTTGCATTTCAAAACATAGACCAATAAATAAGAAACTATTTGGCAAATATGTGCCATTTTTGCAACTCCCTCCACCGAATCTGTCAGTGTTGACTCCATGGCAACACTTCTTGAATGTTACCTTAAAACATGGACTTTTTCAATTAAAACCTTACAGAATTTTGAATAGTAAAATTTTGGATTTATTGAATTTTGAAACACAGAATTTTGATCTGACAGAATTTAAGAATACATGATAAATGGAATATCAGAATAATGGAATAAAGAATAACGATCCATCCCCAAAAGAAGTGCATCTTGAAAATCATCGGTTCTCGAATATCATTGCAGGGTAACTACCCCCAACAAAAATCATAGTTTTTGAAGAATTATAACATTAGAAGATGGTTAACTTGGGGAAGAAAACTTTAAAGAATTGTTAACAAAAATTGAGCTCTCGAGCCTAATTCTCTGGAGCTGGGCTAGCTCAAGAGTGCGACGCGAAATACACAAAAACTTCTCCGTCACAATTTAGACGTCAAAAACTACTTTGACAACCAATACTCCATTGACACGTTTACTTTTTTTTTGGTCGTGATTAAACTTAAACTGACATTATCTCTAGTATTTTCAATGCCAGTGCCAGTGGTGAGCTACTTTGCTTAAACTACCGACCTTATTGGTAGCAGAAAATCCTGACATCCTGTGTTCATTTTCTGCAATCTCAGATAGAATGAAAATATACCTATACATATATCACTTTCTAAGAATATGCTTTATCCTTTTAACAATTTGATGAGAAAGAAGCGTTATTCCCCCAAATGATGCAATTTAAGTTCACATAGAAGCAGTTATCAAGGCCAAAGGTGACGTAACACCATGGTAAAATAAAAATTAAGGCGCGTAGGCCAACTATTTTCCGTATAAAAAAAAATGTTTCAATCGTTATTTAATTTTTTAAGACTCCTCTATATGGTTATTTAATTTAAGTCATTTTGTTTTTGTTAATTATTTCTATCTAAAATAAATATATCTAAAGAAAAGTACCAAAATATTGAGTTTATTGCCGATGGAATTTGAGAACCAGCGGATTTTTGTTTTTTATCATAGGTAGTCCAACTATTTTGCGTTTGGGCTCGTATAAATGAAATTTTTTAAACTATTCAAAAACCAGTATCCAATTATCAGAAGTTCAAAAGTCTATAAAATGTATCAGAAATGTTTAAGCTTATGAAATTCAAAAGAATCATTGCTCAGATTGTTTATGAAAACCCAAGCTCTTATTGTTCCTAATTCTTGCAACATAAAGTACCATTTGAATTAATAGAAAAAACATTTTTAATTTTACTTCAACAAAAATTACTTGAGGATCGTTTTTTTTGCACTATTATATTAATTACTCATTCTCTCAAGGTTTATAATACATTTAATGAATATCAGAACGTAAAAAACGATCTTTCAGAATTTTTAGCTGAAGACAAAAGCAGCAATATTTTTTTCATTTTTCTCAAATTTTACTTAGTTTTCCGAAAATTCAGGTTTTCATTTTTTTTTTAGATTCGCATTCACAACATTCCCTCAAAAACATTTCAATTGCTTGGTAAGTAAAAAATGCGATGGAACTTTTTTTTCAAACCCTATTTGAATCGTTTTAATTCTTTGCAATGTCAAACTGAAATAAAATGCTTTGACATTAGCCGTCATGTATTAGTTCATAATTTTGTTTGAACTATTTGACATTGTTGCCATTGTCGTTCGATGTTAAGGTTTAAACAAAAGTATTTGAAATTTGTTTTAATAGAATCGTGTTCTTTTTATCTTCACATTTTTTTTTAATTTATATTTTCCATCCTTTGTAAGCAAAAATGTGTGTAATTTTTTTTGAACGCGGTTTAAAATTGTCTTCGGTGTGCATTTTAAAATTAATCGAGTTAAATGCGACCATTTTTTTTCACACTCTAGTATTTTTTAAGCACTGAATATTATAATAATAATGGATTTATTTTTTTGGTTTTACCTATATACACATTAAACCGGATTAAAGTGACTGAATAAAATGGCAGTTAATGTTGTAATAGGGGATTTCACATTATGAAATAATGATTTTGAGATCACTGCAACACCGACAAAAAGGCATTGACTGGAAAGGATCTGTTTTTTTTTTAAATTAAATTCTTCAAGTATTTTTAAGAATGTAAAAATAAAACAAGAAATTAATTATTTTTAATATTGCACTAAGCATAGACATTATTATAAAATATTTTCTTTTTGAGGTCTTAAAAACCTAAAAAAAAATTTGAGAAAAAGAAGATGACATGAAAAGTCCAGTAGATCAATTCCCAATACTTTAAACAGTTAATTAGAAATCAAAAGGAAAATTAACAAACTAGATATTAAAAAACCCCTAAAATTATGTAATTGTAATAGATTGGTAAAAATTATATAAATAAATTCCGCATTTTAAATTACAACGTTAAAATTAGTGGAAAACAAATTGGGCCAAGGAGAAATCAATGAGTATTGTCAAATCATTGTAATAGTTTTCAAAGTTGTTCCGACAAGTTGAATTAAATACTAGTTATTACGAGTACACAATATTGTTGTTTTTCAAAATTAAGACATCTACATAAAATCGTTTATAGTATCCTTTAGAATGCGCTGGTTCAGTTTTATTTTTACCTTTGACAATCGCAAACAGCATTAACAAAACGATCAGGATCTTTTCATTAAAATTTATCAGCCACATTATGAATCGAAATAAATTCAGTTTTGAGATAATTCTCATACTATTTTCAATATTTTTTGTTGTATAATTTACAATATATATTTTTATTTTTTCATTTATATTTTATACATATAAGATCGATTTTTAATTCACTTTCACTCTTCACACAACAACTTTACAGAAATTGAAAAACAAATTATTTGTATTTGTTTCGATGTATATTAATAAACCACAATGATAAGGGAAAACACTTCTCCTTTTTTTTTGTTGTTTTGTTTAATGATTAACACACGAAAACACATCCAAAAAATTCACAATAGAACCGTGTCAGCAGACCACATTGAACCAATAAAAATAATGAGTTATCATTCGACCGGAGGCAAAATGTCGCGACGAATACGTCCAAATGTCATCATCGATGATAATAAACTGAAAAAGTTTGCAGGACCAAAAAGAGTCCACTGAACATTTTGCTCAAAGGACTATAGTCTATAGTTAATGCGATGAATACAAAACTCAAAATTCCTAGTCCTAACTACACCATATACCGTTATACACGGAAACACACAGCGCCACCAACGTAAACGACAAAACACCGACTGACGATGATGATGCTCTGAATATTCTCTGGATTCAGGATTTCAGGATACACTAAGGATGATGATGATGTAGATGATGACGATGATGCTTCTCTTCAGTGGTATCAGTATGTCCCGATGTTGAAGCAATTGCATTTTGCTCAAGAAATATTCATCATTGAATAAAATATTTACAGGACGCAGCATCCAGAGAGACAGATTCATAGAGAGAATCAATTGCGAGATAATTCATTCGATGAACAAGCATTCATTGCTCTCAGAGCAACAAAATGAATAATTTATATAATTTGTGGATTGTATTCAAGGAGAAAACACGTGCTGAAGCACATGGTGGAATTTATTGCAAAAGAATAGGGCAAATATTTAAGTAATAGTTTTGGTAACTAAGAAAAAAAAATACAACAAGGACAACACAAAAAGAACAAAATCGAAGCCTGCGCAGGACATTTTGGAGGAGGAGTATATGAAAGCATATTGTGAAATGGATTGAGTTTTGAAGAAATGTGAAAGGTCGGGTATGTGATAAGAATTGGGACGTTTGTTGAGTTGTTTAGTATTCCATGGATTGCTGAAACCAAAGGATATAACAATAGAGAACGTTTTTGGCGTAAGACTGATACTGGTATTTACATTACACAATGTAATTGAAGGCTGATTTAGTTCCGGATGTTGTAGTCGAACATATAGCGATAAAACAAATGGCTATACCTACCTATAAATTAAAATTTTGGATTGCTGAAAGGAGCTGATTTAATTTTTCTAATCACGTTTGAATGTTGGAATTCCCTTAAGTTGAACCAAATTTGAATATTTTTTTTTTTACAAAAAATATTGATAGTTTAAACATTTGGCAAAAAAAAAGGATAATTTAATTAAATTGAACCACTACAGGAAATCACAGAGTTTTTGGATTTATATTCTGAATTTTTAAAATTTCGACTTGGTTTTGTTTTTCTAATTGAAATCAATATAACATTTTGGAAGATTATACTTCACATTCTGCAGTTTTTGAAAAAAATAAAATTTTGACCACTTTAATCCTGAAGTTAGTGGCTTAAAATGATTTTTTGAATCCTATTGCAAATTTATAGCTGGTCCTGTTGTCAAAATGCCCGCATTATGTCATAATAACTTAACCATAACATTTGCAGAACTCCCGACCTAGAATTATCCGAAATAGAATTATATATCGAAAAAAAATGTTTGAAGGACATATAAATCAATAAGATAATTTGAAAAATAATAAGTTATGTTATTAAAATTTGCATTCATTTATAAATAATTTTATATTATCTTTGCTCATATTTATTACAAAGTCATTTTCAGTGTTGCCACATTTCTTTAAACATTTTTTTTAAATTATTGAAAAGAGAAATTTTGAGTTTTTTGTTAAAACTTTATAAAAAAAAAACAGTTTTGTTGGAATTGGAACATGGTAGTTCAAAAAGAGCATTTCATATGTCAAAGAATAAATTAAAACTAGAATTTAATTAAAAAAAAATGTTGTTTTTTATTTTTAATTTTCTAAAAAGTTGTTTTGTTCATTTATGCTTGCTCCCAAAAAAATGTTTATTAATGTGTCCAAAAATAGGCCACGTTTCTGCAATCATAAAATTTCTTTTATAATGAAAAAATTGTTAGGTTATTCACAAAAGGAAGTTAAGCGTGTTGTCAGCGCGTTTATCAGATGTATGTAAGTACATTTATAAAAAAAAAAAAACAGATATTGAATAGGAGGATATTTTTGAAAATTTTTCGGTATTCCTGAAATGTTTAAGTCATTATAAGAACAAAAATTTTTAAGAATTGGCATATTTTTAAGAAATATCTCTTTTTTACAGAACGATTGTGCATTTTGTATCAATTTTTTTTTTTTTTTGAAAAAGAAATTTTGAAAAATTGTAGGTAGTTGATTAAGGCTCAATTTATTCAGTCAAAGTTGAATATAACTCGGGGATTTTTAAGAATTTAAAAAAAAAAAGTAGTATTTAGTGAGGAAACTGGGTATTTTTCTTCACTTCTGTTTATTCAATCAGTGAAGTTGTGTTTGCCTTTTCTTGACTTTAGAAATTCAAAAAATTAAATAACATAATTTAATACAAATACATACAAGTAAAGTGCTTAAATCAAAAAATTAAAACAAAAATGTTCTGTGCTAATTATTTCTGGGAAAATTAGCCATCTCCTTCGAGTAGCGAAGAGGACGCAGAGTAGGACATTTTATCTTTTGAAAGACGACAGTACAAAATGCTACCACGTATTAGAATCGATAAATGGGACGACCATGATTTAATTTATTGTTTGCATCTATCAAAACCCACCACGATTATGGTTCTTAAAATTGTAGTGATACAAGGAGATGACTGCAGAACTTTTAGGCGAAATTTTAGCCATCAGAAGAAAATACCAGTGCTGGTTCAGACTGAAATGAAAACAAAAAATAATGATGATATTTTGGAGCCCTTAATCAATGATTCTAAAAACTATGTTAAAGAGACCACCGAACCGAAGAATTCGGGGTTGAAGCTGCAGCTTAAAAATATAGGAGGGATGTGGCGACCTTGGCAGTAGAAGATACACTATATCCAATTTTCGTCACAGATACAATTTGCTCGAATCATAGTTTCGAAAGAACGTAACCATTTCTGCACAGAATAATCAAATGCTGGAATTTGAAGACCCAATGGTCGAATAATATCTAAAACCTAATAAAAATTCTTTCTCTCAATAGGAACACACACTTTATTTTTTTTTAATAATGCAGCATTTAAGCTTCCAGCATTTAAGCATCTAAAGAGAATTCTATTTGTTTCCTCAGCTATTTCAGCATTTAAGCTTAACAAATTCTATTATGTTCACTTATTTTATATTTTCTTTTTAATTGTATCTTACCTAAAAAATTATTTGTCATCTTCATAATTTCTTAGAGTTCTTTTAATTTCGTATTTTAGTTTCTTATATTCCGATTCTTGATTCCCCAATCTTTTATTTATTCGGAATATCTACATAGGTACTTCTACTGTTTTTTATTTTTATTTATTTACACTCTACTGAAAATCAAAAGTTGAAACGAACATATATGTATGTCACAAATATCTCAAGGACTTTTTAGAAAACGGAAGTTGGTCAACTTTAGAATTTCGGTTTTGGAGTTATGATTTAATGTAGTGAATAAAAGCATTTTTCAACTTTCCGCTCAACATAGGATTTGAAGTTAACTCTTAAGTTGACCAACTCTGGATTTTTCAGCAAGTTGAGCAATAGTGAATAAAATCGCTCTTAGCGGTTTGGTGACCACATAGTTTAGCCTAAAAATTTGCATATTTTGAAATGTAAGCATGTTCATTAAAATATTATGATAGGATACTTAATGAAAGAAACTGGAAAACGAGTGTTTATGTGGAAAATTTGAAAACTTTCAATACTTCGTAGCTAATAACTGTTGTTTTTTATCTCTACTGAATGTTGTAGACCTTTTAATTTCAAATTGCATTTTATTGAATTTGTATTGGTAGGGTTTACTTATTGGTGTTGCTTGACGAATGCTTTTATTTTGATTTTGACCAAAATTAATCCAGATCGTTAAAATTCTAATCTGGTTTCTAGAAAATTTTTAAAAAACTTAGATTTAGATTTAGCTCCTATCATTTTTTTTTTCTTGTGAATAAGGATCATATTTTGGACATCGTTAAAAAAGTGGGTGCTGCTGTTCTGTCTGTCCTTATATCGATATACAGCCTAAGCTATTGAAACAATTTTCTTCTAACTACTATTTATCAAATTTTTGTTTGAAAATACAGCACGATTCTTTAATATACAGTTCATAAGAAGTGTATTTTATTGTTTACAGATTTAATATTTTTCCCCCATTTTTCAATATGCAATCCAAATAAGATATTATTCTTGTCGATATTTCGTTGATTTCAAATTTTTTTTTGTTGTACTTTAACAGTTATGTGAAATTGGACCCAAAAAATACTTCGAATCTTAAACTTGTTTTGACCTACTAAAGCTGCGGAAAAATTGATTTTGAAAAATTAGGACAGCAAATTTAGTACTTTCAAGACTTTTGAAGTCACGCACGGTCTTGTAAAAATTAAAAAATTTAGGAATCGACTTAGCCTTGTCTTAGTTTCGTATGACTAATTCTTGACTTGGTTCTCTAATTATACAGTACAATGAAATTATTAGATATGTTGTTATAGTGTCAAAAAAGAAAGCTAAACAATTAGCACCCAATTTCAGAATTTTGACTTTTAAAATATAATACATAATTATAATCATCAGTTTGGTTAGGCATATTATAGGCGTGAACTACTGCAACACCAGTACAACGAAACATATGTTTTCAAACTGAAGGCAAAAAGGTAAGTCGATGAGAATCGATCAATAATCGATCTTAAGAAAGCGGCGTTCATTTATTAAAAAGATCATAAATTCTCGAATCGCGAAGTTTTCAAGTGTAACTAAATGGATCATTACGTTTTCATTTTTCCCATGCTTTATTTTTGCTTTCAAGCCTCAATCTAAAAATGCTAATTTAATTCATGCATTTCTCAGACAAACGTAAAACGACTCTAAAACTTTGGCCCACTTTGGCGTATACGCACTTTTTTCAAAAATCAATTCAGCATTAAAATCGCACCTAAAATTATTAAATTATTAAAATTAAAAATTTGAACTTTAATCTTCAACAACTTCTACAGATAAAAAAAAAATTGTTCAAAAATTTGCTAACCAAATAAACAACAGTTAGAATTTCAATGAGGCCGAGAGGTATGAGATGATATATTTGAGTTTTATAAAATATTTCTTGGGTCTGGTAATTCCTTCGGGGTAAGATTAAAGACCAAATCTTTTAATCGTTCTTTGTGTGTATGTACTCTGCACAATAATTCCTTAAGAAAAGATTAGAAATACTTTTAACAAGAATGGACAAACAATTAAATTCACTGCACGTCCCTTTTAAACAAATCTAGCTAAAGTATATTACCACGAAAACACACAACAACGAACAGCAACGATTCCAAAGTAAAACAACATGTTTCGATTTCAACTCCGGACATTCATTCCCTCTTTAACTGCACTTCCCAAGCAATACCTTATCAATTATCAACCCTCTTGTTGGTGCTGTTCATTAAATTCCCAGCTTAGCTGAATTATCGTCGAAACGAGGCGAATCGAAGGCAAGGGCTCCAGAGAAGAACAGAAGAACCTTTGCATAGCACGCAGAACAGCAGTTGGCTTAAATGTCCACTTTTTTTTTCCGCCCAAAGTTTTGGGGTCAGTTAGTGTGGAAGAAGGGCAAGCATCGACGCCCTCATACCACAAACATAACTGAGCTGTGTCTAGTGGCATGTTTACAGGCTTATCACACATGTGCTACCAGTTGTAGGTACCTATGCTGTATCTACTATTGCTGATGCTTTGAAAAGCTACTACCCCAACTGACTGTTACAACACACAGACCCTACAATTCCCCCAGTCATTTAATTACACATAAAGATGCAAGGAAGGAGAGGGAGTGGATGGAGCATGGAGCAGCAGGCCGAATCGCTTTGCAGGATGAGCTTGTTTCGGAGTACATTAAAGTGGCGTAGCAGGTGTCTCGATTCGACGTGAGGCATTGATTAAAGCGTCTAATTGAAATATCAAATTTCATTTTAACATCCAGGCAGGGGCCAAAGGAGTGGGAATTTGGAGGCTCCTCTCTGTTGGATTCACGCACAGAGCCTTAAAGGCGTAAGGACAAAGTTTTTGGTTAATTCAATGAGTGCGGGGGAACGTCACATGGTAGATCAAGGATAATCAGACAAGCAACACTCTTTGTCGTTTGAAAATCGTGTTTAAAGTTTTCCTATGCCGATGTGATGTTTCGTGTTAAGTTTTTTTTTGTTTTTGTTTTATTTTTGTTTCAGGTTCGATATTGTTTTTGAGGTGTGTTTTGAGAGAATAGAAGTAGGGAAGAGTGTGGTTGTGTTTTTGCAAAACGAAACTTTACGCATCCGATTAGATTTTGTTACCAGTAATTCGATTAAAGCGAAAACATTTGAGTAAGTTGTTGGCAAAAGGTAATAGGATAGAAATGGTGTAGGCAATGCTAGGCAGTTGTATAAGTTGACAATGGTGGCACTATGTACTGATAGGTGCCACAAGGCGTGTACAGAAGTAACATCTTTACAAAATAGATTTATAAAACAAGACACAAGATTTTGTGTTTCAAGTTGAATACTTTGTGTTTTAAAAGTATCGAAAGTTTATGTTTAAATTAAAGTGAAATTTAATTAAGGGCAAAAATATACCTTACAATCTTTTTAAGGTCATTTGACGGAAAAGTACATCGCTTTTGATTTCTGATGATCCAGTTTGCAGATCCATTGCGCATTATTGAAAATTCTGTGTTGGTTGACTCACAACATGACTAGCATTTCGTTTGTGATCTCCCATTGTCTTTAAGAGTTGGTTCCAATACGTATGACTGATGGGAAGCTCTAAATTCTGAGAAATTTTGCTTTCGTGTTAGATTCGCAAGATAAAAGTTCTGCAGGATCGGGAGTTTACTTTAGGGAAGTTGAAACTGACAAAATTATTGATAAAGGCAGGGTCTCTATCTATTCGCTCGATCCTGCCTTTTTAGTATTTTCTTTAAAAAAACAGGAGGATTCATGTTCCATAATTTATTTGATTTGCATTTTGTTGAAAATGATGTTTTCCTTCGGATTTTTACGTCCTATTCGATCACGCTTTTTAATTCCATGAACCATCTTCATTTCATCAAACCTAATATTTCACGATGCTTGATTTGTTCTCAAAAGATTCTTCACTGTTGATAACAGTGCCAAGTTATTTACATTTTTCAACCATAAGGAACACTAACTTAGTCAATTAGACTTATTAAGTCCGTTAATTGCCTTACTGTACCTATAAATTGTGTACGGTCCCTGGAGATGCATTTCATTTCCCTCCATCTCTTCCCCAATTGTGCTGATTTGTAGGGATACGATTTATCCAGAAAAAACCTCAAGATGTTGTATAGACATCAATATACGAACGTTAGCAGCTTTCTAGTGACAGTAGTTTTGACTTTCCAAGTGCTGTATTCGTAAAAAAGTACGGATTCAACATTGGAATGGAACAGTCTTAGCTTCGTCTTCTAAGCTTGCTTATAGAGCTAATTCACGAAATTCTGGACAGCATACCAAACGCAGCCTTTGCTTTCCTGATTCTGCTGTTAATGTCTATTTCAGTTGCGCCATCAGTTCAACCATCTCTACTGGTTCTCCAGAATATCTTCTCGAGCAGATGAGGAAGTTCCAAAACTGATCCTTTTTGTTTTTGCCGAATTGATCTCTAGCCCGATGATTTCAGCTTTTCTTCCACCCTTAATATTATTTGAAGGAGATACGTGATCGTATGAGAGAACAAGAATAGGTACGTCGTTTAGAGTTCACTGAATTCCTCCATTTCCATTCAACAAATCTGCGTGTAGAACATCATTAATCACCAACATAAACAATATTGGTGAAAGTATTCAGCCCTGCCTAACACCACTTTAAATTTCAAACTTCTATGTCATCCTTCCATAATTCGGAACTTGATATTTGGATCCATCCTATGTAGCCTTCTGGAATACTTCTCCTCTCTTGGTTGATAGGTAGACTGTCGATATAAGACTTAAGGGTATATAGTTGTTACTAACGAAGTTCTTTGTCTTTTTTTATTGATTTGTATTTTCTTAGAATTTTTTGTTTTTGTTTCAAAATATTTCAAATCGTCTTTTTTTTTGTTTTTGATAATTTTTCTTAGATTTTTCAACTCTTGTTTTTCCATTTCTAGGTTGACTTGTGTTTCTAATAATTCCTAGTTGGTTGATAAGACTTTAGTTTCACTTGATAGCTTGCCAGCCTTTTTTAGGCTTGAGTTCAATGTAGTGTGATTCAGCTTTATTTAAAGCCAAAACTACATCAAGTTCAATATTTAAATCAAGTTGTTTGAGTGCATAATTTTTGAAAAATTGATTTTCTCAAATAGATTGCTTTGGGTCAAGAACATATCCAGTTCCAGATGTGAAAAGTATTAGAGATTATTAAAATAAAACTTAAAGGATTCATTTCAAGGTAATTTAATAGATTGTTCTTATATTTATTTAGAATTGATTGCTACAAACGTACGAGTATAAGTACAATTAAATCTTAAAACCATTTCTTAATCATTCCAAAATAACCTTATTTCCTCTCCCATCTTCCAAGAATTGACCGACTTAGTTGCTAATGTTTAGTCTCGCCATTCAGTGTGGCGTATGCAACTCTCAGTATCTAGACGTCAGAACTCATTTGGAATGCATGTGAATTCATTGAAAGTTGGCTCCTTTCAAATGAATGTATTAATTCCTCACAACCTTTGCTACTGGTATTTATATTCATCTATTCAATGGCTTCCTTTAGAACAATGAATTAATCAACCCCTGGAGGCACATTCAGACTTCGTGCTCAACATTTTTTTTTTCTTCTTTTATTTTTTTTTTCCAGAGTACCTGCCTTTACTGTATAAATTCGACTCGTTAAAGTTGGCCACCATAGAAGTATAGGAGTTTTTCAAGAGGAGTTTTCAACTGTGATGATGGAGTTTTTGAGAAGCAACAGGAAATGTTGCCACCCGGTCGTATCTGCTTTTAAGTTTAAACACTCCGGTGCACAAGTACACAATTCTCTAGGGCCATAGAGCTAAAGAGGCATGCAACAATCGAGTGTTAATTGGAGTTTTTTTTTTCTTCTCTCTTCTGTAGGTAGGTACATAAGTAGAATTTTTGTTCCTGGTGTTTTTGAACATTAAAAGGACAAGTATAGGTATAATATGTAGAAGAGTAGGTTAGGGGGCAAAACAGAAATTGAGTAAAGTGCATTCATTTGATTAATTCTATTCATTGCTTTAGGGATTGAAAGCAAAAAGTTCCAAAGGCACTTGATGGCATGTATTTGGAAAAGATGTTTAAAGTGATGCTTTTGTGACCATGACTCGGGAATTGAGAGAAAAAGTTAAATGTTTTTGATCACAGATGTTTAAAAGAAGAACAACTGCTGATTCGTGCATCTTATATAATCTTAAATTTTTAAAATTATTTGCATTAAATCTTAAAGAAGAAAAAAATTTGATGTTAAGGAGATTAAATCCAAGGCTTCAAAAATAATACTTACCCACTCTGTTTTTCGATTTTTCTATTTGATTAATAAAGTTATATTCATTTTGGCAACAATTTTTTTTGTTCTTGGAAATGGAACAATTTTTTGTATAGTTTTAAGTCGAGAACAACAGACGTTAAAGGACTTTTGATTCAACTTTAGTAACTCACTTTAGTTCTACACATTCAAAAAGGCGTTGGAAAAACTAATATTGAATTGATAACTTACATATAGTGGTAGTAACTTCCTTTATAGCTGTGATTCATCAGAAAACCCACTCATTAAACAACTTTGTAACCAAAATCTGTGATAAATATTTGTTCATTCGATCAAATTATGTATGTTTTTGATTTCTATTCAAATGTTATTTATTTATTTATTTATTAGTTAATTTTTTTTTTTTTTTTTTATTTATTAATTTATTTATTTATTAATTTATTTATTTATTAATTTATTTATTTATTTATTTATATTTACATCTATTTATTTATTTATTTATTTTGTTAACTTATTTATTTATTTATTTATTTATTTAACTTTTTTGTTCAATTGTACATTTATTCACTTGTTAAAAATTTTCATTTATTTATTTATTTATTTATTTATTTGTTATTTATTTATTCGTTATTTATTTATTTATTAATAATCAATTTTGTATGATGTTTATAAATTTATTTGTTTGAATGTTCATTTTCGTATGTATTTATTTATTTATTTGTTTATTTATTTAATTTATTTGTTATTTATTTATTTACTTATTTACTTGTAATTTATTTATTTACTTTTTTTTTAATTTTTGCCGAGTTTGATTACTCTTGAGTTGTTTGTATATTGTTTTGCCTTATTAATTTTTTTTTTTATATTAATTATTTTTGGAAAATGTTGTTAGTATTTCTAATTTATTGCATTCTAGTCATTTTTTTTTTCTCTTTTTCTTTTTATTTAAATTGAAGGTTTTTAAAGCATTTTCCTTCAGATAAACTATTGCCCAAAATAAATTCCTAATGTAGTTACGATAATGTTTCAGTTGTAAGATAAGCTTAATCATATCTCTGAATTGTAAAATGAGCGGTTACATAGCCTTTAAACTGTTTTGCGAAATAAAATATATCTATCTATCTATCTACATATAGTGGTAGCACCGATTTGAGTAGATATTTGCTCCGAGACTAGATTTGAAAACGATAGACAACTGTATTGTGAAAAAATTAGAAAGAACTTGAACAACAATTAATTTTAAGGTTCCACAAAAGACTTTCCGAGCCAGTTCCTCTTCGCTCATGCGAGCTAGGTGCCCTGCCCACCGGAGTCGACCGATCTTAACTGTTGTCACAATGTCTTCTTCAAGGTAGATTGCGTAGAATTGATTGTACCGTGTCTGGAATAGTCCTTCCTTACATATGGGGCCAACAATTCTCCTTAAGACTTTTCTCTCGAACGCGGCTAAGAGGTCGGAGTGTTTTTTGCTAAGCACCCAAGTCTCGGATCCATACGTGGATACTGGCAAGACCATGGTCCTTATGCTGAGATTTCTGAATTTGATGAGCTTTGACAGACTATAGTAGACTCTGTTGGAACTGAGCAGCCGCCCGGGTATTTCTTCTTCCATATTATTATAATCGGCTGCTACTACTGCACCACTTCAAATTCGTGCTCCGCTACCTTGATTGTTTGACCAACTGTTCTTCTCGCATTCGACGTCAATAAATTTCATTTTTGGAAAAAAGTTTGAATAAAAATAAAAGTAAACGAAAACATTTAAAACAACATTAAATCCATGTTCTCTTTATAAACTTACATCACTATATAGATATGGATCAACATTCTTTTTGCAAGAAAAAAATTCTTGATATGAAAATTCAATTCAGCTAGTACCTGAATTTCCTTAGAATTCGAGTCCTTATGCAAATCAATAAAAGAAAAAAAACTTTGTAGCTCTCACACTTTCTCATTTTTCTATCATTGACTCAGAGACTTTAACTTTTCATCATTCACATCTAGTTTTCAAATTTGAATTGGAAATCACACCAACTAATGCCAAGAATGGCATAAAACCACCACGTCTTTGGTATTAATTCGGCATCAAATTAAAACTAAATCTTTGCGAGCTGTTGTCCTTCGATCGTATAGTTGTCGTTGTCGTTCTCGTTGTCGTTTGTTCACTTCATGCAAATGGATTGTCATCAATTTGATAAGTTTCCTAGCTGATTCCACACTAAATTCTGCTATCTGGGAGAAAGTGTGAAATGTGCTATGCTAGCAAACTATTGCCACTGTTATGTGACAGGTGAAAATGACACCTCAAAACAAACCACACAGGAACATACAGTAGTAACACCACCCTGAGAAAAATTCTACACACCACCCTCTACTGTAGAAACCCCATTTACAAACCAGCTATACGGCCACCCACTACAAATTCACAGCTACCACACGTACTCGGCGTAAGTTCTCCACGTACATGACAATATAAACTTTAGCATGTTCAAATTTGCCACATGCCACCCATCATCCCCCTCCCCACGTGGCATTCAATCTGATGCAGTGTATGGCACACACCTTTCATAATAACATATCTACCTAGTACCTATGTAGGTACACATATCCTGGTGCTCCTTATTTTGCATTCGGAAAACTCTTAATTGGCCAAACAGGTGACGAATTTAAACTTTTCTTTCCTTTCTCCAAAACATACGACTAAGCGGGGGCAGTGGGGTTGGTGGTGCGACGGCGCGGCGGCGGCGGCGTCGTGGGCCATTGTAGAAGGAAGAAAGTCCTTGAGGGCAAGACGGAGCTGAGGATGGAGCCAGGATCTATTGCACAAGAGTATACGATATGTTTTTACCTTAAACAAATATCCGTTGTTTGCTTGTGAGTCCGTCTGTGAAAGTGTTCAGTATATACAACGGTAGTTGTAGGTATAGAGACAAAGTGTTGTGTTATAGGGTAAATTATGTATATATAGGCTATGCATATGGAAATGAATTTGTCTGTTGGAGGTTGTTTCTTTTGCTTTTGCATCCATCATCGGGCCAAGTTAGTGTTGTGAGAGTTTTGAAAACTTTATTTTTTATGTGCGAGTGTGTGTTTTGTGTGTATAGATATTGAGATGGCATTGTGTGTGTTGTGTTTGTGTTGCAGAGAAAAGGATGATGTTTGAGGTAAGTAAATCGTAATCCAAAGTTTACTTTTTAGAAATTTTAGTTTATTTTTTCTTTCATTTTCATTTGAATATTTTTATTTTTAACTTTTTTTTTTTTAAATTAAAAGTTTAATAATTTTGAGCTGATGAATTGATAGTTTTATTTTATTTTGAACTTTGAGGTTAGTAATGAATTCGATTCTATTGTGTATGTATGTATATGGGCCAATAAATATAGTATAACTTAAGGAATTAAAACTTCTCAGCTTTTAAGGATGTAAAGTATTCTGGATGATTGTTAATTTAAAAAAAAAATGTCAAATGGTTACAATTTCGAAAGAAACTTTGATATTTTATCCAATATTTAAAATACAGAATTTTGAACTGTTTACATTGAAAACTGGTTAATGGTTATACTAAATTTGATTAATTTTTTTTTTATTATTTTATTATTTGGTTCAAAATTTAATAACAGTCTTAAAATTTGATCGAGATTAATTTTTTTAAGTTCCAAAAAAAAAAAATAACTTTGACCAAAAGCTGGTTTTATGTTTTAAGAACTTCATGTGCTTACACTAACGTTCCACAGCTAGGCCTTGCTCATAAATCTTCAGAGAAAAGATTTCCTTACAAAATCAAAGTTATAGTCTTTTGTGTGAAAAATTTTAAACGTTTTTGGAGAAATTTAGAATAATACTGGAATATCCTCTATTTATCTCAAAATCAATAGTGCGCAACTATATACACACGGTACTTTTTAAAGAACGACTTAAGACACTACCGGAATTGACATTGTTGGAAATTTGTTTGAATTTAAATTTGAATTGGTTGAGTTAAACGAATTTTTTGAGTGTTCAATTTGAAAATTCAAATACAAAAATAGTTACACTCGATTAAATTTTGAAATTATTTAATAATTTTCAGCCAAATGGTAACACTAATTATAAATACCATCCAATCACACACAACACTGATTAATGGACTGAATGGCTTATGGGCTGACTTCACCGTAAGTGGGTCAAAAAAATTTCTAGGTGTTGAAAGTTTTTATTCTTGCCATTCAAAAAAAATTCCACTTGCTTGTTGCCCTGCAAATTTTTTTTGAAATGATTTTGAAAATGGTTTTAGACTTAAATTTCATCATTTCATGCATTTCTAAGTACTAAAATACATTTCTGTTTGAAAATTTTCTGGAGTCCCAAAATAGTTTCCTGGCTGAACATGTAAGCGGAGCAAAGTAGCAGTGCCTCTAAATAAAAATATACAGGAAAAAAAGGCACGGGCATTTAAGGTGCCCTGCTACAAACTACAAAAAGTTTTGTCAAAAAAATACCGACGGAAAATTTTTCATAAAAAATTTTGCAACAAAAAAATATGATCAGACAAATTTAAAAAAAAATGAGGGCAAAATTTGTCAATGAACAACCAAGTGGAAATTTTTTGAATAGCTAGAATAAAAATTGGTTAAAAATTAATAAGCTTCATTGGAAAAACAATTGGTTAAAAAAATTCGGTCGAAAGAAAATAGTCAGGGAACAACTAAGTGTTTTTTTAAAATGGAAATATTCTCCAAATGAAATGAAAAAACGCCCAAAATTTATTATTGACGCAAACCAAATATAAAAAATGTCTCCAAAAATGTAGGTTTAAAAAATGCTATTAAAACCGTCTTCTACATATTATTTAATCCCTATTAAAAAATCACTAATTTTCTTTTTCTTTTGGGGCCATTCCTCTTGGGGGCATATTTAGTGTTGCCAAAAAACAAATTAACCAAATGCTATCTATTTAAATACTTTTTAAAGTCATGAAGGTTTGTGTAACAAGTGCAAACTAAAAATTTCCCATTTAACTAAAAGTTCCTTACCTTTAAACATTTTAAAGAACACATTCCACATAATTCATTTTGAAATTTAAATATTCATTTTTCAAAAAAAAAAAAATCCTTTCATCTGAATACCACACACAGAAGAAGGAAAAAAAACACTAAATCCGACAATACTCAAGGTATATCCCTAAAGACCGTTTTTTCACTTTGTCTTCTGTTACACACCCGCGCAACCCCAAAACTCCAACTATCAACAGTCAAGCTATGTGTTGTACTGGTGATTATAGTGGCAATATTTTCACTACAACACAACAAAAAAAAAAATCTGCTCCAGGGAAACGGATGAAGATGAATGACACTAGTGAATAGCCTTATCAGCACTTCCTGTCGAAAGTTTTCATATTTTCCACCTCCATTCTTAGCATAACCCAAAAGAACAACGCCATCCAGAGAAAAAAAAAGCTTATACGAATATAGAAATAAAAAATTGCTCTCCATTTTTTCCCATGATGCAACACAATAGACGAAGAATAAAGAAAATAAAAATAAAAAAATAAAAAAAACTACAACACATAGAGTGAGCCAGGACGAGTCCCATCAGGACTCAGGAGGACATTTGAAAAAAGCAACAAAGTGGAATTCCTATCAAGTAATGTTTGTGTGAAGTAAAACATTATCGTGTAAAACAGTAAAAGAAGCTCCGGAGAAAATGATTTTTAAGGGTTTTTTGAAAAATCTCCCCACAAACGCACGTACTATAAACTGGCTGTGATTTTTCAACTTTACATCTAAAATGTAAGCTTTGATTTTGTAGCACGAAACTGCATCCATAAACTAAAGGATCACGTAAGTTCATATGGGAGAAGATTGAGTGGTGGGTGGTGGGAGGAGGGGGGGGGGTTATTATACCCTATCCCACATAACAACACACTCACTATTTACGATGTAAACTTTTCAAAAACCCCAGAGACAACTTTAGGAAATTGTGAGTTTAAAAAAGAGCATCTGTCGTGATTGCACACGAAGGACACTTAGAGTAATTTTTTGAGGCAATGATATCAAGTACCCCCCCCCTCTCTTACAGAACTGCTGCCAGATGGAGTATGCAAATTTAATGACTCTTACATCAACATCGCACTAATTGAATTGCAGGCAATAAAGTTTTTAGGCGTTTTCCCAGGCAACTCATGATGACGAAGCCTGGAAATATTGGTGTCGTCGTCGCAAGTGTTTTAAATTGTCTCTTATATGGGTGGTGTTTAAGGACGAGACTACTTACCCCTCCCACAAAATTCAACAAAGGGTAACATGTGTGTGACGACTTTGGAAGTTACTCTCGTGAATGTATATGGATGTGGAGAATACGGGGTGGTTGTTGGCGAATTTTTTGTTGTTGTTGTTTTTGTTGTTCTAAATCGACAAATGTGGAAGTCGTTACAATTATGTTCCTACGTGGATGAAGAGAGCTCATAGAATTGGTCGGAAATTACTTGCCATTCTGTTATTATACTTCATATTTATATTTTTTGTATATCTGAGATACTTGAAGTGAAACGAGTAGGCCTTGTTTTGGTACGTGAAGCATTAAATTCATTAGCAACAGTTGAGTATTGAGTTTAAGCACGTAAAGTTGATGGTGATGGTGATGTGCTGGTTGTTTTGTTTTATTCTATTTATTTAATGTGGACAAAAAAAACTCTTGATTTATATATAAGAAGAATTTTAAATAAGAAAATAATAATTAATAATTGCTCATAAAAACTCATAGCTTTCTCGATGTTGTGTTGTATTTCCTCAGAGCTTTTATGATAAAGATTATTTTATTTTCAAAAATTGTTAGCTTAACAGTTTTTTCCCAAGATTTTTTTCTCTCAAAGAAAGAAATAAATCGGTAAAGAGGTTCACAATTTTCAGTTAGCATTTTCGTATTTCATTCTATTCCTAAAATATTTCACACTAAAAATTAGAAATCCTTAGGTTCTCGGACCTTTTATGTCCGTAATTTTCCTATTGCAGTGTTTATGGCTGTCATTACTCTTACTTGCCATCGGGTACCCGTCCTGGAGATATTTTTCAGCTCTCTCTAACTCTTCCACAGTAGTGCTGATTTCTGTTCAATAGTTCTTCAAAAAGTAATTCTAGGTCAGTCCGCTCGATTCCCTGTCTTTGTAAATGGTTCCCATTACATCACTTGAGCATGTGGCGATTCTGCTGTCACGTCTATGTATGATAAATTCAATATGTTCCTGATCTGTTTGAGCATGAAGTTGATCAATATACCAATGTTTTGCGACTATTTATGATATTTGCAGCTTTCTAATAATAGCTGATGAGCCTTTCAAGTGCTGCAATCATAATGTAGCCCGGACTCTATATTGAAGATGAACAATCGTAGCTTGATCTTTAAGCTTTAAGAATCAACCTTTGTTTTTGGTAGAGATATACTTTCAAGGTATTGAACGTTTTCTATCGCCTTAACTGTTTTGTTTTGTTGTTAGTCCAAACATTTCAGATTCTCTCTTCATTTGATGAAGATCAGTGATCCTATAAGAGAGTAAGCAATTACCCCATTTCCAGTCGACAAACCTGAGTGCAGTTCATGACGAACTACTACAGTATTGGTGTCAGTGTACACTGTACAACATTGCGGAACTTCATTTTGGACTAGTAGTTCCACTGGTAGATCATGACATTTGGATCCATCTTATGTAACTTTGATAACAGCAATTAATTAGATGTTGAAGATTTCTTTCCTTGTGGGTTTGACAATAATTCCTTTTTTTCCATTCTTCAAGATAGCTCTCTGCTTCTCAAACTCTTTCAATTAGTGGAAGCAGAAGCTCAATTTATGTTGTTGGCGCTGCTCGTAAGAGTTGTGAAGTAATACCATGAAGTCCAAAAATTTATTGATCTTCAGCGCATGATTTAAGGTAAAGATTTCATCCTTCTAAGGGGCTACAGTGCTCATTAACTTTTGGGCTGATTCCCAGCCGAAACTAGCAGAGATCCCTATGAGTCTGTTACCAGGTGTCGTTCTACATTCACAATTATTTCTGACAGCTTCTGCGTCTGTAGCCGATGCATTGATTGTAGTTACGCTTATCATGGCGCACGCTTCAGTATCTCTGATCTTCATGCAGTACATAAACTGTACTCTGTTTCTCCCTGTTGCTGGATTACCTTCGATAGGAGTTTTGGGGTATTTTATTTCTTGGATTCTTATCTAAGATTCTTCTGAAAGCCAAGGAATATGGCTCCCTTAAGACCAACCGACTATAATTTTCACAACACACCAATAGTTTTCGATGGAGATGGGTTCCGGTGCTACTGACTGTTTTTAATTCTTGTGAAAGGTGACCCCCGGTTGTTGGCAGACTGCCAGAACCTTTAGTCTGTCAGTATTGAACTTAGGCATTTGAGTGTTTTCTTAGTATCTCCATTAGACTGCAATTGTATACGCAATCTGACGGTAGCAACCATCAGTTCAAGGTCCCAGGTCCCAGATTAGTGCTTCTAAATTGCGAACTGATCAATTTGGTTTGGTTCAAACATGGTCCCTTCTATAGCAAAACGGTTGGCGTTTGGTACGTTTCTAGCTAGTACAGTGTCTTAATGGAACTCTAACGTTCCAGAAACCAATCTTTATCCCAACATCATTTCATGTTGTAGCGGTCTTGATTCCAGTTATGAAGGTTGCTAACCTTTTGACAGTTCCTATCCCCTCTATTCCCATTTAAATATTTAGCTGTTTTAAAACAATGTTTGTCTGTCGGCAATGTGATCTTACTCCTACCATAACCGATTTAGTTTCAAATTTGTCCATTCATAATAAATACAATAAACACTTTTGTATTCCATTTCAATTTGATTAAATCCCAATTTGAAACAAAACACATACCCCAAAAATAAATCCATTTCCTCTCATTTTCAATAAACCATATTTAATTAAATCCTTCGATCCTTTACTGTGGATAATATGGAAAATCACAAAATCTCACACAAATCGAATGCCATAAATTAAAAAAAAAAAAACGTTATAATTTAATTATTCAAAATAAGATCCTTTTCTCTGCCATATATCAAATCACTCAACTATTGTTGATTGAATCATCAGAGAACCCGTTCTACACCAGTCCCCATCCAGCGCGACATTGATTCCCACTTTGCTTTGCTTCACACAAAACTAACGGAATGACGGAGAACTTCCTGTGTTGTAGCTTGTAGTAGCGTATACATATAGTATATAAAATTTAGTTGTACGCTAAAGTTTTTGGGAAAATCCTGTGATGATCCCTTGCTGTGCCATCATCACACTCTGTTTCTGTATAATCGCTGAATGGAATATAGAGCAATGAAAACTTTTCCACACTTTTCACCAGCACATCCGGTTAATTCACTCAGTTGGCATAGGTATCCTGTTTCCTATTTCTTGCCAGTTCCTTCCCTCAATCCAAGTTCTCTGTTAAATCTTTGAAAGGAATTTAAAAATCCCCAGAGCAAAGTAAGAGCATAGAACATTTAATATTTAACCAAGTATAGATTTCCAGATATCATATCAATTGGGTTGTTAAAATTGTGGGGTATTGGGATCTGCGGTGTCGGAAGTATAAAGAAGGGTTGATGAAGCAAAGTGGCTGTTACGAGATAAATAGGGTTAGATATGGTTGTTCTGTCTGCGGTTCCCCAACGGCTGCTGTAATAAAGAGATGACTTTGATTGGTGTGGGGGGGGGGGTGAAGGAAGAGAAGTTGATATTAATTGATTGTTTGGTTTTCATGGATTTGCTATTCTTCCATTGTCCTATTCCTTCCTCAGAACCATAGTGTCTGACATAAATCTTGATAACTCAACGAAGAATAGGATAATCGAGTGGATTAAGTTGTCGGAGGTTGTTTTGAAACAAAACTCCTGTCAGACGTTTTACAAGGCAATTCAATGTGAGGAAATGATTTGAATTTATAATTTGAATATCACCCTGAACTTGTTGTCAGGACAAAGAAAAAAAAAATAATATTTTATTATTGAACGTGCTGTGAAGTGGTGTCAACACTTTGTGAAATAATTCATGACCCATAATCTTTTGTGTGTGTGTGTTTTTTTTTATTGGTGAATCCAAGTCATAAATTCCCTTATACTCATTCGGCTGGGAACATCCCCAAACAGATGTTAACGATTATTCAATGAATGTTTGTACTATCTGCACAATTTGATTTTCGCACACAAAAAAAGATGAACTATGTATACTCCCAACTCACCCCCTGTCTTGTACTGAAAATCGAAGCAACCAAAAAGGGGGTGAAAGTGTTTACTCCGCACGTGAAGAAGATGTTCCTGTGGCCAAAGCTGAGCTGTGGGTGTCTGGTGGGAACCACCTCCATACAACTCAATAAAATGTGCTTTACTACCCGGAAGAAGAATAAAAAAAAAACACTAGACCCCCATTTATTGTTTTTTTTTTTCTTTCTTTCTTCTCTTAGTTCAACCTTATAGCCCTTAAGTGCGTCGACCAGATGTTGCCTCCAATTGATTTACAATATTTTAGCATTTGTTACCCATTTGTTTGCCACCCCTCGCATCCGTTGTGTGCCTGGTTTTTCTCGCTTGAAGAACATCATTTTAAAGGGGGTTCGGGAGAGGTGGAAATATCTCCCTCTGGAAACGATCAATTCCCAAGGACTTGAAATAGGGTAGAGTACTCACAGAGTAGGTGCAGATGATGATGTTAAATCAATTTAAAATTGCAAAATAATTTTCTGTTCAGAAAAAATGAATACATATTTTGTGGAAAATTTAATCCTAAATTAGTTAGTATTTAAATAAATGTTAATATTTCAAAATGAAAACAAAATTTAATCCTAGTTTATTGATAACGAAAAAATAAAAGCAGTAAATCAGATTCTAAGTATCGTTTTCTTTATTTTATTTTTTTTTATGCGAAAGGTCAAAATGATAAAGGACGACGACAACGAAGAGGAAATATGTAGGACAAATATTTAGTTTGTCCTGGCAAAAGACATTCCTGATAATGTCAATCATTTGGAATTAGGTTTGTAATTGAAAAAGTGAGATGAGATGTGATTATGTCCTCCTCTTTTTTTTTTTTAGTTGTTGTTGGTGAGTTGTTCGTTCATATTTTTTTGTTGATGTTCTTGTTGAAAGATGAGATATGGAAGGTCACTCGGTTTATTGTCTAATTTATTGAGTTGGAAAAAAAATATAACAACTTTCGTTCCATATATTTTTAAAAAGACTTTTGACAAATAAAAATTTGGTATATATTAAATATGGGTTGAAAAGAGTAATCGATTTATTAAAAATCAGGGTGGAAAATTTATGTCAAAACGTTTATGAATCAAACATGATCAGAAGTGGGATGTGAGATGTAACTGTAGTTTGCGATTCTATAAAATGAAAACAATATTTTACTGTGGACTTGAGTTTTGGATTGTTAAAAAAATTGAAGTCGAGATTTTGTTTAAACTGCGTCTCGCAATTCTGTCTGTCTGTTCAGCTAGTATTTTTTGAGCCGTAAATCCTGTTTTTTTTTTTGAAAAATTCAATATTTCACGATTTAAAAAAAAATTCACTTGAATAAAAAAAATTCAAAATGTGGCAGCTGTTACCTCCCAAAGAATAATTTTTTAATTTTATGAAAAACGATGTGATTGTAATGAGAATTAAAATGACGCATCTAATATTAAAAAAAATGAATTTTGAAAAACATTTTTTAGCTTTGACAAAGAAAATTATTTAAAAAAAAATAGTAATTTCAGAACGGCTGGATATACGAGTAAATATTGGTACAAAACGGATTTTTAATACTATTTTCAAAAATTTTAAATTTCTCCAAAAAGGCATTAACAATTTTGATAAAATTTTCTTAATGTATTAGTATTACTACGGGCTGTCAGAACAATTTAAAATTGAAATGAAGACATTATAAATGGAACCTTCCACACAAATGTTAAAAAATCGTTCTCAAAAACCTCAAACTCCTTTTTTTTGTGTGCACTGGTATAGTAAGTAAGGCCTATCACCAACATATTATTTTTTTTATTCTTTAGTACTTTGACATAGGAGTTGACAATTGAATTTTAAATGAGGACCAACATTTATTAGTTATTTTTCAGTCTACATGACAAGGTTTGTTGTTTTTTCGAAACTTTCTTGATATTGCATTTTGAAAACATTTAAAAAAGTCTAATATTAAAAACCATAGTTTCATGGTAAGATAAGTTTGAGAAAAATTTTGTGCAATTTTTTTTTTGATACTATTAATTAAGATCAGGTACCCATCCATTTTCAAAATATTGGCAATGAGGAATTTATAGTCCTTGGCGGCTATTTTCTTTTTCCATCCAATGAAACGACAACTTTATACTTTACGTATATATATTTGTTATTAATAAAAATAATTTTATAATTTACAATTTTAATTTTAGGATGGGAGCAATTTGCACCAGCACACAAGATTAACTTTTATAGAATGAGAATATAAAGAAAGAAGAGATCACTAACGAAAGTTATTTCTTTTGACATTTTGTACTATTAGTAAGCGTTCCGAAAGAGAGAACGTTAGGCAAATTAGAAGGGTGTGTTTTAAGTAAGCGGACGCGTTCGAGAAAACAATATTCTGATTCGCGATTCGTTGCGATATTATGCGGTCAATTTTTTAGGCGATATGATTTTATTTTAAATGATTTGATTTCGAAAATCATGTTATTGAAAAATGAGAAGTGATGAATAAATAATGATGAATGATAATTGTCCACCACATCACCCTCCTCCAATCGAGTCCCCCTCTTCGAGATTTGCAATTCCTTTTCTTTTTTTTTTTAAATTTAAAAAAAAAACTCAAACTCTGATTCATTCGAACCGAAACACTAGATACAATGTGCTGGTTTAAGGCGATCGATGGAAATCGATACATTTTTGTCTTTTATTTGAACTACGAAGTGTTTTCTTAGACGTCGAATAACGTTATATGGTCCTTCGTATGAGGGCATAAGACCTGTTTTGACTTTGTCAATTCTGACGAAAACCTGTTTACAATCATTTAACTGCTTGGGTATGAAAATGTCTTGATTTGGTTGCCTAGTTTCTGTTGGTATGAGATTTTTCATTGTATTGCGGAGTTTTTCGATTAAGGCGTCTGGAGAGCTTTGCTTATTTTCGTTTCCAACGAAAATTTCTCCAGGTAGTCTCAGATTTTGTCCGTAGACCATTTCTGCTGCAGAAGAATTTAAGTCTTCTTTGACTGCACAGCGAATTCCTAAAAGGATGATTGGGAGTTCTGAGCTCCAATTGATGGTATTGCATCTAGCCTTTAATGAACATTTGAGTTGTCTGTGAAAACGCTCAACCATGCCATTAGCTTGTGGATGGTATGGCGTAGTGTGGATTTTGTGTATACCTAACAGTCTAGAAAGTTCGCTAAAAAGCTTCGATTCGAATTGACTTCCCTGGTCCGTAGTGATTTTTAAAGGAGTGCCAAAACGGGAGATGAAGTTTTCGACAAAAACTTTTGCTATTGAATTGGCTGTAATATCCACAAGAGGATAGGCTTCTGGCCAACGCGTAAATCTGTCTACGGCCGTGAGAATATAAGAAAAACCGTTAGATGGCGGAAGTGGCCCTACCAAGTCTATGTGAATGTGATCGAATCGACCAGTTGGTACTTCAAATCTACCGTATTCTGATTTTGTGTGCCTCTGAACTTTAGATTTTTGGCATCCTATGCACGATTTGGCCCAAGTGTTGATATTTTTGTTCATATTTGGCCAGAAATATCGTTCTGAAATGAGTTTTCGAGATGCACGAATACTTGGATGAGAAATCCCGTGAAGGATGGTAAAAGTATCAAAGCGTAAAGCAGAAGGAACGAAAGGACGATTCTTTTTGGTTGAAACTTCGCAGTAAATATTCACATTTGGAAACTTGAACTCTTTCAGTAAGAAACTTGAAGATTTCTTTGAATTCTTGTTACTAAGAAGTTCTTTTAATTCTTTATCTGTGGATTGTAGCTTGGCTATTGTTTTTAAATCAAGTTCTTGACTTTTATTAGTGGCGATTTCCTCAATGCGAGATAGGGCGTCAGCGACGACGTTGTCTTTGCCCTTAATGTGTTGGATATCAGAAGTGAATTGCGAAATGAAGTCTAGGTGACGAGTTTGTCGTGGACTTCGTTCTGTTTTGCTTGTAAGCGCGTATGAAAGTGGTTTGTGGTCTGTGAAGACCGTGAAATCTCGTCCTTCGACGAAAAATCGAAAATGCTTGATTGCTAAATACACAGCTAATAATTCGCGATCGAAAGCTGAGTATTTTCTTTCTGAATCCTTAAGTTTTTTAGAGAAAAACGCTAGAGGTTGCCAAGATTGCGAAATTTGTTGTTGAAGAACTGCGCCAACGGCTACGTCGGATGCATCAGTAGTGATACTGAAAGTGCCATCGTGAATTGGGTGAGCCAACAGCGTTACTTTGGAAAGTGCTTCTTTTGCATTGTTGAAAACGTTGTTGAGATTTTCGGGCCATGAAAAGTTTTTTTTATTCTTTTTATTTTTTGTTAGCACAGCTAAATGTTCGTGAAGAGGAGCGATGGTTTGAGCAAGTTTAGGAATAAAGCGATGATAATAGTTTATCATTCCTATGAAACGTTGAATTTGCTTGACCGAGGTTGGTGTTGGAAAGTTTAAGATTGCTTCAACGCGATCTCTTGAGGGAGATATTCCTTCAGCGCTGATTGAGTGACTTAAAAATTCCAAGGTGGAAACACCGAAAACGCATTTTGAAAGATTGATGTTTACACCATACTCTTCTAACCGTTTGAAAAGTGTTTTGAGATGCTCTTTGTGTTGTTCTTCAGTTCTACTGGCGATGAGAAGATCATCAATATACGCGAAAACAAAGTCAAGTCCAAAGCAAACCTCATTCATAAAACGTTGAAACGTTTGAGCCGCGTTTCGAAGTCCAAACGGCATGCGAAGCCATTCAAAAAGACCGAAAGGTGTTGTTATAGCAGTTTTTTGAACGTCTTCGGGTGCAACTGGGATCAGATGATATGCTCTCACAATATCAAGCTTTGAAAAAACTTTACATCCATGAATATTCATGGAAAAATCTTGTATATGGTGAATTGGGTGGCAATCCGGTACCGTGGCAGCATTTAGTCTGCGGTAATCACCACAAGGTATCCAATCTTGGTTATTTTTCTTTTTAACCATATGAAGAGGTGAGCATGTGCTCGAAGATGAAGGTTGACAAATTCCCAGTTGCATCATATGTTGGAATTCAGTTTTTGCTGCTTTATGCCTTGAGGCGTCAAGCCGTCTAGGCCTTGAAACGGGAAGTTGGCCTTTTGTGATGATGTGATGAACGATTGTATGTTTGATGGGCGCAAAATAGTTGGGTTCTTCGGTTAAACTTGGAAAATTTTTCAATACTTCATTGTATTCGCTTGTTACTTGGAAATGTTTAGGGGTTGGATCGTCAGTTCTTATAGCTGTTGCGTAAGTATGGAGCTTTGTGAGAGGATCAATTAATCTTTTGTTTTTTGTATCTACAAGTAGATTGAACTTTGCTAAAAAATCGGCTCCTAGTATTGGTCTATTTACTGTGGCTAATAGGAACGAATGAACAAAATTGCGCCTTAGACCAATATCGAGATTTAATAATTTTGAACCGTATGTTGGAATCGAAGTTCCATTAGCGGCTGAGAGTAAAAACAAAGGATTTTGAGATGTTGATCCTTTTTTATTGCTATGTGGAAGAACTGACAGATCCGCGCCCGTGTCAACAAGAAAAGTGAAATTCGAATTTTTATCTTTAATGAATAAGCGGCGGGTTAACGGACACTGCATGTTTGCCGCTTCAACAGCAGGTTTTTCTAGTTTGGGTTATTCGTGCGATTTTGAGATTTCTTTTTATCAAAATTGCTAGGTTTGTCGCATTTCTTTGCATTTTTTCTAAACCGTCTGTGATACCAGCAGATATCTGTATTTGAGTTTGAATTAGCACGACTGTGTGAACGACCACTTCTACTTCTGTTACTTTGAAGAGATCTGTTTTTACTACGTGAGCGGGAATCGAAAGAAATTGCCTCAATCATCGATTCAATTCTAGAAAGCCTTTGTTCAAGCTCATTATTGCTATTAGAAAAATTACTATTTTGCTGAGCAGCAGAAACACTACAAACGCTTGTACTTTGTGAAGCCTCATAAATTTTATCAGCTAGTGTTGCTAATTCTTCAAGAGATTTTTGACCGACCGATAACAAAGCGATGTTAATTGGTTGTGGTAATCGCCGCATCCATAAATTTTTAATGATATCGTCATTAAAAGAGGTACCGGCTAGCATTTTCATTGATCGTAAGACTTCCGATGGCTTTCGATCACCAATGTCTGCTTTATCGATGAGTGCTTCTAAACGTTTGATTTCAGAAACCGAATGACGTTGAATCAAAGCAGCTTTTAAGGTTGCATACTTATCGGAAGCAGGCGGGTTAGATAAAATATCGATGACCGAGTCGCATGTGTCGGGTTGTAGAGAACCGACTGTGAGACAGTATTTTGTCTCAGAACTAGTAATTCTGTGCACCGTAAATTGTGCTTCGGCCTGGATAAACCAAGTTACTGGGTTTGAATTCCAAAATGTTGGAAGTCTAACTTTTACTGATTCTATATTCCCTTGAGGGAATGAATGTAACGTCCCTTGAGGGAGACCCGACTGTAGTGGTTGATGGTTTTCTATGTCATTAGATCCGCTTGATCCATTTTGACCATTTTTACTATCGTTTAGCATTTTAGCTTTAGTTTCGCTCATTTGTTGGAGACTTGAAGGAAAAGTGAAATTCAAGAGATGAACCTCGAAATCAAATCGCAAAACTATGCAAAAATTCTTGCAAAAAGAGAAAAACCCGATAAATATTGTTAAAACGAAACTTCCCGCGTTTACTTTTATATTAAAAAAATTTTGTACCGTAAAAAGATATTTTGTAAAAAGAATCACCGTAAACTATGTACCGTTATGATAAGGAATAAAGCGAAAATATAACTTTCACGAAAATGAAAAAAAAAATTTATTCAAAAAAAAAATGTGTGCTGTAATAACAAATAACTCTCACCTGTACAATGTATTTTTTTTTTAAATTTTGAATCAGGAACCAGGATACCAGGAACAAAGCTACCGGCTTGAATTAAAATTTTTAAACCGGTTTTCAAGATGTTGCTGCTCAAGTAGGAAACTGGTCTTCTAGTTGGGCGCTGATGAATTTCAGGGTTTTGCGCTGATGGCGTTGATGCAGCTTGGAGTCGTTTGATGAAAATTGAGCACTTCTTTTTTGTGTCGCGGTGTGATGAAAAATTTTTGTTGCGTACTGTTCGTTGGATGAGGCACTTTTATATGTTGCGGTCCTTAAAATGGTTGCCGACTGTAAATGTGCACTGAGCACAAGAGCACCCTTTGTTTTGGTGGGCGAAGTAATTGCCAGCGGCTGTGTGGTGTGGCGAAACTTTTTATGACGGCGAGTTTCGGAAGGAGCACCCTATAATTGTGGTGGGTGTTGTTAGCAACGATCGATGGTGGTTGTAACGACGGAGGCAACAATAAGCGGTGGCAACTTGTGGTGACGGCAGCAATAGCGGAACAGTAGCAACAACGGAGCAGTGGCAACAACGAACGGTGGTAACAATGGGCAGCAGCAACACGCAACAAGGAGTGGTGGCGCGGCGTGGCAACAATCGTTTTGTGATGCCGGGCAAATTTGTTGGACAAAATCGTCTTAAAATGCCTGGACGATCGTGACCTTTGTTGCACAAAACTGCTGTCGAAAAATGTCTTGACGTTTGTGGCTGGAATGTTGTGGCGATTGTGCGAGGCGATGAGTGACAATGTGGTGCTGGCGACGAAATTGTATCGGTGGTTTTGGTGGGCTGATGAAAGCGGTTAAATTGGATGATGCTGTTATAACTGTGGCGTGTCTAATCCGTTGTATAGACGATTTTGAAACTGCACTTTTGTAGTGCCGTTATGCAGCAAAGAAAAAAACTAACGGCAAGTATAACCGTGCTCAACAGCAAAATTGTGGCGTCGTTTTTGAGGATGAAAAAAATTTTGTTCGGGGTCACCAATATAGTCCTTGGCGGCTATTTTCTTTTTCCATCCAATGAAACGACAACTTTATACTTTACGTATATATATTTGTTATTAATAAAAATAATTTTATAATTTACAATTTTAATTTTAGGATGGGAGCAATTTGCACCAGCACACAAGATTAACTTTTATAGAATGAGAATATAAAGAAAGAAGAGATCACTAACGAAAGTTATTTCTTTTGACATTTTGTACTATTAGTAAGCGTTCCGAAAGAGAGAACGTTAGGCAAATTAGAAGGGTGTGTTTTAAGTAAGCGGACGCGTTCGAGAAAACAATATTCTGATTCGCGATTCGTTGCGATATTATGCGGTCAATTTTTTAGGCGATATGATTTTATTTTAAATGATTTGATTTCGAAAATCATGTTATTGAAAAATGAGAAGTGATGAATAAATAATGATGAATGATAATTGTCCACCACAAATTCTCGAATGTAAAATAGAAATTAGCTTAGATTCTACTTTCAAAGTAATTTTCAAGTCAAATCTTCACATCTTCCCATAGACTTTAAAGATTTCGAGATCTGAAATTGATCAATAAAAGCTTTGCGGTGATGCGAACTATCTTCTATCTTCTTAAATCTCAAAACAAAAACTATTTTTTTTTTAATTTTAATTTTTAACTTTTCCATTGTTTAAGAGGAAACCGAAAAAGACTGTTGTCATAAAAGACTTTCGAAAAACAATAAAAATTTTAGTATATAATTTTAGTCAAATTCGTAAAAAGAAAAATCAATATAATATTACAGCTAGTGAAGGTTGATGTTTCTGCTTTAAAAAACCGCAGCAAAAATTATCTTTTTTTTTATAAATACTTTAATCTTATAGCTGTCAGATTTTTAAAAATCAGCATTTTTGAAACGGAATGGAAATGATAGATTTTTCAATAGCTTTGTGGACAAGATTTAAAAAAAAAACAAAATTATGAAACTATAATTTCTACCTCATAAAACAAGACTTTGTGAAACCGAATAACAAAAAAAAAAAAATTATGTGGGAAAAAAAAGATTTATTGAAAAAAAGTCTATAGAACCAGGACTGCGTCCTCAAATTTTCGTAAATGTTGATATTTTTTATTATTTCCCTTTGAAAACTTAATACAGAAGAGTCGATTGTGAATACTATCTGAAAGATTGACTTTTGAACAATTAAGAGTTCAAAACAGATCAACTTGTTTCCTTAGCAATATTTTTTTCTAACCACTTCAAATAATTAATTAATCAAAGACGACAGTAAATGAAGAACCAGGGCCCAAGTGACTAACAGCTCTCAACCATTCCAATGTGCTTGTTATGATACCCACGGAGAATTCTTCAATTTCTCGTAAGAGTCTGTAGTCCCTGAAAAAAACATTTCTGTATTTAGATAGGCGAGGCTGGGAATCGAACCGACACCGTCCTACCCATTGCGCCACATGGCTTTTTTAAATTTTTTTTTTTTACAAGGTGGCGTTTATTAAAAAAAATTAAGCATCCAATATCCATATTTTTGAATCTGAACCTTATAAATTCGGCACTGTTTTAAACAGCAGTTATTTTTTTAAACTACATTAACATTAGGTAAAAGATACTGATTTACATTCTTTATTCAAAAGTATATTTTATGCTTAGAATATTCAGAAATAATTCTAATCCTTGCATCAAAACAATTGTCATAACTTGAAAACATCTTTCCTCCAATTTAAAACCAAAAAGTCCTTAATTTCCAAAAAAAAAAAATTATGCTATCGATTTTCATTTTTTTTTTTTTATTTCAAAAGGAAGAACAAAAAGTTGTGGTTGGTGGAATGTAAAAATATCCTTATACATAAAATAAATTCCTAAGTTTAACATTTTTTTTCTTCTCTTAGCTCCTCCTATATGAATAAGCATAAACTGGCGCAATCGCATACTTTTTTTCATTGTTGTATATTCTTAGGTTCCACCATGTGACATATTTTCTATATCTACTCATCATGTTCATAGTGAAACACAAGAACACAGGACATCTTCATTTTAAGAGATATTCTCATTCAGTAACTCATAAATTATGAGTATCTTTATATTCATTCGATAAGGGGATAATGAAATGGGTTAAGTAAGTCTGTAATTTAAATTTGTCATTCGAGATAAAGATTTTTCTTTAAACATAAGTTTTAAATGAATAAAATGAAATAGTTTTTTTCTTTCATAGGATATAAAGATACTTGTCTTGAGGAGGAATATTAAATTCCATAAAGCTGCAATTTTTGTCTGTTTGTTATTTCCTATTCATTAAATCTGCTGAATCGATAATTACAAATAAATTTGGAATTCAATGCCAACTCCTGATTTTCATTTATGTGTTAATGAAAGATTTATACAAGAAATTTTTGGAAGCATTCATTTGCTCTTGGCCTGAAATTAGAATTTAGCCTGCCTGTCATAACACATAAAGGGAAAACCTCTTCGACCTATTGGTTCAATAATCACGTACAAAATTGATCACATACGCACTTTTGCTGCCCTCCTTCATCTCATATTGTGGGTAAGAGAAATTATTGTAGGCTTGTATATAAAAGCTAATTAATCGAATCCCATTAGCACTTGGAACAGCTGTACGTGGTGATTTAAACAAACACATCCTTGTACAACAACAAAACAATATAATAAGAACATCAAAACATGATAATGAAAGATAAAAACAAATCTAAATTGAATGTTTGTTAATGTTCGTTACATGACCTCATTATTTAATCCCCAAAAGAAGAAGGACCCCCAATCATACCATATTATAAACGGAAGCAAGAGGATCTACACTCTCTGTATGGCAATCAATAAAGTTTTGTTTTATAATCTGTAAATGAGTGTTATGGGTCCTTAAGAAATTGTATATAATGGTTAAAATAAAAGATGATTAAACCCAACAAAGTCTCCGTCGTCGTCTCATTTGAAAACTGTTAATGGGACATTAACTTTAAAGATTATTATTCATTCCTTTGAAAAGACGTTATAAGCTTGGAACTATTTTGTAACCGTATGTATGAGATATGAACATAAGAAATTATTTTGGACTCACTGGAAGGTCAATTCAAGGAAAAATGAAAGTGAAAGTGGATGTCAGGCTATGATAGTAGTTTTTAATTTTGAAGGTTTTGAATGAAACAACAACATTTGGATGAGCTACCAAGAAAGATTTTCAAGACTGGAGTAATATCTATTTCACGAGTGCCAGGATCATCAGATTCCTTTCAGTGGTGATACTAGACCTCGATCTCGTAGCTATATGCTTTACGCATTGCGCTACCAAGAACACGTGATCAATGGCATCCGAAAATTCATTTTGTTGTTTAACAATGCAAAAGATGCTGTGAAAGCTTGGCAGCATAACTGCAAGTGTGTTATCACACAAAAAAACTCTTACAAATTAAAATTAATGCCTGAACCGTGTCAAATTTTTCATTTTTAAATCTTCAACGAATAATTAGATTATAAATCGAGTATACGGAGAAAAAGAAAGAAACCGAATGTACAACAGCAACTTGACACCACCGGTAAGTATCTAATGCCCGTATTCAGATTCGAGTCCAGTTTGATAAATTTTCCATACCTATCGCTTAAATTGGATACATAAGTTAATGAGTTGCCACAAAATGTATATAAGCTGAAGTTTTGAAAGAAATCGAAATATTTTAATTCTATATTTTGAGGTCGAATTCAACAAATTGATGATGTTAAGAACAAACTTAAAAAAAATGATGTGAGCAGAGGGTTTTCCAGGAATGTATTTTTTTTTTGTTTTTAAATCCAATTCAAGGAGTTCCATTACAGTAGCTGAAAACCAGAATTTTTCCAATTGTACCTACTCCCGTATTTTTGATCCTAAAATTAGATGTCGTTATTGAAGTAGGCGTCTTTTGTATGCTAAAAAGAGGAGTTTTTGAAAAATTCTAAAATCGTTGTAGCCATTTTTTCAAAAATTAATTTCTTTAAGTATTTTTATAAGCAAAATTGGAACAATAGTTTTAGTATTTAATAGTATACCTACATCTTAAGCTATAGTTAAGAAAAAATATTTACTCATTTTCAAAATGTGTATTGAGTCTAAATTTTTTTTTTTTTTTTTTCAAAAATACAAAAACATATTTTATTTTTAAATTTCTATTTTGTATCGCAATCCATCAAACCTTTTTTAAGAATTAAATATAAAAATTCGATTCTATTGCAAATAGCATTAAAAACGGTTTTTAAAAAAATAATTTTTAACTAAATAATTTTGATTGACTACTTACAAAACTCCACTGAAAAAATTTCGTCAACATCGTTAGAGCCATGATCGAGATAGATAAGTTTTGTCCTAACGTTTATATATCTGACAGCTAAAAAAATTTCAATTTCCTCTCTTTAAAACCTCAAATCCAAAGTAAGAAGAATTCCTGAGGTAGTTAAGGCTGTAGGTCGAGACAGAACTGCGGGTAACACTTTTTCGAATTCTCTATAATCGTAATGTCAAATCTTAATAATATCTCCATATCGTTTTTTTTACGAATTCAAAACTCGCCGAAAAATAGCAATTAATCGAAATCCAGCATAATCCATATTGAATACATTACGAAATTCTGAAAGTACACAGTTAATGCCCAGGAAACCCACCAGATACAAGGTTTGTTCGTTGAACTTAACCCAGGGTTGGCCCAGGTTTTCTTGACAACCCCAAGAATTGTCAAAAAAACTTGGGTTTTTCAGTTCTCAAAAAACACTTAAGGGTTGTCAATTGTCTCTTTGACATTCAAACCAGAAAAAAACAAGAATTTTGTACTATGTGCTGTAATAATTTAAATTTAAATTTGTGCGGATTCAGCTGTTGAACAGTCGACAACATCAAATATTTCCATTTCTACTTCTATTATTGTTGAATTAAATTCATTTATTCGATTAATTTGTACTTAAATAATAAACAATTACCTGCAACACGTAAATCAACAGCAAAACAAATGCTGCAAGCTCGTGTCACTTTGACAGTTTATTCTTTACCTCAACTCGCCACAACAAAAAACCTAGTTCTACTTCAGGGCGAGTTCAGGGCGATCCCAGGTCTCAAAAAACACAGAATTTCATTGTCAGGGTGAATTCAGGTTTTTCAAAAAATGCTTTAGAGCGACCCCAGGGTGACTTCAGGGCTCAACGAACAAAACAAACCTACAGTCTGGCCTATTCATTAGTGGAGAAGGTTATAGAGAAACCTTGTCATAGGTTAGAGTTTTCTGTGACATGAGCACCTTGTTTACGCTAAAAATTAATTCCGATTTTTGTAAAACTAAACTACCTACCATTTGACTCGACTAAACTCCGATTTCAAAATGCTTTCGTCAACTAATGTTTTTGATTTTCGTTTTCTAAGAAATTGCAAACAAGTTTTTATCAAATGGTTGGTTTTCTTGTGAAATATTTAAAAAATTTAATCAAAGACAACCCATTTAAAAAAAAAAAGTTCAAAAAAATGAATTCAGTTTAAATTTTATTCTATAAATAAAATAAAAAATTGTATGATACCAAAAGAATTAAAAAAGATCTTAAATTCAAAAAGCCCCCAACAGCCATTAAAATAGGAACTGAAGTTTATCTTTGATTCTTAAATATATACAATATTCAATACCAAAGCCATCTCATGAGTTAACAATCAATTCTACGAACTTCATTGCAATTGGAATCCTCATTCTCGCAACTTCAGCAATATTTCAATAAATATTGCAATAACCGCTCCATTTTGAAATCCATTATTTCATATTCGAATAATGGTTATTTGAACTCAAATCCTGTCGATTGTCTTCGGATTTTTTTTTTTTTATTAATTTTTTTTTTTGTATTTCTCCTCTCTGCAGATCCTTTTGTTCGCATTTGGGCGCAGCAGATGAATCGATTCCAGAGCCAACAATAAAAACAACTACAGCAACAGCAACAGCAACCGAAACAACAACAACAACAAAATGAAATGTATTCAAACTAATTACTGAATCGGCAAATATACATATTTTTTAATAGATCCGCGATTTCCAGCGACTTAACCATCAGGATAGTAGGATGCACGTATTGGCTGGCTCTTCGCTGTCTGAACGATTTGTTCCTACTATAAAATATGATTGAGTGTGTTTGATATTGCTCGAAGCTCGTACATTGAGTTGAGAGGTTTTGTACGTGGGATAGGGATATAGGAATGATTGGGATGGTCCTTGATATGCATCATAGAACTCTAATCCTTTGTTTGTAAATATACAGATACACATAACAGACAAAAAAAAAAAAAAAAAACTTGGTGGTTTGCAGTCATCGTCATGGTGGCACATTTAATCCTTAATCAGCATCTTTTGCTCTGTATTCGTTTTGTATGAATTTTGTTTTCATTTTTTTTTTATCCCATCATCGGTGGGTTTTATTATTTGGTTTTTGGAATATCTTTGTCTTGTATTGAAATTTAAAAGATAGATAGAGAGAGAGGTCAATGTTTTACTCGTTGGGGTCACGTTTTTGCTGAAATTCAATAATTTTGTGAAATTTAATGTAAATTTCAGTGTGCAGACAGGATAAAGGAAAAATCTGTGCGATGCACAAAGTGTTGGTATAAAAAGATGTCGCCGCATAGTTGAAACCGATAAATAATAAATATCCCGCTGGTTATACAGAGAAAAAAGATGTATAAGGGATGTTTGAAAAAATACGTATGAATTGAAACAATGGAAAGACCATTTTAATTTTGCCTAATGTGATTTCGGATTAAAAAGAAAGAAAAAATGCCATTCGACGGCGCCAGATGCGGTCATTAATCGTTAATATTTTTGAAGCAAACGTCAACTGAGTTTCTAAACTGCCATAGAAAGTTCAGTCGGAAGTTTTGTTATCGTGATCGAGAACTCAGTAAGCAGGTTATACCTAAGTTTTCTGAAACAGAAGTTTTTTTTATGAAATTTTTTTTTCAGATATAAATTTTCCCAAAAACATCGCAATTTTGTAAGTCGATAACTGTTTATACTGAATCAAATTTCTTTGATAAAAAAAATGTAACAAGAGTTCTGGAGGGAAAAATAAAAGATATATTAACTTTATCATTTTTTTAAAAAACCGCTTTTCAAAAGTAACTGGTTTTAATTTTAAAATGTACATAAACTCTGTCAAAAATTGAATGTTTGAAATGAAAAACTTCAGTATTAAATGCTACAATAAAGGTAAAACAGCACTTTACGGAGGCACACTGCAACGCAACTACACTTTACAACGCTTATGCAGTGGATTTTATTAAGGAGCTTTTTTGATTTGAAGCTTTTGAGAACAAATTTTATGAAGTTAAGTGTTGTCGTATTGCTGTCCGTTTTTTTGAGAATCCGTTAAAATGCAGTTTCTTGTTGGTTTTTGGTCTTTTAGAAGAAAAAAGTTATTTCGGCGGGGCTTTCAAACATTCAGAGTGCATTTCGTGATATTATTGCCTACAAAAGTTGTTAGTGACATTGTTTTTCAATAATAGTGAAGTGATATTGATTTGAATTACGTTAAAGTTTTATGATATTTATTGTATTTTGTGTTTAATTAAATTTGAGTGAATATTGTTTTTAATTATTATTTATTACTTATTTATTTAAAAATGGCAATAAAATCTAAAAAAGATCTAAGTGCGCAAAAAAAGCAGCGAATTGTTGAGGCAACAAATATATTTAATTTTTTTTTTACGCGTCTTTTACTCGTAGTACTACCGCTTGGTGGTGTGGAAAAATAAATCGGTCGACGGTAACTCCATTTACCATTTTTTTTTTACAAAAACAACCTAAAATTATATAAACAATTTGGAAAATTTATTATTTAAATGACGGCTAGAATGGTTTTTCTGATTTTTGACGCATACAAACTTTTTAGTATTTTCAAAATTTTGGATAAAATCAATAATTTTACATTTAAAAAATTTGAATTTTTCCATTTTTTACTAAAGAATTTTGATAAATTATACAATCTCATGAATAGAATGTTTGAATTTGAATTTACTTACTGTCGGTTGAAGTATTAACTTTTTTTAGAGATAACACCAAATTCCATTTGATAGAGTAAAGTTTTGAAAAAAAACTAATTTGAACAAAAAAAGTTTTTTTTTGAATTTTAATTTTAAAATTTTGTTTTTAAAAACTTGGCACTGAAACAATTCCATTTAAAAAGTAAATTGAAGAATAAAATTTTGGCTTTATACAAAAGAAGTATTCTAGCATTTTAAGCATTTTTTTTTAGAAAATTGACGGAAATTTATTACCTCCAGTTAAATTGATTCATTGCCTAGTATAATAATTCAAAATTTTAGTTTGTATGATTTTAAAACTTCTTATTCTTATTAAGTTAATTTTGTTGTAACTAAAATTACGATAAATAATTCATGTCATACTAAGACTATACATATGTATATGAATGTATATGAATTGCTCATGTCTACCCCAACACCTCCAATCCTCCATAGCCTAACATCCATTCAAATGGAAAAATCTCTTAAAAAAAACATAAAACAAAATAAAAGAAAAGAAAAAAACAAACGATTTTTTTCGCTTCAATTATATTTCAGTATTTTATGTTCATATCAATAAAATGTGCCGCATGAATTTATGAGTTACAAATCGACATCTGTTCTATGCTCATTGTCGTTTTGTGAGCGAGTCTAACCAAACAGGATACGATTTCGATCCTTTTTTGCTGTCCCTAGTCCCTCCTGCACGTCGCGTCGGCTTCGTCGCCGAGTCGTTAGACGTCTCTGGTTGTTGTCATGGCACTTCTTTCATCCTTTAACTGCACATAATACAACAAGAACTAACTGTAAAAACCAAAATAGCGGAGAAAAATAGAAATAAAAACAAAATAAAAATTTGTGTTCGTAAAAGAAAATTGCCTAAGGAACAAAAAAAAATCCTGCTCACCGAACGAGTAAGAATATTTTTGTTAAAAGTTTTCCCCTTTCTAAGGCCTGTCTCTTCAGCATATTCTTGGGTATTTGTTTCGTTGTAATTTTTGCTTCATGACCGTCATTATGTTGTTTGTACCACCACCACCACCGCCGCCGTCATCGTCATCATCGTCATCGTCTTATGAAGGAAACCATGATATGTCTTGGGAAGGATTTTTTCGAGTTATATTTTGAAAGGCACGCTGCTTGGTTTTGGGCATCAAGTGAGTGAGCTAGTGGGGTTCGGTTCTATTGCCAATAACAAAGTAATTACAGGAGAATTAAGTCCTTAACAGAAATTTCAACATGTTTCTTCAGAGTTGTAGGATGTTTTTCTTTTGTTTTTTTTTTTGTGGTGGGTATATTATACTTCGGCATATAATTTGAAATTGAAGACTTCAATTAGAAGAGTAATTTACAGAAGGATTCTCCTTCGTTCGGAATATTGATATTTCCCACGATAATTTTCCACAGCAGCAGAAAATTCAACATAATTGGTGTTGTTGTTATGTGGGCGACGACGACGACTACGATGACGACGAGGGTGAACTTTCACTTTTGATAGGAGGATTTGTATTGTCTACTCATTTAAAAATTAAGGACCCGACGCCGCCGAAGCACGGTCAATTGGATCACGTGCATGACGTCTATAAGCTTTGGTTTAGGAACTTGTAACTATATCTAGTTTGCTTTGGGAAATTTAAAAACGACAGAAAAATGTATGGGAATTTAAAAAAATGAGCTTTTGACTCCGAAAGACATTTCTTGCACAGAGTTTTTGATGTTCTAGATATTTTTTGTTCCACGTTGATGCTTACGTGAAATAATATATCCAACCACTGTTCAAAATTTTGATTATATATAATTTTATTTAATAAATTTTACTAAAAATTTTAAGCCATACGGCTTCTCAATCGATTTCAATTTTGTTTTTTTTTCCTCTTTTGAATTTTTTTAGTTGCAATTTTTTAAAATATTAAATTATACTAGTATGTGTTCGACACATATACCTAGTTCATCAAACTATTTCTGTTTTTTTTTCCTCTTATACTCTTAAACTATAGCAGCCATATTAATAAAAACCGCTTATTCTACCTTTATTCCACGACTTTACTAAACGATAGAATAAGAGTTAAGCTATGGATTAAAATGTTCAATGAATAAAAACAAAATGCTCGTGGAATAGTAAAGTGACGTATACCAAACATCTTTTGAGAAAATCTACTACAATAAGTAATATGCTTGTTTAGTGACTTGAAATTTTCACCGAGTTTCCCAAACATATTTTTTTTTGTATGGGTTTTGAGAGCAAATTATGAAAATTTGTCGAAAAAAAACTCACGTCACCAAACACACCTAAGGACTTTTATTTTTAGGTGAGAAGAAATTATTTTCATGAATTGTGTTTGGAAATAAATAGATGTTCATGGAGATAAATGAAGATGCAGTATACCTAGGTACCTATAATTTTTTTTGATAGTTGGAAATTAGGAAGATATATACATAGATAGTTGTGTACCTTTAGAAAGATAGATATATAGAGAAATATATAGATGGAAAAAGATAGTTATGTTAGATAGTATATGTAGGTGAAATGGGTGGCAATAAATCTGCCATTATTATTATTATTTTTTTCAAAACATTTTCTTTCCTAACTTTTACTTCAACTTATATTTTTTTTTATTTTCAAAACAATTTTGAATCATCTGGTTTCTTATTCCTTCGCTAAACCACCTTCTTCGGTGGATTAGCTTAGTAAACGTCACTTAGTAGACATTTTGTTTTATTCATAATACTTTGCGCTTAGTCCACGGAATAAGGCAAAACCTTTGCTATTCCACGTTTATTAATTTGGCTGTAGAAGTGAAGTAACTCGTGGCGTAATGGTTAGTGGGTAGGACTATTTGCTACATGGCCCTTATCAGGCCAATGATTGCCTATGGATGTCCGGTGTGGTTCAACGTTGCCCCATCTCAAATGGAAAAGATTCGGGTGTTTGAGAGGCAGTGCCTGCGTCGCTGCCTTGGATTACACAGAACACCAGAGTCGGAGTACAAACATTATTATTCCAACCAGGTTCTATACAACGGAGCCAACATAAACAGAATAGATAATTTCTTACTAAAGCTGATTCGGGGTCACATTGCAAGAGCGATGTCCTCAGCTAATAGCCTAATCTTCGGGGCTTACTTCCCCAACACAGAATACTTTGAGAGTGTGCGTTTGAGTGGTTATATCCCGCCTAATGCATTCCTCTACTTAGACAGTCGAGGACTGATCCAGGATAGAGAGGCGATTCCGCTAATCTACCACGTCGGCCGAAGAACTGTGGATCGGCGGCTTCTGTACGAGCGAGACGTTCTCGCACAAGGCGGCGCTGAGCGACTTCGGTTCAGTAGGACTGTGTCCGATCGGGACCGAAGAGATAGGCAGAAGCAGGAGAACCAGTTTTGGTGGCTCTTGTCGGAAATAAATAGTTAAAAAGTCAACCAGTTTGGCCTCTGGCTGACTTACATTAGGTATAGGGATTAGTTTTAAGCAGGGACAGTCGGGTGGCACCAAAAAAAAAAAAAAAAAAAAAAAAAATTTAAAACACACACAAAAAAAAAAAAAAAATCAACAAAACGCTGCTGTGGCTGTTCTAGTTGTAAGTAGTTTTAAGTAGTATTAAGTAGTTTTAAATAGTTTTACTTTAGTTTTAAATAGTTTTACTTTAGTTTTAGATAGTTTTTAAGTTTTATATAAAAATATAAAAATGATGATAGAGATACCAAGTTTTTTTGTAAATTCTTTCTTGGTGAAAAATAAAAACCATACTGAATTCTAGGATTAAATTAGTTCGTAGGCCGAAAGGCATTAGCATTAAGATAATGAAGTATAACTTAGAGCGCCCGCCTAGGGCCAGTAAGTTAGTTTTAAGTTATTGATAATTAGGCTAGTTTTTTAATGAATTTTTGTCTAGCTTTAAGATAGTTTTAAGATTGAATTAAATAAAAATTGAATTTTCAAAAAAAAAAAAAAAAAGGGTAGGACTATCATGTTGTAGGTCTGGGTTCGATTCCCAGCCTCGTCCATCTAAAATAAAAACAGAAATGTTTTTTTTTTTTCGTTAGCAAAAACATGCAAACAGGAATCTTTTTTCTTTAACTATCGTTTTAAATCTGTGTCATTCAGTAATAAAAAGTGAAAACCCACTTTTAAATACTAGTTCTTTTATTTGCTTCTTAAAAATTACTTTTGGAAATGAACCGGTCTAACGGTTTCTGAAAAGAAAAACTTAAAATTATTTTTAGGCTTACTTTGACATTCCTATTTTTAAATTGTAATTGATAAATGTGACACATTTTTAGAATTGTCAGTTTTAAATTTTATTGGTTTAAGAATTCTTGAAACTTTATAATTAAACAAAAATTAAATATTTATTATATCCCCAGTCTTGGACTAAACATTTTCTTAGAACCAAGACAAAAAAAATTCACAAGATAAACAGCTGCAAAACATTAAATGTACTGTTTAACAAATCATTGTTGCTATATACATACATATGTATTTATATTTTCAAAGAAAAAATTGAGAAGAAAAATTAAATGTACTTAACCCTTGCTCAGAAGAATACCTTCCTCCTAGTCTGCTTCTTATACTAAGATACTTATAATTACACCCTTTTAACGCCATGCAACAAAAACTTTCAACCAAACAACGTGATATCACCACTATTGTTAGGATTAAAACAAAACTAAATCTCTAAAGGTAAACTTAAACTACCGCATGATAAACACAACGACAACACAAAGGATCTTCGTATATCCACCATCACCAACCACGCGAGGATTACCGCAAATAATCTTCACTTCTCACCAAAATTCACCAAAGAAACACGGTTACCTATTCCGTTTGCTAACTCGTATCTTATACTTGAGTATTTTTAGAACAACTTTAAAGGAACACCGGCAAAACTATATTATATCAAGGATGTGTAGGGATAGGGATATTAGAGGGAGTGTTGATGTTTTCTTGTTTATCTCTGTGCACCTTGCGAGGACAAAACTTAAAATAATTTTATTCAAATCTTCTAATTACGCTCATTCAACCGCTTTCAACAATATCATAGTTTTCAACACTTGAATGTATAGGGTGAGTTTTGGGGTGAAATGAATTTTATAGCGAATCCTCTTTGAATAAAGTTATAATGTTTGTCCTTTCATTTTTTTTTTTTGGTTTATCAACTTTTATAACTCCGAAGTAAAAATATGAAAAAAATTTAGTCATAATGGAACTATCATAAAAAAGTTTTAATGAATTTCCTTTTGGGTACTTATCATTAAAAAGCAAAAAAAATTGATCCTTAATATTTATTATTATTATCTATACACATATCACAAAGCATACACGTGATGGAATCTAAAAATAAATATTTAATATTTTTTCCTAGAATCCACTATTCCTTCTAAATTGTGATCTCTATAATAACAAGTGAAGATTTATCTGCTCAAGTGTTTATTGAATCCGTGACAGAAATTCTGCGATTTCAAGGACAATATCAAATATTTGTCTTCGTTTCGTTCTTCCGCTGTGCTTGTGCTGGTGCTGGTAGTCAATAATAATACAGGATATCCCACTATATCACAGTGGTAGTATTTGGGTGCAAAAAGTATAATATTTGCTTTAACGAACGTGTATAAAATTGGAAATATGGAGTTTCCAAGCGCAATAGGTATACCCGATTGTTACTATATCCTGTTAGACGCGACACGTCATAGATGGATGAGTCTCTTTGTTTAACACCATGTGATGGGTTTATTTTTTAGGTTGGTTGATACATATGTACATATATCTTGGCAAAAAAAAAAAAAATGGAAACATATCCTTTTGGCATTTCACACGCGAAGAGGCAACAGATTGTTTGGAAACAAAACCATTTCGAAAAAAGAATTTGTTCGTCGTTGACTGAAATGGAGTGAACGAACATGTTGTTGTGTATGAAATAAAAAAAGGATAAAAAAATGGAAGTTACTTTAGGAAATTTAAGAATTGTAAAGAGCAATTTATGACGAAAAGATGAAGTGGATTTTTTTTAGGTGTCTATGGAACATGTACCTAACAAATATTTAAACGGATTTAACTCGTGATACAACTGTAAAAGGTGATCCACTTTACTTTCCTTCTCAGATGAAGCTTAATATTCAGGCCTCATGCTGGATAAAAAATTTAGTTGGAAACCTTAAATTCAAGAAAGTCACAGTTGCTTTATTCTCCTGCGAAAAAAACTTGGGGTCCATCACCACTATCACCAAATGGCTCTACACTGTGGTCGTAGGACCGATACTTAGTTATGGGGTAGCAATTTGGTGAACTACTCTAGAGAAAGTTAAGTATTGTGACAAATTAACCAAGGTTCAGAGATTGGCAAGTCGCAATGAACAGACTCCTCCAATTCACACCCCACGATATAAATGGCTGCAAACACAGCAGTCCATTTTGAAGCCATCTCTCAATAGACCAACAACTCTATTGGGCAAACCAAAATTCTAGATTTCTATGAATCAATTACTGAACACTCCGATTACACCACACCCAAACTGAGTTTCGACCACAGATTCCAGGTCACTTTTCCCTCATGATCTCAAGATTATCTTGGGAGTCCGGTGAAACTTTGAAAGATTCAGTTCACTTTTATACGGATGGGTTGAAAACTCAAAATGCAAAGCTCATGGAACTCTGATACCTATTTCGCCTAGTAACCAACACAAGGCTCTCTAGTGAGAACAAACTTAAGATGGACAAATCTCACCACATGTCTGGCTACCAAATAAATTTGGCTGTCGCTAGTTCCTTAGCGATCTAAATGTTTGTAAACGATTTCTGTAAAAGCTGCATTGGCAAGGAAAAATGCACATAGCAGGCCAAAGCCATAGAGGGGCGAACTCCACTTCTACTTCAGCGATCTAATCGATCTTATGAACACCGACATATACTGTCTCTCTCGCTTCAACACTAGCTTCAAATAGTTTTCGTAATGAGGATAGTAATTATATTCATTCTTTTAGGGTGGTATCACAATTGACCTAATGTTGTTCTAAGTCTGTCAGCCGTTTTCCTGATAGCCACGTCTACATAACCTAACCTAACCTAGCTCGCGAGATTACATCGTATGCATTCGTACTCAAAATTGTTTTTTTTTTTTCTTTTTTAAATCAAACATGGAATGAACAATATTACACTTGCATTCTTTTTCCAAGCCTAGTTTCCAGTTCTTTGGGGGAAAAAAAATATACATATGTGGTGAGAAAAAAATATTTACCTCAAAAGAAATTTACATAATGTACATATCTGTCAAACTCCATTCAAGTCGTGGTGAATACATTTTTTTTTACTTTGGGTTGGTTCACAGTTGGATAAAAAATTTAAATGTCAAGTATTTTTTTTCTGCAAAAATCGTTTCCACAAAAATTAAAAATGCTTTTCCTAAAAAAAAAAAAAAATAAAAACGCAAAAACAATTATAACTATAGTTGCATTGTTCCCATGGTGAATAACAAATCTATTAAATCTCTTGCATTTCGTGTTAATCGTCGTTCAGTGTGTAATTATTTTTCGAACAAAACATAGGATTAACTATGGCGATGATGAAGGATGTACCACTTTTATATTATTGTAGATGGCACTCCCTGGAAATCCCCTTAGAAATATACCAATGACAATAATACATATGTATGTATTTTTGTTCAGGCGTAGATTTGAAGTAATGGTTGATTAAATGTTGGTTTGAGGCGCAAATTTTATAAAAATATTTTATGGATTAAGGCATTTGTACAAAATTTACAAATTAAGGTTGTTCTGTAAGATATTTTTGTTCAGAGTGTTTATTTAGAATTAAATAATCCCATTTGCTTGCACATGCTGAAAAAATCATTCAAACAAGTCCTAGTTCGGCTTCGCCACTTGATGAGAGTGAAAAGACGGCAACTTCAGATATTGAATATTTCGCTGTTTACAAAACTTTTGGAACTGTTCAGATGTAAGCATGGAGGCCGTTATCAGAAACTAACAGCTTGGGTAGACCCTCAGTTCCGAAAATATTTTCCAATGCCCCTTAGCCTTGATGCAGAGCTTGTATTTGAAATTTCGACCACATGTGTGAAATTGGAATAAGCGTCTTTACTCTTTACAAATGCCGGACAGAAAGGGACCAGCAAGGTACACATGTACCTTTTGCTATGATTCTGATGATCATGGCCATCTTGGAGACCTCCAATGTTTTGTTGATACTCTTTTCAGCTGTGTATCAACAATCTCCCAGCAGTGTCGACGAGCTAACTGTTTTGTCCGCCATGACGACCCTAGACAAGTCATCAAAGTAATAAGTTTCCATCTTTTTTCCTCAACTTCTCAAACCATCCATATAAGTCGACACACCTTTTTCGTCATTGGATTCTCTTCCTCGTTAAACTTGGGTTCTGGATTATGTTTTCGCCTTGGCTTGTATTTGATGACATAATTATATGTCATCGTGGGTAACTGCTTCCTGAGGCTGAAAACGCACGAAACCGACTTATAGTCGGTAACCAGCATGAACGTACGACCATAAATATTCTGGTGAAATTTTTGTACACCAAATATTATTGAGAGTTACGAGTTCAAGGTTTCAGATGCGTGGAGAGTTCCGAACGATCAGGGTTACTATGCAGCCAAATATCGATGCCACTAGGTTCGCTGTTTACACAATTTCAGCTGATGCTGGCGTTTTTTCCAAATGAATTGTGCGTTTTGTTTTCTTTACTCACTGAGCAGATCTTAAATTTTAGAAATATCGCTTATAAATTTTCTCCTCAAAAATGCTTGTAACTGCTTTAGGTCTTATGTTTTTAATAGCTTCGATTCTACTTTCCGTTCGCGTGATGCCTTCAACATCAATCTTATCGCATTTGATCCAAAACTGGCGAAATCTGGCAATGAAATTGATATAAGGTCTTTATCTTTATAGCTTACTCAACAGTTTCTAATAAATCAAGTTAATACGAGTATTTTGTTTTGTTAAAACAATACTTCAAAGGGCGCTCGTTAAGCTAATAAATTCCAAACCCCCCCAAATCCAACCTTGAACTATCGTCATCAGCTCAGCTCTAAATCTTTTATTACTGCACTCTGCATTTTGTTTTATGCATTTTCTCTTTTTTTTTTTTTAAGTCGATATTGGCATAGTTCATGTAATTAAATAGATTTACCATCAATAATCAGGGGAATAAAAAAAAAATACGTTCACTGTTCAATTCAGAATCCACATAAATACAATAAACCTTCAGCAATGCAATACACCGCCAAAAGCCGAAACAAAACGTCCCTTCCCCTGCTATACGCCCACAGCAGAAAATCTGGATTGTGTTGTGCGGTTGAATATTATTCATCATCAAAAAAAAAAAATAAATAAAAACAATAAAAGGTATCCCACAGTTTCCAGCAAATAATAATAAAAAAAAAAAAAATAAAAGCCATTTCGAGTGCAATAATGTAGAAACGGGTGACAGCGATGATGACGATTTGGTGGGTGTGATTCGTTGCTCGATGTATTTCGATAACCATGAATTGAATGTCCTCACAGCTCATATTAGCCAAGCTCAGGGTTTAAGGCTTGGGAATGGCTCGGGGGGAGAACCATTTCATCAGCACTTCGCTTTAACTGCTGACTCCATTATTTTGAAAACGGGATGATGCGCACCCATATATAGTCATCCTGGAATCGCGGATACAAAGTACTTGTAGTTCTATAAAATCTCGGGTTTTTTTTTTTTGTTTTGTTCTTTTTTTTAATATTCGAATATTGCAGTATTCAGCGAGGCAGACCGTATTATTTAGGAAAACTCTTCAGTTAAGAGTTTCGAATCCGAATCCGAATCCATCATCAATATTTTTATGGGTCGGAATCGAAACCGAACTTATATTGCAGCTTCCTACTATCGACAGCAGCAGAAGCATCAGCATCAGCATCAGGATAGTGATGAATTGTTGAGTACTGACGGGGAACGATGGGATGAGATGATGCTTCCCAATTTTTTAACCGTTCATTTCGGGAATTTCTTTAATTTGTGATGTGGAGTAAAAGAGTTATAATTGAATATTTCAATGGGAATCAATGCGATGGAATTTTTTTTTTTTACTTGTTGTCCTAATTCACGATATCTACCATCAGAATATGGATAAAATATGTGCTACGAGTTGAGAATGAAGTACTTCCGATTTATATATAAGCTTGGAAATGCTGTCATTTTTGGGGGATTTAGAAAGGAAATGCAAGTTGATTGCGACGATGTGATTTTTATATTGAGGCACTTCAGATGACACAATTGATATGGAATTCAGCTCATGGTATGAGAGAGTTTAAGTTTTTTTTTTTTTTAAATTAAATATTGTGGAGATATTTATTTTTTGTAGTTTTATGAAATTTTTATATTAACTTTTTTTCCAAGAAAAATGTTGTAATATTTTTTGTTTGACATTATTTTTAAACTCAAAGTTTTTATAATATGAAAGAAAAGATTCCTGATTATAGAAGCTTGAATCTTCAGCAAAAAAGATTACAGCCTTACTTCATTTTTAAAATAAAATAATTCAGCGCATTTTAATTTTTTGAAAAAAAAAAATGGCAGAATATTTTTTGAAGTACCTATATGGTGCATAGTTTTTTTTTAAATTTATTCTTCGAATATTTTTTTGCCAATTTTTTTTTTAACAAATTCTTATTTGACCGCTTTTTTACACAAATTTTTTTTCTGAAATATGTTTTGAGGATTTTTCGTTTGAAAATTTTCACAATTTTTTTTACTTTTAATATTTTTAATGCCTGGCGACATTGAACATACTCCAACATCGAATCAAGGGGGGTCTATTGCCCTCCTATGGAAAATATCACGTTTACAAACAAAAATTATTTTATTGTGGATTTTTTGAAAAATTTGAAAAAATATGTGTTCTTGAATTTACTTCTGCTGGAGTCCACCACATGAAAAATATGCTCCTGAACTTGCCTGAATTTGACAAAACTTTTTTAACTGGCAGCCATTTTAACAGCTGTTAAATGATTTTAGTTGTCCCTAATTGAACAACCATGATTGGCATGATGAGCTTTGGTTTCAACAAGTCTCATTTTATATTACATTCGGTTTTTGAAAAACATAGGTTGCAGGGGGCGCATACGTATGATTTTTTGTTCATTGCGAAAGTGGAGGTAATATATTCAATTTACACATAAAAGTTTCTCTTCATCTTTTGTTTTCAAAAAAATATCATTAAACTTTTGATTAAGTTTTCAATTAGCATCTTCTTTTTTGTATTCAATATACTCGTTTCAAAATTGTTGAATAAGAAGAAAATAAGCACAATAAAAAAAAAAACGGTTGTCATTACAAATTTGGTACACAAATTCCATCTTTTTCTTATTTTGAAATCTTTTTGCAAAGGACACAACTTTATCTGTGTTATATAGAGAATTTTATTTCCTAACGAATACCAGAGAGGATATAGGTTAGAGATACCATAACAAAAACTATAGTTTCAAATTAATTTTTGTGTAAATCTCTTGTAATTTGAGCAGACAGTTTTTCCCTTTTGGCTAATTTGAAGATATTTATCATTAACAATGGAATACATTTTGAATGACAAGTATTTTTTTTTTCCATCTGCATCTATGATAGAGAGAGAGAGAAAGAATTAAATGTGTAGTACAAAAAGTTTTGAAATAAATTGGAGGAAAATAAACTTAGTTCCTTTGAGAGTTATTTAAGTAAAGGTTTATGCAGGGTCTTGGAAGAATTTGTTCATTTAGTATTGAATATTAAGAATTTTTTTTCATTGTTATATTTATTATTTTCTTATGATTTTATTATAAAATAAAAAGTCATATTTTTTCAACAAGGGTTAGGTTCTATAAGTTCGAGTTTGAGATATATGTATTTTCTTATTTTGAGTATTTATACGAGTAAAAGAGAATATTTATTTTGAATAGTGTAAGAAAGTAGAAACTTATGGGAACCTCATGTTCAATCTTTCGACTATGTACTCCTTGCAATCTTGCCACCATCTTGATTTGAAAAGGCGATTATTCTTTCGCTATTTTCAAAACGGAGATGCATTTTTCTTTTTTTTAAGATATGTATATGTTTTAATTAAATGAAAGTTTTGAATACAAAAATTTGAAAAATTCAATAAATTACAAAAAGCTTTCATTATCATTATTTATGAAGCTGAAGATCGCTGCATCCAAAGTTGTTTTTTCATTTAGAGTTGCAGCTCTCGAAAAGTATCAATTTTTCTCTTTATTATAATTTGTTGTTATGCAAATTAAAGGCTTTAGAACATGAATTTAAAAAAAAATAAAAAACATCGCCTCTAGAGTTGAAAAAATCTAATTTTTCTATGTACTTTTTTTTTGGTACCGTTAGGTTATCCGAAGTTATAACGGTATAAAGTTTTCTGAGTTTTGTTTTTATGTTTCATGGTTAAAAACGCTTAGTAAAAAAATAAAAAAAATAAGGAACATCGCCTCTAGAGTAAAAGACGCTCTTCACGATACAATTTTTTGTTTTTTATTTTTACCGTTAGTTTCGTCTATCTGCACGTCTAAACAAAATAATAATCTGAAAAGTTTTAAAACCCATAAAAAACAAATATAACGGGATAAAATTTTTAAAAAGTAACGGACATCGCCCCTGGGAAATTTTGTGCTCAACATTTTGGTGTTTAAAATTTTCCAATATCATTGATACTTTTCGAGAGCTGCAACTCTAAAAGAAAAAAAAGAAAAAAAATGCAGCGATCTTCAGCTTCATCATTATTTTTGAATTGGCAAGATTAACTTTGAGCTTCTATTTTCTGCAATACTCAACCGTCTTTTGATTATTAATTGGAAACTTTGATTCAGCCAATCAAGCATTCTGAAGTGTTCTATATACATAATTCATTCGGTTTGTTGATAATTTTTCGAACAGTTTCCCAGAATTCTTTAGTCTTTCTACAGCCTCCAAGCTCTAGAGCAATAATCTTAAAGTAAATTCTTCTTCTTCTTCTTCTTCTTCTTCTTCTTCTTCTTCTTCTTCTTCTTCTTCTTCTTCTTCTTCTTCTTCTTCTTCTTCTTCTTCTTCTTCTTCTTCTTCTTCTTCTTCTTCTTCTTCTTCTTCTTCTTCTTCTTCTTCTTCTTCTTCTTCTTCTTCTTCTTCTTCTTCTTCTTCTTCTTCTTCTTCTTCTTCTTCTTCTTCTTCTTCTTCTTCTTCTTCTTCTTCTTCTTCTTCTTCTTCTTCTTCTTCTTCCTCTTCTTCTTTTTCTTCTTCTTCTTCTTTTTCTTGTTGTTGTTGTTGTTGTTGTTGTTGTTGTTGTTGTTGTTCTTCTTCTTCTTCTTCTTCTTCTTCTGCTCCATTTACCAACAATTGTGATGATCTCGAAAGTGACCCCAACTTTCCACTCCATTGCTTCCCCTTAAGACTCCACTTGTGAAGTTAGCCTGGTTGAACTTTGAATTTGTCAACAGGCCTCCCTGTTTTGGTTTGTTCCATATCTGATGCCACCTAGATACAGGTTACGTTACATTTGTTTGATCAATAAAATGTTGGGCCTACATTTCCTCCACGATAATTATTGAAGTGCGAATTATCTGTAAATCTTCTAAACAACCTTTCTTATAAACATTCTTTATTCTGTCTGATAGAAAATTACTGTATCATTATTTGTCCTACATTGCACTGCTATCGGCTTCTTAACCATTTCATCAAGTTCCCCTAAACTAGGCTCATGAGTTATTGAATGTTGCTGCATACTTTTCAGCAAATACATTTATCCAATTGAAGTTGGCTCTTTTCGCCTTTGATTAATTATTATTGATTAAACCATGATGACATTTGAAATTTCAAAACCTTTCATTGAGCTATTCCATTTACATAAATTATCTCTGCAGTTTCTTGGTGGTCTTAAAAATGTGAAGGCCACCTGTTAAATCTCCGTCCGTAGTTTCATTGCACATGACAAGTCCTTCCCTGTTAATCATAACAAATTATCTTCAAGTTAATAATAACAGTTTCCCATTTATTGCTATTCAAAAAAATTTAAGTGAAATTGAGTGTGAAGGCATCTTGATTTCGATGTCAAATCTCCTATATGCTTAAAATAGACGTTAATGCCTTTCACCTTTTGTTTTACACACCTCAGTCAGCAAAATCACCTGCAAGTGTTGGACTAATAAAATGAGTTTAACCATGAAAAAAATAATGAAAAAAAACCTCCATTAATTTAGATATCGGCTGGTTACAAGTTAATGTCTCTTTAAAACCAAAATCAAAAAAAAAAAAAATTAAAAAAATCAATCTGAAACGAAATATTTTGATTAATTAGGGTACTTCTAATGGATGATTCACTTGGTGTTATACGTTCAGTCTATGCGCTATAAAATCTCAATTCATTCAACATCCGAAACCAGCCACACACTGTTCACATCGTTTATATTTCTATATACCATCATCATCATTAGCACATATGTGATGCTCCAAAACTGGCTCCCCTTCCGTTCGTGTACACATCATGGACTTTTCGATGCTAACGAATTAATCTTAATTTTGAAATAATATAGGTTGACGATGAAGTGATGAAGAAGAGGCAAATGCTTTGATGTGATGCCCTAGGTACGAGTATACCTAACTCGCCTTGGTATCATCATCATCATCATCATCACCATCGTCCTGTCTGTCCATCCACTCCACCTCACTTTAGAATCATTTTTCATTTCTGCTGCATCAAAAATCGTAAAAACCAAACGTTTAAGTGGACAGACAAAAAAAAAAACCAAAAAAAATCCAAAAAGGCGATCACATCTACCTCAGCAGATATCATTTTTGATAGATTTTTTCTCAATTTTTATTGAATTGGCTTAATTCTATATTATAGATATCTTATATACGATAGAGTGGAGAAGTTTTTTGTTTGCGTCATTTTGTTTTTTTTTTGGTGAAACTTATATTTTATATTCTCAAACACAGTTGTTTTGCAGTGTGTTTTTTGTTTTCGTTTTTGTATGGATGTCAAAGCATACGATTTTGAATGTTACAATTTGGGAACGGACTGTAACCAACCGTATCAACTGTGAGGCATTGAACCGCCCGATAGTATGTGTACTGAATTTTCCTTATGAATGATGTACGGTCGGAATAAAATTCTGTGAATTCTATGTGATCGCACAAATTTACCTACAATTCGAAGTACTTTAAGTTGAGTTGCACACCAAAAGTAAAAAGTATCTTCTCTCAAAACCACTTTAAATTTTTAGCTGAAAAAAAAAATCTGTGAATCATTTTATTTTACCTCATGCGAATTTAGAGGGGACGAAAAATATAAAAAATAAAAAAAAAAAAAAACGATCGCGTTCGTGACCAGTATGATGTCATGCACAGGCAACGAGCAGTGGAAGAAATAGTGGTTGCTGCTTTATTTGGATCTTACAGACCTATAGCTATATATCTTTGGATTTGAATAAATGGAATGCAGAGGTACGTAGATACATATTTAGAAGGTAATGCTTATAGTTAGGTGAAGTGGTGAGCTTAATATGCGATCGGTGAAGTGAATATAAACGTTTTGCGTTAGGGGGAAAGGAATCTATTGTTAATGTTAATTGAAAAAGAGGTATGACTATATGTTGATCGTTGTTTGGGTAATGCAAAGTATTGTTGAACATTCAGGTATAGTTGAATTGATTCAATTAAAAAACTTTTATTCACGACAGATTTGTTTCACATAAATAAATGATAATATCTAGCAGACATTTTGTCTTATTTTATTTTTTCTTAATTTTTACAAAGAAATTTTTTTGTCCTTGAAATAATAAATAAATTTAAAGATTAATCAGCAGTAAACGATTTAAACCAATATGACGTGCAACAACAGAAATGAAATCGATTAAAAAAAATTATAAAATAATAAAGTGCGTATACGCCCCAGTGCAGTGTATCATATAGTTTTATCGTCACCTCACAGGACACCTAGTCATTACAATTTTTTACAATTGCAATGTGTACTATGCCATCGTTGCTGGGCGTGGGTACAAACTTAATTGAAGAATATAACGATTGTTTGGCTAGAAACTAAGACCCATTGCAATTTTAAATATTTTAGTTTTGCTTGAATATATAAGAATAAATTCATTGTAAGAAAATTGTGATTAGCAACATTTAGAGGTTAAATAAAAAGTAATATTATAATATTTTGGTCGTAATTTTAGAAATTACTTAGAAAAACTAAATTATTTTCTGGCCATTTAAAGACATTACTCGAAATTTTGCAAAAAAATTTGCTTTCTTGATTTTAAGGGTTTGCAGTTGGAAATAAAGGGTCCGCCATCTAACGTTTTTTTTCAACTAGTGCTTATTTGGTGAATGGTAATACTTAGCTCATGTCTAATTTGACAGATAATTAGTTTTATCCTTCCGCATCCGCTGAACGAATATGGTTGTGTATTCGCTTGAACAACGCTGGGAAACATTACAACATTACTTTGAAAATCATGGTAATTTTGCAAACTGTGTGCGAAAATTTCGTACGGATTTTGGAAGAAGAGAAGTACTGTCAGCAACGTCAGCTCCGTATGTTCATTATCTTGTGAAAAAAAGTGAAAGAAACTGGCATACATTGAAAACCCGATACACCCAAAACGAGTCACTGATGTTTGGTGCGGATTTTGGTCCATTAGCATAATTGGGCCATTTTTCTTCAAAAATGAGCAACAAGTAGCGGTTACAGTCAATGGCGATCGTTATCGGGCCATATTGAAGGAATGTTTTGCCACACAGCCGAAGCTACACTCAATGTTTTTCGCCCTGTCTTTGAAGATCGCATTATCAGCCGCGGCGACAAGCCAGAGACAATTGACGCTTTAAAGGATAATATTCGTGAAGCCATTGGTGAAATACAGCTGCACACAATCGATAATTAAAACTTGGACCGATTGTGTAGGCTACTGCATGGCTAGCCGAGGCAGCCATTTGAATGAAATTATTTTCCATTACTAACCGGAAGGATTGTACTTTCAAATAAAAAAGAAATTTGAGAAAATATTCAGTAGGTAGTTTTTTTTATAGCATTTTCAAAAAAAAAAGTTATTTGGCGGACCCTTTATTATCTGCAAAAAATAAAACATTGTTTTATAAAATTCTTGAAACTTAATTTTTAATTTTTTTGTATGTCAGTGTAGTTACATTAATGAATGGTGTTTTTCAGACGTATAGAACTTTAAGTTGGCAACACTTTTTTAACTGACGGCCATTTTAACAGCTGTAAAGTGATTTATGTATAAATTGGTAAACAAAACTACCGTATTTCACGTGAAGATTATATTGAAGGGTATGTTCAAACACATTTACTTCTTGGTTGGTAGAATCATTGGTCTCTACTTCTTTAAAACAATGCTAGCCAAAACGTTACAAGTCAATAATGGCCGCTATAGAGCTATGAATACTGTCTTTTTCTTTCTTCAATCGAACAACCATGATGTGAAGGAGCTGTGGATTCAACAAGATGGCGTAACATTTCACCCAGCTCATGCCACAATTGATTTATTGAACGAAACGTTTGGTTAACGCATAGTTTCACGTTTTAGAGCCGTGAATTGGCGTGTGGTTTAACGGCGCTATTTTCTGTTGAGATATTCGATGTCGCTAGTCTGCGCTGATAAGCCCGTAACGATCGACCACTTAGAGGACAACATTCATCGTGTTATTGCCGATACACGGCCACAAATGTTGGAAAAAGTGATAGAAAATTGATCCCCGTAGCGGTTATATGCCAGAAATCATATTTAAGTTATATTGCCAAAAGATTATCTTTCGAATAAAATCAATTTTATGTAAATTTTAAAAATTCATCTTTGTTTTATTTCATTTGAAAGCTCAATACCTCTGAAAAAATAAGCCATTAATATTTTATGTAAAACTTAAACAAAGATCACGAAATGTTAAACAAATTTAAGTAAAAGCATTACTATAAAATAAAAGCTATTTTCTTTTTTCTTTTAGTATATTTTCAACATTTTGTTTGTTTTTTCCTCTTTAGTTTTCACTTAGTTCATTGTCTGTCCATTTGAGCCATTTTTATTGCGTCTCATTGTTAAAGGGCTAATGGCATTCAACAGAGAACCAAATGTTAGGCAAAGGACACAAACCGCCAGCATTAAATGAAATAGCTATAAGAGTATGTATATAATGCACAAACAAAAAAATATAGAAAAAATTCCATCCAAAAATATCTATGCAATTGGCAAGGCGCCATTTTCTATTATATATTTCACGACCATGTCTTTATTTTCCTTTTTTTTTTGTTCCTTTTCTGTTTTCAACATTCAAATGATAAGAAATTTATTTATGGCCACAAAATTGAATATAAATCACATCAAAAGCGACAATTGCCTGCAATTCAGTGTTGCCAATGATGTAATAATATTTTAATTCAACATATTTTTTTTTTGCTAAATTTTATTTTTTTCAGAATGTATGCTTTGAAAAGCTTTGGGGAAAAACTTTAAATTAAGATTTATCAAAACTTAATAAAATAAGGACTAATGTCAAAACCACAGTAGTGGCAGTTAAAAAACCAATATAAGCCACTGTGTGCCATTTTTATGTTGTGAATGTGGCTACTTACGCGCCACTTCTGATTCAAAAAGAAACGCTTCGATTAGGATATATAAATTCCAATATTCTTTAGCTAGGTATTATTCAAAAGTTTATTTTTTTTTAACTTAATAGAATTTTAACAATTTGGCAACAGTTATTATTTCATTCTTTAGAAAAAAAAAAAACTAATGACGTTTGCTGATATTGCCATTTGAAGGTCAATTCACATTTTTAGCTTCAATGGAGTTAAATCATTGGATTGAAAGAAGTAACCAAAAAAAAAGACTAGAAAAATAGTTATTCAAAAATGATAGAAGAAAATGACAGTCGATTTTGCAACGGCATTCATAGAAGTAACATTGGAGAATCTGTTTCTATTAAATCAGCGCTCAGCTAGAGTTAATGTTTTATCATCATCAATATGCGTCAATATATATTCACAGTAGTGCATTTTATGCATGTAAAAAAGTACGCATTAATTTTTCTTGGCAAAATGTCAGAACGAAAGCATATTTTTCAAATCAGAAGAATTTTTTTCTTATAAATGTTTGTAAACTACTCGTAAATTAAAATTTGTGTACCATTAAAAGATTAAACTATCGAACATTAGTTAAATCAGCGTTTAATCCTATAAATATCTCCCAAGAATTTTTTCATCAACGTTTACTCCTATAAAGACGTCTGAGGAACACGTTACATTACCCCCTTACTCCATTAATGATTCCTGAGTAGAGACTGTAACATCGTTTTCTCCAATAACGAAATCTAAAAAATGTGTTTTATCAGCGAAGATGTCTGAAGAATGATTGTATCTTCTTTTTCTCCGATAACGGTATCTAAGAAATGCGTCATATTACCAATTACTTCAATATGCGTAGAGAATACATACATATTCGTATATCAGCGTTTACTCCAATAACGATGTCTGAGGAATTTCTTGTTTACTCCTATGGAAATGGGTCTGAGAAATAATTATAGCAGCTTTTACTCCAATAACGATAAGCGAAGAATAAGTAACATCAGTGTTTACTCCACCCTGATTAATTATGCCAGCATTTGCTCTAATAAAGGTTTTACTTCTATACTCAGAAGATCGTTGTAAGCACTATATCTTAAAAACACTCTTAAATCTGTAAGTATGGAGCTAGATTTTTAGTTTATTAGTTATCAAGAAATCATTCGACTGAAAGTTCCATTTTAATCCTGATTTAAAGTGAACAAACTTCTTTTCTCCATGGTTCCTTTAAATACGATAATAATAAAAAAAAAAAAACAAATTAAGCTTTGTTCTTGGCAGTTATACCAGTAACCAGTTATTAGTCCATATAAATGGTGATTCCTTTTTTTTTGTCTTAGCAAAACCCAAGGTCGTTTTGGGTCGTGTTCACATAACCTCGGGTCGACACTTAATGAACGATTAAATCATTCAAATTTCTTCTTCGTCTCTTCAACCTTCTCCCGACCTTTGTCCAATCTCATAAAATAAACTTTTCCACACTTACTTAGATATACACTCTTACACTATATTTAACTCCCTCATGAACACACATAATAAAAGTAATATCCTGAGAAATTAGTATCTAATGTAACGTAGGGCTTGAATAGAAGAGAAATAAAACTTACTATCATCGTCCCTTGGAAATATATGTATGTATATAGTGTGCTCAAGTGGCTTCTGCCTGCCACTACCACAGCGCTCAGCAAACATCAGCCGCATGATGCAAAAGCCCAAAGAGATGAATAGAACTTAGATAAAATTGTCCTGATTATTATTCACTAGGGCCTCTTCCGAGTGATTCTCATTCTCACATACATACCTCTATCTGTACATTCAATTCTCGTCCTCATCCCCTAGCCCCCGTTTTCACATAAATTCGCCCTTCTTCAAATGTGTCCTGTGAGATCCTTTGACCTTTGTCTTCATCGTGTCGTTTGGTTCTCTCTCAGCTTATGTTGTATGTTGATGCGTATGCCAGGGAATAAAAATAAATATGTTTTCCTAATGTGGATGATGGTCTGAATGTGTGTGGCGGTAGTGGCGGCCGGCGCGGCAGCGGTGGCGGTGGATAAAGTTTTTAACTTTTGTTCTATTCTTCTGGTGGACGAAGGACTCCAATTCTGCCCGTCTTTCTCCACCTTGACATCTGCCCTCAATCTAGTGTTGGTTTGGTACTCCTGTATCCTGATGCCCTCTGACAAACTATGAATCGTAAAGAGTGAGTGGTGTGCTGAGCGAGAGACTCATGAATATTATTTCCCTTGGAGGCATTCCCCAGAATTGGCTAGCTGTTACTTTTCGTCATCTTGCTTTGGCTGGGTTAAAGTTGGAATAGGGGTTGTGGTTGAAGGGGGTGTGAAAATTGTTACCAAATTGTAAAATACTCTAGAGGGCATTTCGTTTGGAGTTTTTTTTACTATTTGTTTTTTTTTTTTGAAGTGTGATCTCTCAGAGTGGAAAAGTTGACCACATTTTTTTTTTTGGTTTCATTGTTAGGGGGAGAAGTTTTGTGCTTCCCTTTACAGCTGGTTTGATATCATCCTTTTTACCATCATCGTCATCGTTGGTCTGGTCGTTGTATACCTCTATAGTTGGTGTTCATCCCTTTTGGGGACTAGGATTGAAGATAAATGCGGTGGATAACGATTTATTTGTGTCAATTTGAGCTTTTTCAATTGGCAGGAGAATGTGTTTATTTTCAGAAAATGAAATAGGCTTGAGGCTTGTATATAGTCAATTTTGTTATTGTTCTTTGGCTAGTTGGTTGGGTCTGCAGTGTCTGTATACGTATACCCAAAAATTTGTTTCAATTATTCGGTGGTGATTTATCGCTAATGGAATTTCAGTTTTTTTTTTGTTTTGGTTTTTGTTTTGTTTTCGTTTTTGCTTTTGCTTTAGAATAAAGTTCATAAATTTAAGTTTTTTTTTTGAACAGGTATTGATATAAATCCAAAAGTTAGAGGCAATTATAAGTCGTTAAGCTTTTCAGCAGAGGTAAGTCTTTTGTACTGCAAGTTGCAGACTGAGTGGCCAGCCCTACGGAGAAACTTCAAGAGTGTTTAAGCCACTCGATGGTTGATCTAAAGCTAAAAGTGTTCTTGCATTTGGACTACTTGAACTCTTAACCTATTTACAGCTGAGTTTATAAAAAAAATATATATATTTTAATTAAGCTGTGTTCAAACAGATACAATGGTACCAAAATAGATTTCAAAAAGCTCACAAATCCATTTTTAATCGAATATTGCATTCTCTTCTTCAAAGATCTTAGAGGCTTATCAGAGAAATTTTCTTTTCAGCAAAACGAATACTTGTTTTTTGATTTTTTTTTTATAATATGCGCGCGCTCAAGGGGATTTTTTTTGGTTTACCCTTTACATGTATCAACAAAGCGCGGGCGTGAAGGGATAGGATAGGATGGGAAGGGAAAGGTGTGTGTGGCGCGAGGTACTGAGACTGAAGGTGGTGGTTGTCTCAGATTTTATCTCCATGGTTGTCTTATATCTATGTCCCTTTATAATTCGCATTATTTTATTCATTGTGATATTTGTTGGGCATACTAGTATTTACTCAATCACATGTTGTTAGTGTTATGCCTGAACAACATGTAATGAGTAAACCAGCAGCGGCCCAACAGTGATCAATGATAATGGAAAAAAACAAGACATAGAACTACGGCTGGGATCGAACATGTGACCATTTGGTTGACAGGCGACCACGCATTTTTTTTTCTCATTTTTAATTCATTTTTATTTTTTGTTCATCTTAAAACTATGTTAAAATTAGACAAAAATTCTTAAAAACTAGTTTAATTATCATATAACTTAAATCTAACTTACTGGCCCTAGATGGGCACTCTAAATCAATCCATTATTCTTAATTCTATGATGCCTTTCGGCCTACGAACTAACTTATAACTAGAGATCTTTGGTTTTTATTTTTTACCAAGAGAAATTCACAAAAAACTTGGTTTCAGATCGAGGCGACCACGCATACCATCACGCCACGGCCAACCCCAAATTTTGATATACATTAGATTGAATTTAGAATCTTTATTAATCATTAAAAATAATACATAAGTTAAGTATAAATAAGTACAAAGATTATAGAGCATGGCTTTTTAGCCGTCTGCCCTAGTAGATATACATTTAAGCAAAAAGCTGGAAAAAGCTTAAGGCCCAACGAAATTTTTCTTATGTTCACAAAGATACCCCGTATAGCCATAATGAACTTTAGCCCTCGTGATAATTTATTAAATTTAGTTATACGTCAAGTGACTGGAATCGCTTTTGAATTTTTTTTTACGAAACTTAAGGAATCGCACTTGAATTGCACTATGTTTTATGAATAGGGATTAGTATTCGCTTCTTCACTTATGCCTGACGTTTAAGGCGCTTTTGCTTTGAAAGTTAAAAAATTTAAAGATATAAGACAATTTTCTATGGAAATAGTTCTCTCAATTTTTTTACGAGATTTTTTTTATTTTCGAGATCTTGTTTAAGACTTTTTTTTATTTCGTCCTCATCAACCCCCTACTCATCTTTAATTTCAAGATCGATTTATTTCAATTCTGAGTAATTGGGGAGAAAAAGCGTGCAGCAAACATTTCACTTGCGAGTTTTGAACATTTGATGACTCAGGTCCTACTATTTGTATATCATTTCATACCCAAAGAGATAGAGGTATACAAGTGAACATAGCTCAACAAATGAAAAACAAAACTCTTTTCGAGAACTTTGTCGCTATCTATCTCCTTATTCGAAAACTACAGAAAATCGGGCAAGCAATTAAAAAAAAAAAAGCAAAGAGATCTTAGAGAACTCTCCATGAACTTTAGAGAGTCGGACACAGGACACGAAACATTAAACATTTTAAGCTGTATGCAAAAAAATAAATTTAAAAAATATAAAGATGAACAAATTGGGTGGCTGGGAGGGGGAATATGCCAATCTCGTATTTCTACTTTAGACTCAAGGAACAAAAAAAGACAAAGTCCATGCAATCAGTTACAAATATGCGACGCACCTCCCAATTTTTACATCGTTTTTAAAGCAATTTTTGAAATAATTAATAAGGGTAAGTTGGTGAATTGGAGTAAAAAAGCTTTTATTCAAAGCCAACCGTATACCTTATCCTACTGTGTATACAGCTTTTTAAAATTGCTTACACGTTTTTAACTGAGCACAATTTTAACAAACTAAGTAATGAAAGCAGAATTTTAAAAACCGAATTTTGACCCCGTCAGAATTTTGACAACAACCCTATCAAACATTTCGACTTAATACAAATACCCCTACAACCCCTAGAGCTTTTCTGGCTCAACTACCATAAATCCCCAAATCATATTCAATCATTACTCCTCACTATTTCGATGATTCGTTTTAGCCATCATTTGAACTGGTTTGAACCACCTCAATTTTTGTATAGTCCTTATTCCATTGAGCCGAGATCAAAAACTCTGCATGGCGTTTCCCACCACATCACATTTCTTATCCTGCCGCATCATGAACACCTCCTCTATAAAGCACCGCAAACATTTATCACTGCCTGCCAATGAGCAATCAATTTGCAAAGGTGTCCGATGCTGCACCGCATTCATTAACTACAGAGATTTCATTCTCTGCTCCAATGACAATTAGGATATATCAAATGCCTTAAATCACCGAATACCATATAAACTCCCAAAGATTTGTCAAAGCCATTTGGCCATCAGCTCTAAATGAATGTGACACTCCCCCTGGGACCCGCAATATGAATTCAGAGGGATTTTCAAAAAAAAAAAAGAAGCTAAAAACAAAAATTTGGCACCTTGCCAAAAAGTGTTTCTCCTCAGATCTTTTTTTATTATTTTTTCGTTCGCTATTATGCAATGGGGCCGGTTTATTAAACTACCCTATCGCTGACATCTTAATGAAAGGCGATAAAATCAAGTGCAGACAGATTCTGAAAAACTGGAAAGACACCTCCTTGTGGAAGTAATTTACTCTTGAAATATCCTGAATTCTTTTTTTTTTGTTCTGTTCGGTAATAGCTGAAAATTAAAAATTCCTTAAATGGTCATAATTTTAAGGCGAAAGGAGTTCAAGCGGAACTATACTTGTCTGTTGTCAACGACATGCACGTTTTGTTCTATCCTTTTTTTTAAGAGGCAGCTTGATGCAATTAACATCTTATTACTTTGCTTCAAGTCCTAAACTATCGTCCTACTATTTGAATGATAGCATTATTTACGCGAATGGTTTGCATAAATCATCAAGAAAAAGATAACACAAATCGTTGCTGAAGGAGTTGAATAACCATCAGGAATCACAAAATATCCTTTCGCAAATGTCAAATATATATGTACAAGGACATTTCAATATTAAATATTTGCTTACAACGAGTGACCTCCACCTTTTAGTTAAGTTCTTTGCCACACAAAAAACAAACATTACTATTTGCAGATGCAGACGGAAAGTGTTGCAAGGATATTATTTCATCATGCTGACTGTTTTGAAGGACTTTGGTAACAGGAGTATCGTTGTTCTACCAAAGGACACTTGGTTATATGTACCTAAGCTTTATTCTTGGAAAAGCCCTTGGGAAGTTGTTTTTAGAATACAACAGCAACATATTTGCATAGAAATCGTTTAGGAAGTGCATTTCAACAACAAGGATCCTATCTCTCTCTCTGCTTCTAAATTCGATTTATTTTTGTTTCCTTATGTAGACGTAGCAGGTCCATGATAATATGTTTCGTTGGTTGGTTGGTTAGTTTGAATTGCTAGAAATATATGTTTTGGTTTTAGTTGTCGTAGTGTCTTAACCTAAGTGTTGAAAGATGAGATCTTCACCTTTAGGGACTGCAAAATTTGGTTTGCATTTGAAATGCATGTGTAGGCGTGGTGTTGTGATTCTAAACAAGGACATCAGAACATAAGATAATAATGATTTTCTGTTTGATTCTGGTAATGAAAAGTAAATTTACAATTGGAAATCTTTTGTGGAGAAAGTTAATGGAGCTTCTCCATTAAATTGCAGATTTAAAATAAATATGATGGTAGAGTTGTTTAACATGTATAATGAAATGCATATAAAAAAATTAATTTGTTTTATTGAATTATTGAAAGGGCAAAAAAATGTCAAAAGCCCTAATTTTTTGAATAATGAGTTAGTATCAAAATAAGAACCTAAATGACATTCAAAGAGAGAACGAAATCTTTTGAGTTGAACTTTATAGCATTTAGTAAAACGGTAAGCAATCGTTAGTTTCTCTTTCTCATCGCGGCTTTCAAAAAATGATAAATTTAGCCAAAACATAAACAAAACCGCTGATGGATCAAGCTTTTAACGTTACTTCGCAACTGCAACATGACAGCGTGTTCAAGGACGCTACTGTTTTTAAAATTGCGGCACAGAGATCGAAAAATACTCAAGAGGTCTGTTCATTGTAGAATTTGTTGCAAATTCTTCATAGATGACAACAGTATTGTGAAGGACTTTGAAATGAACGATTTCCCAGGCCATACTTTCCAACAGCTGTACTCATAATAACCGAAGAAGTTAGTGTTGCTATGAAAAGCCTCAAAAAGGAAAAAGCGATTTAGTCAGACGAGATACTCTCTGAGTTTTGGAAAATGATATGAGACATCGGGTTTAGATGGCTCATGGTTTTCATCTCTAAACTTATCTGCGGTGACTTAATGCTCAATCCCTAGACACTAGAAGGAAATCTACAAGGAGAAGGGTGATTCTAGAAATTGCTGCAGCTATTGTTCAATCAAGCTGATTTCGCATACCGTTAAGATATCGGTGAGAGTAGGGTATTGGTAAAAATGTCAGGTTTCATCAACAGATAATTTGCATATTTTGGTTGATTTCGAAAAAGCATTCGACAGAAAACTACGACATCTGATATGGGTTGCAGACACAGGAATGAACGAATAGTTCCCAATTAGAGTAGGTGCACCAGAAAAGCGTCTTGAATCCTTTGCTCTTTATTACCTACAGTTCCTTACTTTCTCTTCGAGAACAACGTGACGAACTCGAAAGTTAATCAGTTATTGTTTGCTGACGATAGGTAATCATGGCTGAAGATCCTATGTCCTTGCAACTAGCACTTAAAGTATGGGTGGATCTGCATATTCTGGCGATAAATAATACCGCATTTGCGGGAAAAGAAAAATTGTAAAAAGTTAAAATATTTTGGAAATGTGAAATGTGAAGAGGGGGGAAAATTCAATTCCCTAAGCTGATAAGTAAGCTCTACTCAGCAGTTGTTCCTTTAGCACTTCCATACAATTCACATTGTTAGACAACGTACAAGAAGTATGAAAGTAAATGAAAGCTTCGTTTAGTTGGCCACAGACCTGGAACAATGTAAAACCAACCTGGCCCCTGAGGCCAACCTGGCGACACCTACAAAAGGAGCCTTAAAGTAAAGCAATAGAGTGGGATCAAGATCATGAAAATCGCTGGTAAGTGAAGAAGACATTTTCGAAGGATATGTTTTTCAAGAAATTTCATTGAAATTTCACCTTGGCAATACAAAAAAAAATTATTTATGAAAAACTGACCAAAATTAAACCATAATTCCATCCAATAATTTGGGAGAAAATGTATGAGCGTGGGTGTCGCCCTGAATTCATTTGGGCGCTTTTTACTTGGGCGTTATTACCTTAAATCCTCCCTTGCACTCCTTTAAATTCTTTTGCATTCTTTCCCATTTTTTAGCATTTGGGGTTGGCCATGGCGCGATGGTATGCGTGGTCGCCTGTCAACCTCACAGGTCACAGGTTCGATCCCTGCCGTAGTTTTATGTCTTGTTTTTTCCATTATCATTGATCATTGTTGGGCCGCTGGTTTACTCATTACATGTTGTTCAGGCATAACACTAACAACATGTGATTGAGTAAATACTAGTATGCCCAACAAATATGACAATGAACAAAATAATTATAAAGGGACATTGATATAACCAACGGCATTTCTCCGCTTTAGCCCAGCCGCCAACCCTGGAGATAAAATCTAAGACAACCCCACCTTCAGTCTCAGTACCTAGCGCCACATACCTTTCCATACACCTTTCCCTTCCCATCCCTATCCTTGACGCCCGCGCTGTGTTGAACAACATATAAAGGGTACACCATCCCCTTGAGTGCGCGCAAAATATAAAAAAAAAAAAATTCATTTGCGAAAGATTCAAAGAATGCAAACAAATGAATAAAGAGGGTAAAAATAATTAAAGGAATGCATGAAGTCCCAAAATATTGCAATCAGATGGATTGGTCAAAAATAATTGACAAAAATTATTGGAATATTTTTAAGATCAAATGATGTCTCAAAGTGAATTTAATAAATGCAATCGAAAAATTATATTCACAAAAGATTGCATTCCTTAAAAACTTTGATATTTTACAAATAATACCTCTACTTTTGTCATTCTCATATTAATTTAAAACTTTTCAGCATATATGTACATACGTTAAGCCGCAAGGTATACAATTTCTTCTCCTTCGGATTTATTTTAAATATACTACTAATGCGAAAGAAATTGAAAAAGTTCCTTCAAAAAATTATTCAAAAACCATATTTTGATTTTAAATTACATTTATCATAAATTATACTTCCGCCATTCCACATAACATACAAATCTATCCTCACATGTCAGTCTGTATATGAGAGAAGTTAAAACTTCTGTAAAAGCGCCGAAGGCAAAATAATATAATTTTATGAATATTTACCCCATGAACCATTCTTTGCACCCCACCCACATTTGAACGTGAGTGTTGTCATTGAGTAAATGGTAAATAAATACAATCCGAGAAGAATTAAAATGAAACGTTTTTTTTTACAATACCCTTACTCCAGCACTACATATTAAAAACCTTCAAGTTTAAAGTTTATTTTGGACAATCACTCTTTTGGGGCCATAACCTAACTTCGTCATCGTATAACATTCGCATATGTAATTTCTCAAATGCGCGGCCAAGCGAACTCGTTCCAACTCGCTCGCATTCTGCATACGACACAGCATACCTCTACCATTCAAAAAACTTTACTAATGCGATATTGCAAACAAAAAAAAAAAACGAGAAAAGAAAAAGGAAACAAAAATAGAAACGGTCAACAAAAGCGTTATCTATATAGAGGACTAGGCCAGGAGTATGCGTCAATAGCAACAGCAGCTTCTGTAAGCAATAATGTGTCTGAAAAGTTTTCAATTTGCCTTGGAACACACATCTGAGCCTCAAAAGTGTCAGTTTTTCAAATTGGTCTTTTCGTTCGGTTTTCTGTTTGTCCAATGAATTGAATAGCACTTTCAACAAAAATAAAAATTGAAAAAAAAGGAAGGGCATTCGAAGTCATAACCGGACAGAAAATGGAAAAGTTTTCTTTTTCCATTCGTAGATTTTTTTAAGGAAACGATTTGTGCGGGACTTATAGTGGATTTTAGTTTTCTTTTGGGGAAGAAAAAAATTGTACTTTTTTTTTAGGGGGAAGGATTTTTTGAAGGACTTTTGTGATTTTTTTTCAATAATAAATAAACTATTCTTTTGAAAAAAGTTGTCAAATTTTATTTACCTTGAGACGAAAAAAGAAAAGGAAGATAATCACAGAGTATTTTCTATTAGTACAATTAAATTAGGAAATCCATATAAATAAAAATGTAAATGTTCGTTTGTTCCTAACCGCTAATCTCTGAAAGTTCTTCACCAATTGCTTTGAAATTTTGACACAACATTGCATTCGAATACGGTCGTGTTTATATAAAGTTAAAACAAAAAAAAAATGTGGTGTATGTTGGGCATAAAAAAACAACACTCACTAAGAACTATATTTATCAAAAAATCTACATATATTAATAAAAATAATTCAGTTCGGTTGTCACAAAAATTAAATTAAAAAATTTATTCAAATCCAATTCTTTAAGAAAAGATACACAAGATACAACAAAAACCACATTGTTGAAAGGTGTAGGTACGGTTTATTACTGCTTACTTAGATACATTAGATTCATTCATATAAATTTTGGGTTTTTCAAGACTTTGAAAATTTGAAGAACGAAATAATCAATTTTGGAAATTTGAAATGAATCAATTTTTTTGGCGGAAGAGAAACATAATCGTTTAAACGCTTTATTATTTCTTATTTCCTAGGTATATACAATTTTGGTTTTTTCAATTTCTTTACGTAGAATGACATATGACAGGTGACACTTGACATTACATATGACAGGTGACAGGAGACAAATGTCAGGTGATAGATGATAGATGACAATTATAAGGTGAAAGGTGACAGATAACAGTTGAAAGGTGACAGTGCCGTCCATCGCTTACCAAAATTTAAAAAATTAGCACTATACTGAATCGAAAAAAAATTGATAAAAGTTTCGTAAGTATACAATAAAAATAAATTTATTCAAAATCAAATCAAATCCGAAGCTTCAGAATCTCATGAAGAGAAAATAAAAACAATCTTCTGAAGATGAAGTCATGGGCATCGCTAGATTCATGACTGATACTTAACCCGGGGCAAAGGTCGATCCTGTCCAGATCTTAAAAACTCCACCCTACATACGAACAATCAAAGAAATCTTCGACGAAACTGGTTCCAGAAGAAGAAAAAAACGAAGATGATTGCGAACGATTAAAGCAAAAGAAGTCTTGTTTTAATTGCGATGAAACCGAGTACGATTTCAGAATGTGTCCGAAGCCTCCAAACAATATAAAAAATTAACAAAGCCAAGAACAGCGTTTTGTGCACTTACACCCGGGCCAGGTCAGCAAGTAAACTGAGAGAGGCGTTAGACAGTCAAAATTTAGAAACTCCATTCTTCTTTTATATGAGCGTACTGGAATATCCGCCGGGGTTGTAAGAGGATGCCAGGGTAGTCTATTCTGGGATATCGCTTTTCAATTTCAAGGTATAAATAAATTTTTAATATATCAAATTTGGCTACCCGATAGAATTTTCTATAAGACAATTTAAGTTATTACCTAATTCATCAATTAATGATAGTTTAAAATTTAACAGGTAAGTTCTAGAACTTTAAAATTTTAAGGTCTTACAGTAACTGTGCACAAACGGAGTGCCTTAGTTTAAGGTATTTAAGATGATTTTTTAGGAAGCCTAAAGTTGATTGCCCGAGCGAAGCAGGGGTGGAAAATAGCTCCTGCAATAGGGGGGGGATTTGTATTCCAGCTTCGCGACTTTTGTTGAAAAATTTGCTTAAGGTAGAACTAATGTCAGCTGAAGTGGTCGTAAGAAACGAAGCGAATACGAGGAATTTATATGACGCGCCCATAATTGCGATTAGGTGCCTTTCGATAGGCTTCGTTAACTTTCGCTATCGATAGCAAGAGCACTCATCGACTGCTCCTGCGAAGGTGAATTGACGAATGATATAAAAAGAAAAATGGTGGAAGCACATAAAATGGCTGACTTCTCCATTTGAGGGTTCGGAAAGCTAATTTCGTTCGTTTTTGACATTAGCTTTCTACCACGTCTGACTATTGTCGTTCTAGATGATGATGATGTTATGATGCGCTTAAAATGTCGTTAACTTTCTTTAACTTTTGGATTAGAAAATTGAAACGCTCCCAAGCGCAAATAATTGAAGTGAATGGAAGTAAATTGACATTCGGTGAAGTTAGAACGAACAAATGAGAAATGTTCGAAAACTTCTAATCGAAGATCCTAGGAAGCACAAAGTACTTGTGCAACAAATTTAATTGAACAACTGTTTGGAATTTTTCAAAACTTGAAACAACAAGTTTTCTGATGCGAGAAATTTCTGAAATCGAAATTTCACAAATCGAACAGGAAACATAAGTTAAAGAGAGTAAACATAGTGAATTGTTCAATTTGCTATGTAACCTTCTGACCAAATTGGATGCGTCTCAAAGCTACACTACTGAAAAAATTTAATTGATTGAAGTCTGATGTCCAGTTTGAAACAGAAACTATGTGAAGTTGGTAAGAAAGTAAAAAATAACAGCTGATCTTGGTTTGCCTTTAACCCTAAACATTCTATTCAGTTTTTACTTCTAAATAATTATTCAAATATAAATTTTAGGAAAGTAGATATATTGTATAGGTTACTTCCATAAGCTTAGAACGAACTAATTTTATACCAAAATTTATGTCCTCAGGTCAAAAGATAAAATATGATTAGTTGATATTGATAGGGCACTTTTGATAAATGTAAAACACAATCGAAATCACCTTTGGCATTATTATTATTATGTAGGTATATAAGAAACTAAAAAATACCAATACCTAAAATTAGCCTCATAAAATTAATATTTATGCATATTTAGGTATACTATTATACAAAACGGAACCCTTTTGCTCAAAGGGTAATTAAATACAGGGAATTGAATTAAATTCATTGCAGGACACCTGTGAACCAAAGTATACCACCAATATGCGTTGAATGTTGTAAACAGGTTTTTTTGCTTTGCTTTGGGTATTTATATTAATTTAATGCGAAGGGTTGAAGGTCCTTAAAATATAATTTTGCAGAAAATAACCCCCGTTCGTAAATCAAGCGATAGGAGCATTGAACAAACACATCGTACATTCCTACATTAACAAAAAAAAAAAAAAAAACAACGACCACGGAACTCATTTTATGTTCTTTCTTCACAAAAAAAAAATTCCCATTATGAATGTCAACTTGAAAGAGAGAGCGAGTCCTCTCCTTCGTCCTATTTAAACATGACTAAGGATATCTGTTTTCTTATGTTTTCTTTTTTTTTGGTTTACTATTCTAGAAATATGAAATAAAAAAAAAGCCACACATCTAGAACTCGCACAGTTAGTTCGCGGAAAGTTGTCATTTGCAGCTGAATGTCCTCGTTTGCCTTCTAACAAAAGCTACGACCACTATCGAGCGTCTTCAGCGCAGCTACCAGTCCGCAGAAGGCATAGACGACATAGACGACAACGAGAACGATCAGCAGCAGCATAAGGATTTCTTCACTCTCATATCTAGGTTTTCAAGAAGTAAAAAAAAAAAACATGAAAATAGAACGAGTCCGCAGATGCATATGGAAGAGAAGAATATTCTATAGGAAGGTAGTGGCAGCGGGAACTTATCTTACTTTTGAATAAATTTTGAAGAAACGTTAAGGCGAACAAAAGAAAAGTATGTGCATTTAATTTTCATTGAATTTACCGTTAGTTTTTTGCACTCGGTATTGGGACGGTACTCGCCTACTCGACATTGCTTGGGTTTTGTGCGGATGTTGTTATGTGTTTTGTGTTTTTCTTGGATGGTATTTGTTGTTCAAAGGATGTTATGCATTTGAGAAAAATGCAAACAAGACATCATGGCTGATGGTATGGCTGCAACGCAACCTGTTTGCCTACTACGTCCCGCACGTAAGATTGTGGGTTTACAATTAACATACCCAAGTTTTGGGAGTTCCTTAAAGGCGATGCTTTCTGTGAACTTGAAAAAAAGCCTTTTAAGAAATCATATAAAATAATTTATGGCTGACCAATTCCTGAAACTAGCTGACCTTTTACGGGCCTAAGAGAAACTATATCTTCTTGGTAATATCCAAAAAGTATGGTGGTAAGGTCGTGGGGCCAGTTACTTCGAAAACTATGATGGTTAAGTTGCACACTATGATGTGTAAATTTTTTACTCACAAATTTTTATCAAGGACTGGTTACTACTGTTCACTAAGCAGTGGTTCTTGAAATTTACTTACATATTTTCTTTTGGACTAAGCAAAAGATTGAAAGAAATGCTGTTCAACAAGTATTGGGATTTTCTCAACCTCTTCTCCAAATTTTCTCAGACAAAAAAAAGCAATGCTGTACTATTATAGTGGAAGATCTTCTAACCAATTCTAAGTTGTTTGAAAAAAAGAGGAAGAAAGCTTACTCCTGAAGGTAGAATCAGGAGTAATTAATCAACATAATGGCGAAAAGATGCAGATTCTTTATTGTAAAAAAGTCAGTTCTGAGTGAAATAATTTTCATAAGATTTGCGCCCTTTAACTCTGTAGTTGACATGCTTCATGCTTAAATTGTTTTTGTATGATTTTATATCATCATGATTTAACAGAGTGCGAGCTTTTAAGAAAAGTGTTTTCTATAACACAAATGTCATTCGTTGATAATGACATAGAAGGTGGCTAACAAAAGACAGCTTTGTATTGTTAACACTTCAATTTACAATGCTGTCAAGATTGGAATTTATTAAACCCTGCCATAAGTTCCACATCAAAGAAGATGTTGCACACAGAATATCATCTATAAAGAATAAAGAGTGTCGGAGACAAAACGGAGCCTTGGGGCACAACAGAATTTATTTTGTGAGATTCTGACTTTTAAAATATAAAATTGTGGCAGCAACTTTGGAATTAATAAACAAATTATTATGAATCAAAAGCGTTGTACACTACCTTTTTTTAGTACCAAAGGTAGTGTAAGTTGAAATAGTTAGTTAGAAGAAATGCAGACGAAAAAAATCCTAGACAAAAAACAGTCCCAAACCGTGAGACCTGTTCTTAACGTAAAACAGTAACTCCAGTCAAGAAATTTATTTAATTTTCTTAAATTTTCAATTTTTATTTTTTAAAATAAGAGTTTTATGTCTGTTCATATTTTTTTCTTGTCACATTCTTGTTTTTGTAATTTATAATTGTTTATTCTAAATTAGTTTAACATTTTATTTCCTTTATTTTGCTGAAAATTACAAATGCAAAAGTGGAGTAATGAGTAACCCACTTTGTTAAACTAAATAAAGTTTTCAAAACTATGTTACTAGAAAAGGTTTTTTATTTTCTGTTTAAAAAAATTAGCTTTTCAAAGCAAAAAAAAATAAATAATCCTTTAATAACTATAATGAGTGGAAATTCCATAACAGTAATGCACGATGGAGTGATTTAAAATTATGAAACAAATTTAGACATAAATAGCTACACTAGCTACAATAGCTATCTCATAATCTGATTAAAAACTTCATCAAACAAACAAAAAAAAAATTATATGAACAAAAAGTGGAATACAGAGTTGCAAGCAGAGAATGAAGGATAATACAGAAATTAACACAATGAATTTTAAATAGAAAGTTTCGAATTAAAACAAAAAACGCATCTGGATTGTTAATAACGATATAATGCAAAAATTGTAAATCGCGTTAATAGCGGTTCTTTGGCTATAATATTTTTTTGGATTTTTGATGGATGTGAAGTGGGAACTGAGTTTTTAATGTTGTTCGCTTAAATATTTTTGTTTTTGCATCTCTGAAAGTTAAAAAAAAAAATAATCACAAGAACTGTTGTTGAAATTATGTTTTTTTTACATTTTCATTTTTGGTCCGGGATTGGGACAATATCATCCCCTTTCCCCCATTGTATTGAAAGCGAAAGAAAATTAAGGAACATAATTTTTGTTTTGTAGTTCTCAAAATTATCAGACCAATTGCTGTCTTTAACTTTAAGCTGGCAAAGCTTTTCAACTGGCCGCCATTTTATCAGCTTTTAAGTGATTTTTAGTTTGGTACTTGGTATTTCAACATCAATAGACTGATGATCACCCAGGATGGGGTAGATTTGTTGAAAGGACCGTTACAACCAGAAAACTGACTGCCTAGCGAGCTTTATGGGCTGGTAGAATCATTGGTCCGCACTTCTTTAATAACAAGGCTTGTCCAAACGTTACAATACATAGTCACAGCTATAGAGCCATGATGGTTATTGACTTTTTCTTTTCTCAATTGAAAAAGGCAGGATGTGGTTTCAACAGTACTGCCCAACATGTCACACAGTTCGTACCAAAATTGATTTATTGAAGGACACGTTTGGTAACCGTGTAGTTTCACGTTTCGGACTAAACTATTTCCTGTGGGGATGTGTGAAGTCACTAGTCTACTCCGATAAGCCCGAAACGATTAACCACTTGGAGGATAACATTCGCCAAGTTATTGCAAATATACGGCCACAAAATTTGGAAATATTGATCATAAATTTGAGCTCCAGATCAAATTACGTCCGAATCAGCTGTAGCGTTCATTTGCCAGAAATCATGTTTTAATTATAATGCCAAAATATTATCTTTCGAATAAACATAATTTTATATTAATTTTAAAAGTTCATCTTTTTTATATTCCAATTCAATTCCTTTACCCCTTGAAAAACACCTTTCCAGTGGAACCTCTTGTTCCAAGCAGCAGTTATTGCTTTAGAGACTCTAAAAGCATCAATTATAACCTTTTGGAACATGACTTAAGATCGGTTGAATGGTCTCGAGTTTTCACTATGGAGTCAGTCGACGACCAAGTTTCTTTTATTCAAGAAAACATTGGCTTTCTTTTCAATTCACGTTCCTTACAAAACAGAAACTTTTAACTGCAATGACCATTCTTGGTTCAACAACAAAATTAAAATTCTAATAAATAAGCGCTATCAAGCTTACAAAGCTTGGAAACATTTTCGACTTGAAGAACTTCATAAGGTCTATAATGACTTGAGGAATAAAGTCGTACTTGAGATTAGGGAAGCTAAGAGACGTTTCTATGCTCCTCGACTTAACCCTTCATTAGCCGGTCATAGGCTTTGGAAAAATTTAAAAGAAATCGGTGTTGTTAAGCACATGAACAGTGTTTCTACTATCACCAATTGTGAAGAGCTGAATACCAATTTCACATCTCTATCATCACTGGAGCTCAATGATATCGCAGACTTTTCTGAAGGATTTTAAGAAACTGACAGCTTTTCTACAAGGGGCTTCAGCTTCTCAGCATTTGATGATGAAGTTGTTCTAAGAACCTGTTTATCTATTAAATCAAACCCAATAGCATTTGATGAAATTCATCCCGTGTCTGTGAAGGCAACTCTACCCATTACCTTGAGATACATAACATATCTTTTCAACACTATTTTGATGACCGGAGTTTTTCCTACCGTCTGGAAACGTGTTAAAATTTTTCATGTCTCAAAAACCCGTAATAAATATCAGCTAACACACAGAAATGGGGCAATATCTAAAAGGTAACGGCATGTCCAAATCAATCCGGTTTCCGTCCCAAACACAGTTGTACTACTGCCCTTATTAATGTGGTCAAAGAAATAAGAGAAAGTGGAGATAAGGATTTCGTGACTTTTCTCACTCTCTTGGATTTTTTCAAAGCCTTCGACACAGTCAACCACTCTAATTTATACATCAAATTAAGAGATGAATTTCAATTCACGTCATCATCACTAAGACTCATTTTCTTATATCTTACTTCCACGTACCAAGCAGTAGTTCCTAGTTGCTAACAACCAAACTTCAAGTTTTCTGCCGCTAACCCGAGGTGTTCCCCAAAGATCTATTTTGGGGCCATTACTTTTTACTTTGTATATGTTAACGAGCTCCCGTCTTTAAGCTTTAACTCATTCATACATTATGTATGCCGATGATGTGCAGCTCAGGTACAGTTGTCCGCGTGGGTTGATTGAAAATGGTATTTGGGAGATAAACAAAGATCTACATCAAAACGGCCTTTGTTTAAATCCTTCTAAATCAAAATGTTTAGTCATTTCAAAAGACTCAAAGACTCTACAGACACATCCTGCTTTTCCCCAATATTACTCAATAATAACCATATTCAGTTTGTGGACTCAGTCAAGAATCTTGGAATAGTATTCAATAAGACACTCACTTGGTCAAATCAAATACAACATATCATAGGTAGAGTATATGGAGGCTTACTTATGTTATGGACCACTCAAAGAATCACTCCAATAAAAAAAGAATAATACTTGCTAAGACGCTGCTTATTCCACTTTTATTATTTGGGTGTGAACTATTTAGTGATTGCGATTCCATGAAAAGAAGGAAACTTAATGTTGTCTATAATAGTGTGACAAGATATATTTTTGGTTTGCGTCTTTGCGAAGATATGTTCACATTTCCTCATATGCAAGACTAATATACGGTTTCTCTCTTGATAACTTATTCTCTTAATAATGCTTCACAATGTCATGTAAACACGACAACCGACTTACCTTTACAACTGAATCCTTTTTCCACGCTCTACTCGAAGTAGCGATCTGATGCCAATACGCTACTCTTATCTTGTTTCAAGCCGTCAATTTTTCGTTCACGTTGTTCGGTTGTGGAACTCCCTACCTCAAGCTATAAGGATGATAGGCTGCACTACTCGGTTTAAAATAAGTCTTAGACAATATTTTGAGGGACTCCGATGATTTTAACTCTTGTTTCTATAATTGTACTCTAAGGTGTTTTATAAGGTATTATAATAAAGTCCATTAATTTAATCTTTTTCATTAATTAATTTGTATGAAGTAGTTTTTCTTTTTATTTATGGTTATTTTACCTAATTCATCTTGTTTAAAATTTAGTATTCATTCATTTCATGTAAACCAATTGTAAAACTGAAGCTTGTACTATACCTTAAAAGATATTGTATCTTACTGTACAAGACTAAATAATAAGTAATAAATAAAAAAAATTGATTAAGATTTCAAGACAGTTTTTTTTATTTTTTGAAATCTGGTATATGTGCTAGTAGTTTCTAGTTTAATCATTGAAAACAAACAGTTTTTGTTCTTGTTTTAGATATTTCATCAAAAGTTGAAAAGTCTCGTTTTTTTATGATATTTGTAGTGACTGTACTTTTATTTGTTATCAATCATTGTTGAATGAACAATTGATGCAGAACCAATTTTCTTTTCCATTTTGTTGTTCAAATTAAATTGTTAGTTTCTTGGAAAAAGGTTTTTCAAATGACTAAACGTATACTTACAGTTTTTTTTTTTTTTTTTTTTGTTTTTCGAGTATTTCTTATTTTACCACACAGCTTGAACTGATTTTAGAGTTGAGGAATTGTGTAGGAGATTCTTGTATGCTGGTGGCGATGTGTTATCGAGATGCATCAGTGAAATGACAGCATAGACTTCTCTGGTTGTGGTATTGCGCCTTCTGCTACTGTGCTGTATTCAAATTGATGTTTTGTTCAGAATAGAATACGATGTGATGACGAAGCAGGAAACTTCTCTATACAAATGCAAAAATGTGCCCAGCATCAGGGCCCTCTGCTGCATATCCTGTTAAGGATGCATCCACCCACCATCATCATCACAGGCACTGGCATAGAATGTATAGATATCTCTTTTGGTATACTGGGTGTCCTAGAACCCCTAACCCTTGGCCCTAGCCCATGTCCATGCCGCAGAGTCACAGCTGAGAAAAGAACATCACTTATGCGCCGGAGTACATCATCTGTCGACTTGTTATTTTGGTTGACCATTATTTGAATTTATTCAAGCAAAATAAATGGGATTTTATGTTCTTGTCCGTGTTTGCATTCGAGTGCATATTAGCATGTGTTTGATGTCTGTGTGGGCGAAGTGTGTGCATCACTTTTTGAGAATCTTTTATCATTTTTCAGAGGAGCTTTTCCATACTTCGGAGTTTAGTTCAGCTTTGGGGGCTTACTCATCCCTTGCTTGCCATCTAGTGCTGCTATATTGCTGCAGTTGTTAGTTTGTCTTTTGTCATTTTTGAAAGGCTCACGAACAAAATTAAAGTTCAAAATGAATAGGTAACAAATTGCAAGGATACCCGCCGCACACACGTTTCCTCAGTGGTTGGTTTTCGTCCTGAATTTGCTTTCTTATAACAATCCAGTGAAAAGAATTGTTTCTTTTTCTCGTGTCATTTTTGGTTAAAATTCTATTCACAGGTATAGAAAAGGATAACAATGGGATGATTTATATGCTATCAGTTGTTTTTTTTTTGCTGCTTGCTGTTTATTTGTTAAGATCTTTGTTGTCCTTTTTTTTTGTATCGATGATGCATAAAGGTGAGTGGAAGAAAAGGTTATGACAAGATGTATCTCAACATCATCAATTGTGTCGTCTTATTTGACTGGAAAAAAGTTGAGATGATTTCTTTGGTTTTCTTTTTGCCACCTCCTGTCAAAAGTTTATCGGTAGTGTTTTTTTTTTCTTCGATTTATTTTCAGTTGACGAGTTTATCTTTTTTTTTTTTTGCTCCTATTTATTGTCATTTTGATAAAGGGTACGTAAGTTGTGGCTTTTTTTTGTATTTGTCTTTTTAACTTATATGAACAAAATAAAATAATAGCTACAATTTTTAATATTACCGAAGCAAATGATAATTCTAATACTTACCACCGTATAACGCATTTGTAATGTAATATGTAATAAATATTATTCAACTTAGTAAACATATGATTTTAGAGTTTAATATTATTGAGATCACGAACAGAGATAAGTTTTTAGGTAAAGTTTTGTTGCAGAATTTGAGTAACATTGCAATTGGCAAACCTAAAAGTTTCAACCTTCACGTACTGGATCCCAATGTTCTTCAATCAGCAATTTATTTCATCACAGCCAATTAAGAACATTCGATAGATTTCTCAAAAAATTGAAAACCCATCCTTACAATGCTCGTTGCTCCATCTTTTGTTTCACTGCGGTAAGCTCAACCAATGCGCTTGAAGGTATACTAAGCATACAATTTAAGACGGTAGGACTTGATGAAATTCCTCCAACTTTTTTTGAAAATAATTTTCACTTTATATTCCAAGTTAAGCTAAGGTTTTATTTTATCCGTTCCGAAAACTTCCAAAGGTAATGAATTCAGACCAATTTCTATCCTTCCCTTCTTATCTAAGGCATTTGAAAAGTTTCTATAAAAGTAAGTCGATCACTATTTTTGTAGACATAACCTTCTGACCACTAGGCATTTTGGATTCCAACAGAAACACTTTTATACACCTGCCGTTATGTGTGTTTCAAAAGAAATAGGCCATGATATAGATGATAATCAAGTTTCATTGTTAGAATTATCTAAGGCCTTTGATATGCTATTTGACAAGCTATCTGTATTGTATAATTTTTCGCTGTGTCAAACTTAATTTTTCTTATCTAACGGATGGGGTGCAAGTAGTGGCCATAAATGATAATTTATTCGAATTTTTTTCTATAACGACTGGTGTACCACAGGGATCGATCTTGGGACCTATTCTCTTCACACTGTATTTTAATGAGCTCCCAACCCTTGTAAAGTACTGATACATCAGTTAGTTCTAAGTTGTCTCTAAGATTGGCCCAGAACGGTGCTTACTATTTGAATAAGGATCTTGCTGAAATAGTGATCTGGTGAAATCATCCCATAAAATCTAATTGCATAGTAATCTCAAAAAAACAATTTCGGAAAATTCGTTTCCCACATCAATATTACATATAAATAGTGTAATAACCTCAAAACGAATTCATCTTTAAAATCACTTTAAATATAATGTCTTAATATTCATAGACGTTCGAGTGTGTACGTAAGTACTTAAACAGTTTGAATAGATTTTTCGCAATGCAGATTGTCTATTTTATAAATAATCCTTTGTCCTCCGAACAGGTTGTCAGCTTAATTTTATTAGAACAAAACAAAAACATCGGTAGAGGAGAACTGATGGTTCATAGTCACACTTTAGAGAGTCATTAATCATTCAATGCTGATGTATCAATTTTATTGGAATATTCCAGATAGGAATATCTATATACTCGTTTTTGGTAGATTTGAAATTTTTGCTTCGGGAATTCTTGTTATGTGAGTAGACAGAGTAAATGAACGTAAACGGGTAAAAGTCTGTTAGAGGTAGGTACTGTCTGTTTACTTTGAGGTTGAAAATTTAATTTTATAAAAAAATTTTAAAAGTACATATAAAGGGTGTATTTTTAGAGATATGGAACCTTTAAATGGAATAATACAGGGATTAATTTTCAAAACTGACAAGAAATTGAATTTATTCGAAAGATAATCTATTGGCATTATAATTTAAATATGATTTCTGGCATATGACCGCCACGGCTGGCTCGGGCAAAATTTAATCTGAAGGTCCAATTTTCGATAACATTTTCCAACATTTGTGGCCGTATAGCGGCAATAAGGCTGCGAATGTTCTCCTCCAAGTAGTCGATCGTTTCGAGGTTGTCGGCGCAGCGCAGACTTAATATATCCCTACAGGAAATTGGAGGCCAATTCACGGATCCAAAACGTGAAAGTATGCGGTAAACAAAGGTTTCCTTTAATGAATCAACTGTGGCACGAACTGGGTGCCATGTTGCGTCGCGCCGCGCCGCGCTGTCTCGTTAAAACCAGAGCTTCTGTACATCGTGGTTGTTCATTTGAGGAACGAAAAGTCAGTAATCATGGCTCTATAGCGGCCACAATTTACTGTAACGTTCTGGCAAGCATCTTTTTTTTAAGGAAGTGGGAACCAATGATTCTACCAGCCCATAAAGGACGCTAGGCAACCAGTTTTTCTGGATGCAACGCAACGGTGTATCAACATAACTTTAGGATTATCTTAACTCCAAATACAGCAGTTTTGTTTATTGACGCCATTCAACCAAAGTTCACCTTCATCTCTAAAAAAAATTCTCTTATGAAAATCGGGATCAACGGCAATCTTGTTTACAACGACCCTACGCTTTCTTGTTCAGGCGTCAATCTGTACAAACTTAACACAAAAAACTCAACAGCTTTTAAAATGGCTTCCAGTGAAAAGAGTGCTGCCAACTTAAAGTTCTATAAACGTCCGAAAAAACACCAAGATGAAATGGCGGATATCAATAAAATTTCAAGTGTTTCTAAGGTTTGGGCTGCTGAATATTCAACAAGGCATTTTTCGTGCTATTTTAAATGTTCCAAAAAAGTCATCAAGGCTCTATCAAAGCTTAAAATATTTTTCAGTAGTATGTACAATAATTCATAAAATTTCAAGTTTTCTTTCCTTTAATAACTAATAAAGTTCGAAAAAAAAACTTTACTCTTTCACTCATTATTATCAATAAAAAAAATTATATTTTCATAAAATTAAATTCCTTATCCTTAACCAAATCTCTGCCAATTGTAGAAAACACTATCTACTTATAAAATTGAAATGCCTGCAAACGCAGACAAGTGAAAAGCAGCACAGACAAAGGAATGTAGTTATATGGCCCCCATCTCTTCCGCAGGAATGATTGCCCTCTTCATTTTAAGCCAAAGGACCACTCTTCCAATTTTTCACTCTAGGATTTATATCAATCCAACTTGGCTGCTGCGATACACATCGTCATCGTGTCGTCGTTGTCGTCATCGTCATCGTCGTATACATACATATAACAAACTGGACTTGTTCGTGTTCGCTATATTATGCCTCCTTTACTCAGAACTGATGTCTTCAATCTGTCGCACCAGTTCTGATGACAAATTTTCACAAATAAAGGATGTTCCACTACCAGCTCTTCTTCAATATCCTTTTGCCTATAACTATACTGCAAGAAAGGCTTCCCGCTGTTTTTTTTTTTTATATTTTTTATTTTTTTTTTCTGTTGGAATTTTTAACCGAAGAGCGTGTCCTTTTTTGGGAGGAAAATCGCATCATATGCTTTCCGAACACGTCTCTGGTGAAAATTTGAGTCACGAAAACAATTTCGAGAATTGGTCTGTTACTTTTGTTCGTTTCAGTTGTTTTCGTTTTCCTTGTTTTTGTTGTTGTTGTTCTTGTTAGTTCACTCAATTTTTACCACCATTGTGTTGTGATAGAAGAAATCCTTTCCTTTCCTTCTGAATTCGATGTCGTTCAAAAAAACAAAACAAAAAATATTCTGAGTATTGGTAGTAAAAGAGGTAGGTACTTTGAGAAATTTAAATATAAACAACTTGTAAATTTTGTGGTTTTGGTCCTTATACATAGATATTCCTTAGGGAAGGGAAATTATACAACAATGGCGCGTTGGAAGTTCGATAACTGTAATTTTCAACAAAAATGCAGTTGTTTGTCCAATTTTTTTTGCTGTCGGACGAATGATGAATTTAGATTAGGATAATGATTCTTTTTATCATCATCATCAGTAAGGACCCAAATTTTAGAACAAGGAATTTGATGGCTATTCCTTTCTATGTAAAAAGGACCTCTTCTTGGCATTCCAAATCATCATTACCTACTGTGCTACTATGTTCAGCTCTCTTGTTCAGCCTCATATTATACAAAAGGATGATGCATGATGGGAAATCAATTAAAGGAACCCGACCACAAAATTTTTGGCACACTCAAATCCTTATGTCTTCAATTCAATGATGATGATCATGTGGATATTATATCAAGAGGTGCTGGCTTTGCTAATATACATAGAGTCCACGAACGACCCATTAACCCTTTAGTTTTGCATTTTGGGTGCCAAAACCTGGCATTGAGCAAAACGAAAAAGGATCCAGAGTCCTTTTTTCTTATATGATTTTTCGTCTGTGTGCCCTGTCAGTGTCATTAGTTCCAGATAATTTACTTAGTCGTCCTGTGCGAAAGGTTTTACATTACAGTGAACAATTTGAAAAGTAGTGGATTACCACAGAATGGAAGAGAGGATTGAAGAAGAACAGTTTTTGGACGGGAGCTGAAGGATCCTTTATCTCTATTCAATTCGCTTCCGTTTTAATGTTGGGTTTTTTTTGCAAAAGGATATGATTTGTTTTTTTTTTTTCTTTTAGTAAAATTCTCTGGGATACTTTATTATTCCATTCCTAGTTTGCTCTTCCTCTCTCTCTGGGGTCTGATATTTTTTTTTCCAAATGTATTGTGGCTGTGAATTGAAGGATGAATTATGATGCTTATTGGATACTGATGGCAAAAGGTAGTTTGGTTGAAATTCATTGAATTCAAACTGATAATAATGGGGTTAGGGAAAATGCATTAAAAAATTGAATGCAACTGACAAGTGGCTGTGAGTAATTGTTTTCTTATGTCAAAATATTACTCTCTTCTTTGATGTTTGATGGTGCAAATAAATTGGAAGATGGTGGTGGTGCACAGATAAAATATCTACATATACCAACTAACACCTATTTGGGTTTTTGGAAAATGAGAGTTTAATTTTGTGACATTTGGGTAAAAGTGAGTAGCAAATTCAATTTTTAAATGTCAATATAATGATTTTTTAACTTTGTCTTGATAAAAGTTTGATGTTAGATGAAATTAAAAACTTTCTGTGTTATGCTTTAGCTTTTTCTAGGCCTGAAATTGCAATCTTAAATTTACTAGAATAGTAATTGAAATTTAAAAAAGTGAATTCTCAAAAAATTTACATTTTTTTCGAATTTCAGCTAGTCAATTTTGTATCCTCATATTAGAGTTAGCGTTAGCGTCTTTCCAATTCTGGGGCAAAGGATAAGGAGGAAAATAATTCCAATCATGTTTTAAGTCATGTTTTCACTTGGGACTATATTCTCTACTGGGCAAGTTTTTGACTCATCGAAAATTTCGTACTCAAGATATCTGTTTATTGATATATTGAGTTAATTGAAAGTATTCAATAATTAAATTTTCAAACAATAAATTTAAAATTATTTTTCGAAAATTAAATATTTCAAAATTTCGTACTCAAGATTTCTGTTCATTGATATATTGAGTTAATTGAAAGTATTCAATAGCACCCTTAGCTTTTCATATTCGTTTCCAGATTCACATCCCTGCTCTTTGGACGTGGAACTGAAACGGCTAAATATGATAAGTACATTAAATTCTGACTTAAACAGCATTGTACAATGGGAAATAAAAAATCGAGTAGAATTTAATGCTTCGAAAACTCAATGCTGCCTTCTGTCGTTAAAGCGAGACTTACCCCTCCTGCCATTATCTATGAGTGGCACTTGCATCGAAGAAACTAATCAGCTTGCGATTTTAGGTATGTGTATCACAAACCATCTTTTGTGGAATGATCACATACCTAACGTCGCCAAAAATGCCGCAAGATGTTTAGGTTTCCTTTGGAGATGCAAGAACTTCTTTTCCCCTTCTGATCTGGCTATTATCTATAAAAGTTATATACGTCCAAAGCTTGAGTATAACTCCCAACTCTGGGCTGGTGCTCCAGCAACTTACTTAAGCCTCTTGGACAGTATACAAAGACGAGACTTCAAAATGATCGGAGACAGGAACATCATCGATACTTTTACGTCACTCGAACACCGGCGTAACGTTTCTTGTCTCTCGCTCTTTTATCGTTACTTTTACGGTAAGTGCTCAAATGAAATAGCCAGTTGCATTCCTCCCCTTAAACGATTCAACCGTAATACTCGCGCTTCCAGGAATGCTCATCAGTTTACTCTTGGACCCAATTTCGGTTGTAATGTCAAGTATAGGGATTCGTTCTTTAGCCGTACTACGCGAATGTGGAATTCGCTTCCACGTTCTGTCTTTCCCTCTCATTGTGATATACAGAAATTTAAGACTAATGTTCACCGACATCTCTTTTCACATCCCCTCCGACTTACCTAAAGCTCGCACTGTGTTTTTGACATGTAAAGGGTACATAAAATCTCCTTTTGTGCGCGCTAAATATTAAAAAAAAAAATTGAAAATATTTTTGTATGTTTTTTTATTTAAAAATGCTAACTTTGTATGTCTCTATATTAAAAAATGTGCAAAAACTGAATGTGAATTAAAAAAAAAATTCAAAATCGTATGAATAAGACAACCAATTTGTTGCAAAGTCATACATAATTATGTTCAGCAAAAAAACATCGAACGAATTTTAGCTAAACTCAAAATAATTTAATGGGGCATATTTATAGTCAAACTTTAGAATCGAGTCCAAATGGCCCCGAGTCTTAAGTTAATACACAGGTTAGAAACAGCTGCTATTCATAAAAAATTTGGAAGCTCTATTTAGTAAAAAACAGAATTCTACTACAATTTTAGTACTATTGCCTGTCAATCCATTACAATCCATCTATTTTTTGACAGATAGAAAAAAACAACATTGTCAACCGTTTTTAAGGACTGAGCTCCAGTTTATCTTTTGGACCCGGGTTTAAATTGTCTATGAATAACGTAAACTCCAGGTTAGCTTAGAAGAGGCAAAGAAACTACTTGTCAGACGACTATGAATATGCCCCAATGTGTTCCCTACAATCCAACATTCGTCTGTCATAAATCAATTTCCTTTTCGTCATGAAAGCTTCCGTTAAAATTTTTCATTTCATTTATTGCAAAATATATACTTTTTGCAAACGAATGATTCGATTGCAGTGGTCAATAAAAAGTTCGGAGAATATTTTCGTTTGCCACAATGAGCACATTCGAACTGAACTTAGAACGAATTGGAATTTTCATAATGTCATTGGTTCAATGAATTACCTTTTGCGTCAATTATTTGACATTTGCTTCAAATAAAAAACTTTTACAAGGATTGTAATAACTTTTCGTTTTCTGCAAATAAAATAACTCCAAACGAGAAAAGAAACATTTTGGGATGGTTCAATTATCGAAAATCATCTTTCAAATTATTTAAGTTTGAACATGTTTTTAGATACCTAATGATGGAAGAACTATGTAAGTCGATTTTTTAAATTTAATTTTAAAAATATATAATATCTTTAATCCACCTCATTCTATTAAATTTCAAGTCTTCTCAAACAGACCCCATCTGTTGTACCTATTACAAGTACTCGGACTTTGAATTAATTTTCACAAATTTTTCAAAAAAAAAAAAAATAACGTTGAAATATCTTTTGAAAGAAGATAACCAAAAAGCATTAACTACACATGCTTCGAGAGCGCCTCACGACCACGACTGTGTCGTCGTTAAGGCAAACTTTTAATCAATAAAAAATTATTTTTTATGAAAATTGCAAAACTTAATTCAAACATATTTTTCGTTTGGTTTTTTTTTTTTAAGGACACTGATTTACTATTTTTTTTTTTTCATGTCAGACCAAGGACATCAGAATGTGCCACAAAATCACTTCCATTCAATTTGGAACATTCTGTGCCTGATAAAATTAACTGATTACAAGAGTTTCGCGAAATCCTTTTTGTAAATTCAGAAGAGATGGTTTTTCTTTTTGCTGTTAAATCCATTTCGTCTCTCATTTTTTTTTTTGCATTTTATCCTGTAGATTGTGCGGATTCTAGAATCAGTCGTTTGTGGGTCATTTTGAGGATTTTCCTAGAGGACATTGTTATTCATCAAGCGTTTTATAACTATTTTTCTTTTAACTTGTTCCCTCGACGAAAACGACGACGACAACGACAATGGTAAAGTGACGACGGACGACAATGGATGGAGAGTGTTGGGATAAGTATACAACTTTCGAGGAGTCAGCTACGCATTGGGAGTTGGGACGGACCATTATCACTGCAATAAAAATATTTTCATTTGTCACAGTGACGCCACTTGGAAGTTAAATAAAAGACCGCGAGGGGATAACAAACAGAACAGAGAGTTGTACGTGGGATAACTTATCTGATGGTTTGGATTGTACTGGGGCATGTTTTTTTGAATTTCTTGAAGTATATTTCCATCCAGAGAGGAGTTGATCGCATGTTAAGATACATAGTAGTTTTCTGGGGTGGTGATTCGTTTGTAAAACGAGACAACAACAAACAAAACAAAAAAACCGCCAATTATTGGACTTGTTTATAATTCGAATGTACCCATTTACGCCATGGGAATTTATTAGCTGACTAAGTGCGGCGTAGAATTTAAATTATGGGTAAACATTTTTTTTTGTTAAAAGTAAGTTAATGTTTAGGCACACCAGACGGAGCATGCAGTAAAATTGCTCAAACTTGATAAAGGATTCAAGTAACTTAAATTTACCAAATTTCAGAAGACGACCTTTGAGCGTTCCATGAAGAACCAGGGCTTAAGTGACTCACTCTCAACCATTCCTGTGTGCGTGGTTATTGCATAAATGGAGGGGACGTACAATTTTATTACGAATCCAAACGGCAAAAGTTAGAAGCAATCTATTCTTGGCAAGTGACACTCACGAAAAAGTCGTCGATTTCTCCCAAAAGACAGCAGCCCGTGAACAAAATGTTTCTGTTGGATGTTGGATGGACGAGACCTGGGAATCAAACCACGGGCTATTGCGAGAATTCCTATACCAATGTTTGGAGAAAGTAATAATGTCAAGCAGAATACCATTGGAATCGGTTGGTTTAATATCCAAAAGATTAAAATAATGCCGATTGATTTTTTTTTTATATTACAAAGTTATCAAGTTCAAAGCAAACAACCAATCCAGTATCATTCCGAAACCTATACTCACCTACAATTCCAAACTCATATTGCATTGTCATTAACATCAAGGTGTACCCTTTGCTGCGTGGATATGAGTAATCCCTTAGATAAATATTGATGGAAAAAAAAAATACTAAAAATAAATCACAACTCATGATAAATTTTCTACAACTTCTAGAAAAACCAATATATCTGGGCGTTTAAAAAAAAAAATAAAAGGAGAAAAAAAAATATTTTATTGAATTCGTGACAAAAATATTCCAAAAATTCAAACGTGTCACATGGTAAACATTTGCACAGATGAAAAAGCTTACAAAAAAAAGAAAATAAGAAAAAAAAAACCAACGAATGAGGTAGGATGCATCTATAGCACACCATCAGTAAATGTACGTGCTAAAGTCCTTGAAAGAGTTCTGACATGAGTACCTCTACCTATAGTTGTTTTCAATGTGTTTGAATAGAAATTGAAGTGATACCCTACGTCTACGTCTACGTATACATATGTACAAACCAACATTTGAAATTTTTCAAATTAATTTTTAATCGTTCATATTTATGTACCTAGGAGTAGGTACCTATGTATGTACTTATATCGTATTTGAACTTTTTAAACTTAAAAGAATTAAGTATATGGACTTTGACAATAAATATATTTTTGTTCGTTCTTTTAAATATGGAAATACTTCCTTGGAACACGTTTTTTTTCAAATTGTTAGATAGGACAGGGCGGTGATAGTTGGACCACTTTTTACGTTACAACAATGGAGCTAGCATCAAAAGATTGTACAGACTTCTGACTTAAAAATAAAATTTGAAAAAAAGAAACTATACGTTACCACAGATTAATAATGCTGCCTTAAATGGGTCAAGTCCAAGTGGCCCAACTAGTCCAACTATCGTCTCACCTGTGTCGAGATTAAACTATTTTGGCGAGTAAAAGGAGATGATCATCATTTACTCACTTTTACTAGCTTACTCACTTTTACTAGCTAAATCGCTTTTCAGTGAAAAGTGACTCATCTCAATTGAATTAGCTAAATCTCGGTACTGGTTTGGTGGACATATTTCATCATACTCATAAAACTACTTAAAACTATTCTAAAGTCTGTAATTTGTATTGGTGTGGTCCAACCCTTCTCTTTGGTCCAACTAGCCCCGCCCCGCGGCCTACCCTACTCTATTAAGTTTTACTATAAGACGTTTCATTTTGTGGAAAAATTGATTTTGGAATAGCATTCACATTAAAAAATATCATATTAAACAAAACAGCACAACTAACATGACTGGTACTTCTATGTATGAAAGATGCCCAGAGAACCTGGTGCCAAAGGCAATATACTATTATGGAACAAAACCGGTGGGTAGTTTTAGGAAGTCAACCCGATTAATCCCACAGATGGAGCCACAGCCCCGTTTTATAATTACCCGTCAATTAATAGGCTTACCGGTTGGCACTTCCATTCAATCGTCCCCGGTAAGGCGTGGGTTTCGAAATGTTTGCCGGCTCAGTAGAATTGCCTTCTCTCACTAGAACATTCCACTTCTGAAACTGGTTGGCCTCTGGCCAGCTAACGCTTTTAATGATTTTAAATATAAATTCGAAATGATGCCGGTTTCACGCACTAAAAGAGATGACTTCCGAGATTGCTGGGAAGTTACTAGATGAGTGTGAAATGGGTCTTATTGTGAAGCACCGATGTGTTAGAGTTGTGGCCCCAGTCGATATCATTTCCAAACAATCGAAGGCAGAACATTAAAGGGCATAATAACCTTTTTCTGTTATAGAAACTGAACTTATTTTTCCTAATCGTTTTTTATGTACTGAATTTAAACCGAGCTCAAAAATATTCTAATCAGCGAAATCTGCGGAAAAGTATGTCTAACAAACTAATACACGAAAAAAATTTTACAGTTATGTTCATCAACAAGTCCCAAAATATACCTAAAATTTGACAAAATCGGAAAAGGAAAGTGGCTTTGCATAAGATACACCAAGTTTAAGCTTTTTACGTGGGGAGTCAATTAAAAAAACGGTTCAACATACTCGTTAACAAAAAATAATAAAAAACACAATGTAAACAGTTAGTAAATCAAGCAATTCCTTTTATCAGAGCCAAAAAAATTTTAAATTATTTTTTTTTTTAGAAAACATTTGCAAATTCAAAATTTGAAAAAAATATGTTTTTTAAATAATAGAAAATTTCAATCAATTAAGTTCCAATTTTACATTCAATAGATACTGTATTTTATTTCAAATTCCCAAAAATGTATTTATTTATTATTTATTTTATTTTGTTTGTTACTCCTTTTTTTACACACGATGAAATCCTTTTTTTTTTTAAAGTCCGTTTTCATTGAAAACCTTTAAAATATTGGGGAACTTTTCGGGAGCCCTCTTTTTAGTTTGGTTATTGTGACAATTCAACCTCACTAAAACACGGCTATTAAACATTTTATTTGCAAGAGATATATACTTAAAAAAATAAAGTTGAGTATACGCCCCAATGTCCCCTGAGTGCTATTGTATGATTATTAAGTTATTTCAACACTGGATTTGTTTAACTGTCTTTATACTTTCTGTAATGGTAATATTAAGAAGTGTTCCCTCTTCATGGCAATAGAAAATTTGATTGAAGGACAAATGTGGGGAGTGAAGTGAAATTACTCCAATTATTATATATTGAAAAATCAAAATAAAGATAAAATACAAAATTATCTAGTTAATTAAATCATTTTCCTCTTCTTTTCGATTAAATGAAAACATTAATAACTCGCCCAGTATCATTATAACCCCCATTAACTTAAGGATTCCAAAAAAAACTGTGTATAATATAAAACAACCAAAAAGAATTCATTATCCTTATGCTATACATCCGGATAAACTGTCTTTTCTATCCAGATCCCCAGACCAACTTCTAGACCACATTTCACATTTTCACTTTTCGTCCAAACACGCAAAATAATAAAGCTATACACAACAATATAAAAAAATTAAAAAAAAAAATTGAGCTATGTACCACCATCACGACGACAACGACGACGACGAATAAGAAGAAAGTTCGTCCTGCAAAATAACCACAAAAGGCTGGAGGAAAATTTGTTCGTGCAACGAGAAAACTTTTCGCACCATCCATCCATACAACTTTGGCCAACGAACGCTTTATTGTCTGAAACCAAAGTAACCACAAAACGTCATATGGAAAAAATGACTCTTTAAAAATTATTATGTTTGATGATCTATGTGTAGTGTATAATAATAATATATAAAGTATTTTGGTCCTTGTTCATGATGGTCGTTTCCCTTCCTCATCATCATCATCATCATGAATGTTGGTGGATTATAGGTAGGTCAGTTTATGGATTTAATGAGTCACCAGAGAAACAAAAAAATTGTTTTTACGGGGGAAAAGTAAACTTATAGTCACAGGATGTTGCCCCAAAAAAATAGTCAGTGTGCTGTTGTTAAGATTATGTAGAATCATAAAAATTTTGATCAGTATGCGTCAAACCGTTTGAAAGTCAACTGAAAACCGAAAATCCGGTTTAAAATTACCTACCTAGGGTCACAAGTAAAAATATTATCTTGAGGAAAAAATAGAGGCCTCTTATTATTAAAAAAAACGATTTTTGAAAATAGATTTTTTGAGTTTGAAAAATAACTCTTTTTTTCATGAAGTTCATCATTGGAGCTGCGATTGGACGAGAAAATTCCCAATATTTTTTTAAGACATCCAAGACTTGCCAAGTGTTGCATCCATAAAGGGGTACGGATTCAAAATTGGAGTGGAACAGTTTTACCTTGGTACAATCGAATACCGAACGCAGCCTTTGGTTTCCAAGATTTTGAAAATTTTCTATATTCTCTACTGGGTGTCCACAAATATCTACTTGAATATGTGAAGAAGTTCCAAGGCTGATCCTTTTTCTTTTTGTATGAATGTCCACTGTTATAAAAAAAATGGTATATTGCGTTTGAGACGTGACAATCTTTCAAAAACCATTCAAAAAAGTAGGCACTATATGTAATAAAAGCCAAGCGAAGTTCACTGTTTTGAGAGAAATGAGTTTTTAAAGATTTTAGACGTTGAGTTGGAATCAAAAAAAAATAAAAACAATTTGTTTTTATGACAGTTGGCCAATCAGAAGCTCTGAAAATGATAGTTCAGATCTGTCAAAAGATTTTCGGCGCCCAAGTCATCGTACTCTCCTAATTTTGCTAGCCTTCAATAAAAACTGGTTTAGATTTAAAAATATTGAATTTTATCCCCACCCTGGAAATAGATCTCAAAAGCACTCTTTAATATTTTTACGATTGCCACATTCCTCATTTTTAAAAGTGTTCGCCCTACAATACAACACACAAATAGCTTACTACCTCTATGTTGCCGTTAAGTTTATGAATAAATCCGCAATAGTTGGTTCCAAGTGTTTGTTACGAGTAAATCCCACGCAAATGTGGCAAAAAAAAATACCGTACACGTCGAAAAGTGTAATAGTTTAAAACGGCTTTGAAGAGGACCATTATTAGGTTTGTTTCCGTTTTTGCTGCATTCATTAACTCACCAACGATCTACTACAGTTCGTTCGCCTGCACATCAGCAGAGTGTTGAAAGGAAAACCATTTAAACTTCAGTCATCCGGTTGGCGGAAAAGGATGAAAGTGAGGTTTTGTCTGAGCATTTGCCGCAACATGTGCTTCATCCGGTAAAAAGCCGGCCGCCGACACTTTCTATGATTTGGTTGCAAAAAAAAATAAGGCAGGTTGTATGGCAAATATGTACGAGATATATAGATGTACTGTACACTATTCTATGAATAGTCGTTGTATAGAGAAACAGTTTGCCGTTATCTCTCTCTGTTTTTTTGTTCCTATTTCACATTTTGAAACTTTTTCGCTGATAGCGCAAAAAAGAAAGTTAACGAAAAAAAAAAACAAATGGTGCAACAAGAGGAAGAATGTGATTGAATTTCTGATTGTGGTTTGAGCAATGGAACATGTGTACAGACTGTACGAAATTGGACATTATGTTTTCATCGATTCAAATGTTGTCTACTGTGGAGGAGGAAAACGCGATTTGTTGGTAATAGACTGGTGCATGAAATGCATGTTAAACAAGTTGATTTTTACACTTAATAAAATATGAACATCGAATTCGTTTGTTTTTAATTAATGAAGTGAAAGTGCAGAGGATTTTAGCGAACGAATTTTTTAATAAGAAAATGTTGACAATTACAATTGCCGGAAAATAATTAGGTTAGTATATTCTACCTTCTCTTTTTTTATAATAAAAGGTATTAGGCATTTTATAAGGAATCTATAATAGTTTATAGCCATCTTAAGATTCTGCCAAAACCAACGCGAAAAATTCGCTTTCAACGGCGAAACAACAATCGTGTCGACAACAGAATTTGCGTTGCTTGGATTTGCAGTACTGTGTTTCATTTCTCTTTACTCATTTGCAATGAAAAGAAAAGAAAAGAAAAGAAAGGAAAAGAAAAGAAAAGAAAAGAAATGAAAAGAAAAGAAAAGAAAAGAGAAGAAAAGAAAGAAAACACTGCACTACAGTTCCCAACAAAAGCAGCACGAATAAATACGTGTGATTGTCAATCAATGTTTCGTCCTCGTCAGGGATGTTATGCGTTTGTTTGGTAGATGTACAACAAAAGGCTTGAACATGTAGGTTGGTCAAAGACAAGAAAAAAAAAATGAATGGGAGGGTGGTGTACATGACCAAACACGTACGTTACGCTGACCACCAAAAGAGCGGGTAAATTCCGAAATTTCACAAAATGATGCTGTTTTTGGGGTTCCTGTTCTTTAAGAGTTTCCAATTCAAGTTGTTTCACTTTCTATTTTTTGTTCATTTTGTTCTTACGAATAAATGAGTGAATCCCAAAAATTTCAAAGCAATTTGATTCGCTACACCACATTCGCTTTATTATCTAGAATTTAATTTCAAACCATTTATGTAGTTATAAAATATTTTCTCTTTAAATACATCATATGGTCTAACATGAAGTAACACAACATTCTTTTGACTCCCTGTTAATTGTAAAAAAGGCAACCATTGCCTTTAGAGCAAACCAAATAGTTATTCGACCGCGAATTCTATAAGCACAACTTTTAAAAATTGCGGTTAGATTGTGACTGTGTCTATAGAAAAAAAAAAACTACAAAATAAAATAAATTTTTGTTTTGAAGTTATGAGACAAAACTTTTCCACAATTTGGTTTCGTCTATATTTCCTATCTTGCCACCAATGTGTTGTAAATATCCTACATCGACCACCCATAACCCATATGCACAGACAGAACAAAACATTTACACATTTTTACCTCCCCCAAGCTGCTGCTCCCGCTCCCCTCATCCTTATTACCATCCCAGAATGATGACAAATCTTTTCGCTTAAATCCTGATGAAGTGCATTAAAGGAGCAAACTTTCTGCACTCAACATACACGGACGAACTTTCTAACAACTAACAACTACGCCACACTATATACCGTCTCCGCGAAACAAGCGAATTCAATTACAACAGGCAGCATCTTTCAGTACAGAAGTGTTTGGTGTTGTTACTTTCCTGCCATATCATCTTGCCTCCTTCAATCTTCAAGGACGACCAAGTCTGTTCATTTGGTTTTGGTGGATGATGCCTATATTTTGTGGATTCCTTAATTGGGTGATAATGAAAATTGATTGTTTTCATTAGCCAACTCCCTTGTCTCGTCTCGTCGTCATCCTATGAAGATACGAACATAAGATAATAAACGAAAACCTATTGTCCTTGAGGCATTAAAGGATAATCCACTCATTTTAGCCAAAAGTTTTTTTTTATACATAACAGACATCGGTATCTATAGATACTCAATGAGAAGTCACTTTGTGGATATAAAAGGGAATGTGCTATCCGAAACTAGATTCACACAGGATTTCTTTTGACAACGAAAAGAGGATGCAATGGGAAATATTGAGTTGACAAGCATAATCCAGCTCAAATTGAGTTCGAACGATGAGAGCGAGATAGGTCTTTGGCGAAAAGGACGACCGACAATGACGATGAAAGCGATGAAGACGACGATGGCAGCCAGCTAGCAGCAACTGTGACAACGACAAGAAGTGATGCAGAAATCAGATATTCGGAGATAAGACATATTACAGGTCTGTGTTTGCGTCGGTGTGATGTCCAGTAGGAAAGTGTCCTGCAGACGGCCATAATCTTTGGCCCTTGCAAAACTAAATATTGGTATTACCAGATTAGGTCAATTCGTTGGGCTTTGCGGGACATGAGTTCTCTTGAAGCCTCAGCATCAGCATCACACACTGTTATAGAGAGGATGCTGTGGTAGGTGGGTGGCAATGAATTGAAAGATGAGAAAGTGTTTCGACCTCCCTTGGGATGGATTTTCCCTAAAGTGGTCTAGAGTTCGGTTGATTCAGGAAACAACTATAGCTACCTATGTATGTACTATATGTGTGGGGTTAACTTTATGTTGTATATAAGAATGGTGTCCTGAATTACGTAGTTTTGTGGCAATTGAGCCACAATTGAATGAGGTAAAAGTTGAAGGGTGCCTAGCAAGTTATTTGGCGAAAATCTATAGCAAAGTTATCTTCATCAGAATGGATTGGGGTTGTCGCCTTGGGACATCCGTCGGTAGTCGGTCGTCTGTCTTTCGTTAGAAGGTTACAATAACACACTACTTCTTGTTCATTGACGAGGTTAATTGGTGAACTTTCAGTTCGAAGAACTTTTTTTTTTTTTTTGAAGGGCAAACGGTTCAAAGCTATTGTGTTTATAAACCTTAACATTCCTCAGTATTGTGAACTGGAGTAGAAGTAATAGGAAGGTACATTGAGAAATAGGTTAAAATGCTAGTATTGATTATTTCGATTAGTCTCAAGATCGTAAATCATAATTTTGAAAATCCATCTTTCTGTCTGTATTTCGAACTTCAGTCTTAACCCGAGAAGCGATTGACTCCAAACTATTATAGCTGAGATTTAAAAGGAAAAATTAATCGGTTTAAGCTGCAAAATTTACGATACCTGTTTATAAGAAAAAAACTTAAGTTTCTCCAAAAACGTCTATAACAATTTTGATGAAATTTAAAAAAAAACATGCAGACACATTTTTTGGATATTTGGTTTTAAAAAATGTGTACTCGAAGTTAAAAACTTAAAATTTGAACGTTTATGAAATCACTCATAAGGCAAAAGTTTGGCAAATGAAGATATTGGCTCTATACGAAAATCGAAGTTTCTTTTGCCTATTTAATTGGGTATTTAAAAAATGAGGCCCTGCAATTGATTATTTTGGAAATCATCTGGTTTTGTTACGTTTATAATAACCAGAGTTGTAGATTGGTCATTTTTTGACAGGCTATAACGACGGAATTCTGAGGTTGCAATGAGTATTAACGATATCTTCTTTTTTGCATCATAATAGTAACTGAAGTTTCTATGTACCCTTTGTATATAAATTAGGTTCTATAGGTATGCAATGATGTACCTCAAAACAAGATTGATGAACTTCACGTAAAGATGCGTAAAACTATAATCGACGAAAGCTAAATAAAAGGAATAACAATATCATCACTTCGGAGAAGTTAAACAAATTTTTATTTTTGCATATACATATGTATATTGCTAAACTTCAAAATGGATGAAAATGAACATTAAACATTAAATACAGAGTGATGAAGAGTTTTTAATTTTCTTTTGAAAATTATAATAAAAAACCAACCGTGCTGAATTTGAAATAACTTGAGTATTATGTTGAAAAAAAGCAGCATAAATTTGTAAAAATATGAACAAAACAAAAGAGCTTTTCAAATGTCGTCTCTATTTCTATTATTCAAAAACAGTGCAAAAAATGAACTGACATCCGTTTCATTTCATTCGTTCCGAAAATAAAAACTATATTTCTATCTCAGAGTCATCTAGTGGTATTTATCATAAGCTTCATGTCACATTTGACACAAGCAACACAAAAAAAAAACAAAAACAAATGATTTTTTTTTGACATTTCTTTTTGGTTGCGCACAAAATAAAGAAAAAAAAAACTTTTTGTTTATCAATTTTAGTGACAACAAATTAATTTTCTTCTAAATTCTTGCCGTCTGCTAAGTCTCAAACAAAACACAGGGACTCATAAGTATTATGTCTATATCGCTGGATGTAAGTTTTCTATCCAGCGAAGGCTTCTCCATTAAACCACCTGCAACGATATTCGATGAGATCGAAGGTCTCTTCGCCACAGACAAGGTAAACTATTCAAAATATCATCAGCAATTTCTTGAAAAAAAAATTGTACATATTTCGATTTCTAGGATTTTCCTCCACATGTGCCATTGTTCACTCCAAGTGAAAAATTAAATTCACATTTTCACAAGCCCCAAGAAGTCCCCTCGTCACTTCACGATGACAAATCATGTGCAATGCCCTCGCTGGTTAGTTCAGATTTTCTCCTCAACGAAGAAGCCCACGAAGACCAGCAACTGTTTATCGTTGAACCAGATGGACTCAAACCTATCACATCACCATTTATGGTTCCGGGAATCTATAAGAGAATCCCACACTCAACGAGAATTGAATCGGAACAAAGTGCAGACAAGGTAACATCGAAAAATGTTTTTATTTGTTCCACCGAAAAAGCAGGAAAGATTTTGGCTGCCAATCTATTCAAAGAGGCATATATTAATTTAGAGGAAGAAGCCTTAAACCCTGAGCCATCATCGCCTGGAGTCAATGAAACTGTTACTCCCCCAGTGTCAGATAGTTTGACAATGTTAGCGTACGACATCCTCAAGCTTTCGAACAGAGATAACATTGTTATCGATAGGTGAGTTGAATTTTGTCCAAGATAAAAAGTAAATTCTTTGAATTGTCTTTCTGCTTTAGAGAAAGGAACGAGATTATCCGCCACGAAGGAGAACTCAATAGGAAGACTATTTATAGATTCTTGACACCCAAAACTCTAGGATTGTCATCGGAGATGCTGGCGTCTCTGATTAAAAACGAATCCCAACGAGAATGCCTGTCTCCAGTTAAATCCAAACGAGGAAGACCTCGTAAAAACAAAGACCCTGGCAGACCTCCTGCTAATAGTCCACCAGCAGTAACGACACCACAATCAACTCCAGTGGTAACTTCTCCTGTAAAAGTCCGAAGAACACGCTCAGGGCGGATAGTTAAGTCTGCACTCGAACCACCTCCTCCTCCGCTTCCTGAACCAGAACCCGATAATGCTGAGCCTGAAAATGCCGCCTCGTTTATGCGAAACTTTCTGCGAGATTTGAAAGACTCCGAATACCGTTCTAAACCAAGTCCAACATCCCTGCCAGAGTCACCTGTTCGTGCGAAAACTCGAAATCTATCTGCTGAATCCTTCTGTCCTACGTGCAATAAAATATTCCTCGGCAAAAGGATGCAGCACCACTTCCAAGCGTTTCCCGACCACCGACCGAATGTGGAACGTCAGAAAATTCTTGAGGAGATGTCACTTTTTAAATTTCTCGTTGGTAAGGTTCAAAAGACATCGCAAGACCAACGTGCCGATGTCTTTCTTAATGAGATCACAGACCTTGTTGAACAACTTCAGGCGCGAAGTTCGCGAATGATCAGAAACACCTCCGGTCTGCAATTTGTCAATTCGAAAACGTCGAAAGTTCTTGGAATCCCTGAAGGTCATTATTCGCTCGATGTGAACTCTATTGATGCTCCCCCCGATCCAATTGTTCATTTTGAGAATATAGCACCTCCACCGGTGGTAGTTCCTCGATTGGATTACAACCTTAGCATGTCATTGGACGATATATCGACTGAAGCCAAATTGCATCTCTCAAGTGCGATTGCCTCCGAAGAGAGTCTCCTGCGAACTGTCGACGATCTCATGAAGGAAGGAATAAAGAAATTGGACCATGATCTCTTTCATCCGCCTCAGCCTCAAGTGATTCATTATGATCATGGAAGTGATAATGCCGTTGAAGCGGTCTCAATGAAGGAAACCTCACAAACAGCACCCATTCTTGATCTCTCATTGGATTTGTTTCAATTTAATAGTAATTAGAAAAGTAACAGGAAACTTTGTGTCGTCACAACGGTTGTTGGAGCTCAATAAATCATGTGTGCTCCTCTTAAATATGTTAAATTTTAAAGTAATTTAGTAAATTAAACGATAATAAAGCGGATTTGTTTCGTCGTTGTTAAAAATCTACCAAAATGGATGGGTATTTGTTCTTTGTACAAAGTTTTTTAGAAAAGGTGGCTAAGGTTTTATTGTTTGATGTTATGATCACAATGTCCGAGTTTTGTTTCTGCATATTCTTGCCTGTTGGAATATTCTGCCCTGAAAGTTTTTTTTTGTTTATAAGTTGGCAGAATATTTTTCAAAAACTTGGACATGCAATGGAGTTTGTCCATCGAAATTTTGGGGTTAAAAAAAAAAATGCATACAAAAGTGAAAATACAGTAAACTATTTTTAAAAAATTCAAATATAATTAAGGATGACGGAAGTTGAATAGCTAAATATTTTATTTTAAAGAAATGCAGCTTTCAGGCTGAAAAAAATAAGGAAACTGGAATTGATTTGTGGGCAGCTATCCTTGCGTAATGCGACACCAAAGCTATGTATGCTAAATCTTACTAAATAAGTTCTATAAAATTTAATTTACAAAGAAAGGTAAAAACAAAAAGTTTACAGTCAAGCAATATCTCATAATATTGTTTCAATAGAAGTTTTCAAAGGAAACAGGGGTTAAGTAACATGATCAAGAAAAACCTTTTCGAATAAGTTTATTGACAAAGTACTTGCATTAAATCCTTTAAGTTTTTTTTAATAAACAAAAATCATTTGATGGCTTAATAAGACCCTTCTTTGTATTTAATACTAGTTGGTTGACCTTGTTTTTTTTTTTGTCGTTAAATAACTTTGTAAGGGCCCTGGGTATGTTAAGTCGTCAGACAGGCGTTATAACATTTTTTTTTATTAAAAGCATTTTCGGGTTCCAAGGAATTTTCAAAACAGAAAATGTATTTAATTCTTACGAAAATTCTATGGTGCCGCAATAAGAATTGAAAAAAACTATTTTTCTGGAACCCGGAAATAAAAATTTGGTCGAAAAAGTAATTGTGAAAAGAGTTTTGTTGGAAAAAATGTTCATCCTCAAAAAAATGGGTGAAAAAAATTTTATCAATGAACTGCATTTGCGTTTTAACGATTTTCTATCGTCTAGAAAATATCTTCCAGACGATAGTGATTCTTGGTTTTCTTCAACATGACGATAATCGAATAATGGGTCACTCCAAAATTCATTTTTCCAATGTAAAAAAAAACTCAAAAAAAAAATTATTTAAAACGATTCTTATTGTAAACAACAAAACACTTTGTTTTTCAAATTTAGTGTTTGGTTTTTCAATTTTTTAATTTGTCTCTCCTAACTATTAGGTACCTACTAGTTATTCAAATATAACATAAAAATATGTGATTATTTTACGAATCCAAAATCGTAAACCATAGGTTTAGTATTTCAATTAATTGTAGGTATGTATATATAAAGTCCCCCAATGGCTTTTAAATGTCTCTATGTAATTAATTGCCCATTTCGAAGTTTCATACCTACTTATGAAAATGAGTTGTTCATTACGTCTTCATTTCAATTCATTAAAATGAAAAATCACGTAAGACGAAGACGTGTCTCTAAAGCCAGGACAATTTGTTCTGCAAATGCTGAAGAATTTTGCACAAACACAACTTTACATGGATTTAAATATATTGTTGAAAAGGATTTAACTGTATTCGAAAGAATATTTTTTTTATTTTCTATTGTTTTAGTGGCTATGGCAGCAGCATATTTTATATCGAATGTATATTCAAAATGGCAGAATACTCCGGTGATTGTCGGTTTGAGTGCTGTTCCAAATTTTATAACGAAATCTCCCTTTCCAGCGGTAACGATTTGTAATTTAAATCAAGCAATGAGGAGTAAAGCACAAGTTTTTCAAAAGTATGAGGACCTTTCTTATTTTAAATAAAATAAATCAAAACAAAATACCTAATCAATAAGTTAATATTGGTAATTGTTTTGTTTTTTTAATTTTATTAGTGATAGTCTTGAAAATTCAATGTTGCAAATGCTTTGTAATCGCGATGTGCCCTTAAAATATTCGAATTCAGTTAAAGATTGGACAATTCTAGAGGATTTTATTGAACAAGTAAGTATGGATATTATGTGTGTAATTAATATTTATTACAAATTTTTGGCAAAATATCAGTTCATGCAACTTCGTTACTCCGCTCCGCTTAGAGTATGTACATTCCAAAAAATTTAAAAACAGAAAAATATTTTAAGACTTTAAAAAATGAAATAAAAAACTTTGGTCTACAAAAAAAATCTAACAAAAAATTTGGTCAAAAATATAAATATATTTGAACAAAAAATAAAATTTTGTAATAAAAAATTCGACAAAAAGAAGTTTATCAGCATACAATGAAGGAGAACTAAATTTTCACAAAAAAAAATTGTGAAAAAAACATTCATCCTAAAAAAATTGCTAAACAAAAAAAAAATGGTCAGAAAAAAAAATTTGTTAGTACCTAATAAAAATTACCAAAACTTCCAAAAAAAGTTTGGGAAAAATGTTTAAAATAAATACCTACAGATAAAAGATTGTTAAAAAAGAAATCGAGGAAAATATGTCAGAAGAAATGTTAAATGCGCATATACTAGATTATGCATACAAAGTGTTTCCTAAAATAGGTAATTTTCTAAAAATATTTTCAAACCGAAATTGAAAAAAAAAATTTTGGGATTTGATGATTTTCAAAAATTTACGAAATTAATTAATAAAAAAATTTTCTTGTTTATTTTAAACTAAACAATTAGATCTCATTCTTCTTCCCCAATAGGTCTCTCAACCTTGTGACAAAATGTTACTTGCTTGTCGGTACGGTGGCATCGATTACAACTGCAAAGAAATATTTCAGCAAATTCTAACTGACGAAGGATTATGTTGTTCATTTAATGTAGTTCATTCAGCCTTTATGTTTATTCATCAAACCCATCTGGAGTAAGTTTTTTTTATCTTTGGTTTACAAAATAAAAAAAAAGTAACAAGATTATTTTCATTTAGACCAGAGCAAATAAATGATTCTTCATTCTCTGATGGGTCTGTACCGGTTGATTGGGATCCAGAAAAAGGATATCCTAAATTAATGCCTAGAAAATTCTATCCGCGTGTAGCAGCTGGAACTGGTGAGTCTCTTGGATTCACAGTCATACTCAATGTTGACTTGGATGAGTATTATTGTTCATCAGCTAGTGGACCTGGTTTTAAGGTAAACTTCGTTTTGTGTAAAAATTGTCTTTAAACATAAAACCTGCTCCTTGTACAGATTTCATTACACAGTCCATCAGAGACTCCTCAAATGCGAGAGACTGGCCTCCTACTTCAAACTGGCTACGAAACAAAAGTTCGCATTACGGCTGTAAAATCTGAAGCTAGCTCTGAATTACGCTATATCAATCGAGAATATCGCCAGTGTATTTTCAATGACGAATCCAAATTGGTCTACTATAAATTCTATACAAAACGCAATTGTGAAATAGAATGTGATGCTAAATTGATGCTCGAAAATTGTAATTGTGTAACATTTTATATGCCAAAAGTGCATCCCAATGTGAGCAGATGCGGAATCAGAGATAGACCATGCGTTGAGGGTGTTTTAAGAAGATCACATATACGAGATGATCAAGAAATGGAATGTCATGATTATTGCCAACCAAGTTGTTTTGATTTGACATTTCTGCCGGATTTTTTCTCGGCACCAATATCACACAAGGGATTTTCGATAAAGAGACAGTTGATACAAAATATGAGCAATGAATATGCATCGCAGAATATTGCTGTGGCTCATATGTATTTTAAGGAGAATACTTTTAGGAGTAGTGTGAAGACCCAATTTATAGGGATAACGGATTTTTTATGTGAGTAAAAATTAATTAATTAAAAAAAAATAATTCAATATGAATTGAACACTGTACGCAGACAGAACTACACTTCAAAATATTAGGTACTTCTATTGCAGTGCAGTTGCGTCGTCGAGTCCATTAGCCTATTTTTTAAATAATGTTTGTTCCATACACAGTGCATCATTTTTTGGAAATTTTTTTTATGGCCATTAAATTTTTTCAACCATTTTTTTTCCGCAAAACTTTTTTTCACAATTTATTTCTTTATTAATTTTTTGTTTCAAAAATATTTTTTTCGTTAAGTTTCAGAAATATTACCTAGCCATATTTTTTTTAGACAACTTCACTATTTTTTTGACAATTTTTAAAAATATATTTTATTGATATTTTCGCCTTCTAAAAATTATAACTTGCTCTCCAATTCCAAAATGCACAAATTTCACACTCGGTTTTGTTTAAGCCTACAGAATGTACATATTAGAGCTAAATTTAAAGTAAATTAAGATTTTAAAATTTAAAGTGTGTAGTATTTAGTTAAACGGAAATATTTTTTTTTATTTTTTAAATAAGCAAACACTGGCGGCCTAATGGGACTTTTCATGGGCTTCAGTTTCATTTCACTGGCAGAATTGATTTACTTTGGTATCATAAGACCTATCCGTCGATTTCTAAACCGTCGATTTAAAAAATCACCAATTAAACCAATAACAAAAGTAAATATCAAAAAAAAAAAAATTGCAACTCCAATTAAAAAAATACTGATACATATCAAAATGTAGTATAACATTTATCATTTATTAACCTTCATTTATAGGACGACCCTCAATCACGCCCAAAATCACAAACAAAAGTACAAAAGCTCGATTACACTTCAAACAAACGAAACTATAATTATAGATCAAGATTAGTACATCTACCATTGTCGCCGCCGCCGCCGTCAAATAAAATAATTCCCACTAACAAGGTTCAGCAAGAACACCATGGACTACAACTACAAAATATTGGCACAATTTCGCAGTCATTGAGGAAGGACTTCAAATATCCCACTACTGCAAATTTACAACCTCATCCACTTGACCGTTAAGTAAAGTCATCCCCGTTCCAATAAAAATAATATTATAGTCACACAGTGTGTTAATATATTTTACTGCAATAAAGTAATGGATTTTTGTTGCAACAAAATACATGTTGTTTATCCTTTTTGAAAAGTGATTGCTTGTTGTTTGTCAACAAAAATACTCTGATTATCTTTATTTTTGATATTCAATTTGAAAAGTCTGACTGTAAACATAATTTTCAAAAAGTATGTATTTAAGACTGGGTACTTGGGAAAAAGATTTCAGTTGGAAAAACGAATCAAGATGAGTGGTAAAAAGCTTTCGGAGAAACAAAAAGATGTCCTTCAGAAGAACGACGATGAAGAAAACAGTACGTTTTATATTGGTCTTAAGAAAAATATTCGTGATTTTCTTCAGAATTCAACATTACATGGCCTGAAATATCTTGCTGATGATAAAATAACTGTTTTTGAAAGGTCATCATTCAAAGAACTGTTTGTTGTAATTTTTGATATTTTTTTTTTTTAAATACTTTCAGATCTTTTTTTGGGTTCTCTTTTATTTTTGTTATATTGTGTTCGGCATTTTTCATTTCGAATATCTACACTAAATGGAGTGAAACACCAATTATAATAACCACAAGTCCTGAACCGACTTTCATAACAACAATACCATTTCCAGCAGTTACGATTTGCAGTTTAAATAAGGCTTTAAAGAGTCGTGTTTTGGAATTGGATAAGTAAGTTTAAATTTTTTTGATAATTGTTCAATTTACTCAACCAATTGTACAAAAAGTTCAACATTAAACAATACTCTGTTAATGAGTCTCTGCGCCAAGGATTTCAAGGCAAACTTATTTTTTGGTCAATTATCATGGAAGAATTTCAAACTTCTACTTATGAGGGTGAGTTTGTATTTTTTGATTCTGCTTTATTTTGTCTTTAAATTACTAACTCAAAAAGAGTTTATTTTATTTTTTAAATTTCAAAAAATACGTTAACACTTTTACAGGTTGCTCAGCCATGTCAACAAATGCTTGCTTATTGTCGTTTCGGATCTAAACCTGAAAATTGTATTAATATTTTTAATCCAGTTTTAACCGACGAAGGACTTTGTTGTACGTTCAATGCCTTAGATCCAACTTTTCTTCTGAAAGAGTATTCGTAAGTTTTTTTTAATGGTTTAGTATACAATTTATAAAAACAAGTGTTTTTTTTAAATATATTAATAACTAAAAATTGAAATATTGTTTCTAGAGAAAATGAACGATTTAGCTCAAGTTTTACAGACGATTATGTTCCAATTGATTGGACGCCTGAAAAAGGATTTAGTAATAATTTGCCACCAAAGTTTTTTCCACGTATAGCTCCAGGAACTGGAAGCCAAATGGGTCTTACTGTGGTTCTTAATGCTTCATCTTCGGAATATTATTGCAGTTCATCAAAGAGTATTGGATTTAAGGTAATTTGCCTTTCATGCATTTCATATTGGAATTCATATTTATTGAGGAATCAATAAGAAAAAAAAAATATTGGGGCAGTCATTATTATTTTTTTTTAAAGGGCGTATATTGAATTTATAAAAAAAACCTCAAAAAAATTCAAATTTTCACGGTGCATAAAAATCCAAATTTTGAATCCAAATTTGAAAAAAATGAAAATAATTTCATATAAATTTTTCAAAAAACGATCCTACTGTTGACGTCCAAGGGCAACTAAAGTTTTCTCAAAAATTCGTGACCTTGGGCCATGGCCTTAAAATGTCATTAATCCCGTTCACGAATTTTTTAACATCAATTATTGAATTGCTTGTTCATATTTTGGGCTGGGCATTTCTACAGACGGGAACTACAAATACTTACTAACTTGTTCTGACTTCTGAGAAATATCAAAAACTGTTGCATTCAAAAAATTTTAAATTTATTTATAAATCATTTTAATTTATGTAAGTATTTGATTTCAGATTCTTGTACACAACCCAGCTGAACAACCAAAAATAAGCAGTTTTGGTTTTCTAATAACTGCCGGTCGTGAAAGTCGCATTTCAATTGAGCCCCAATACCAAACAGCTGTGCCCCAAATTCGTAAAATCAGTACAAAAATCCGTCAATGTTTGTTCTCCGATGAAGGCAATCTCAATTTTTATCGAACTTATTCGCGCAAAAATTGTCAACTCGAATGTGAAGCTAAAATAATTTCAAAACTCTGTGGCTGTATTTTGTATTATCTTCCAAAAATCGATCAAGATACAAAAATTTGTGGTCCTAAAGACAATGATTGTACGAAATCTATACAAAGTGAGATCCAATCAACAAGTGGAAATTATTCATGTGATTCATGTTTGCCAGCTTGTTTTGAGCTGAGCTACAATCCAACAGTTACCGCTACAAAAATGGTAAATGGAGATTTTGAAACAAATGATGATTTTCCTCCGGAGTTATGGACAGATATCCAGGATGTCACTATAATACATTTTTATTACTTAACTAATGTTTTTCGAAGTACGACGAAAGGAGAGATTTTTGGATTTACGGAATTTTTGTGTAAATATGTAGAAAACATTTTTTAACTTATTTATGCATTTAATTTTCGTATACATTTCAGCTAATATTGGAGGATTATTGGGGCTATTTATGGGCTTTAGTTTCTTTTCTGTTATTGAAATATTATATTTCATAGTTTTGCGTCCAAATTGTGACCAAAGAACTAAGAAACGCCAGAAACGGAGGTCCGAAAGAAGTGTAATTTTGTTTTGTTTTAAAAAAATCATTGAAATAATTCTTCATTATTTTAGCTGAAAAACACCAATGTTTGGATGACCCCTATTAAAGCCAGAAAACCTATACGAATTGGTTTTGTGAAAAATTGGACAGAATATACGAAAAATGTTTGGGATTCAAATAATGTTTGCATTGGACGTGAAGCCGAATCAAATGATGAAGTTTTTCCTTATCTAAGTTAGAAAATAATTACATTTCCTCCACAACTTGTATTTGAAATCCTTTCTTGATAGAGACCATTAGTGGCCACAGTACACATAAAGAAGGTATTATCTTGTGCAGGTTTTCGCAAACGAGAAGTGTCAGAAGGAAATCCAAGATGGCTGAAATGGTGGTCTGAAGTTTAAGTGACAGTCATTTGTTGTGTTTCTTTCACAGTACACATAAAGAAACGAAACAAAAACGACCGAAACAAATGTTTACAAGAACACCATTGACGCCATTTTTTCTCTGATTTGACAGATGCGCAGAAACGAACGAAAATGAAAACTTTAATGATATTACCTTCTTTATGTTTACTGTGATTAGTGGCAAGATGGGGTAACCAACTCACAGTTATCAAAAGTGATGTTGTCTACTTACGTAATGAAACCTTAAACCTGCTTAAAATATTATTCAAAAATGTGTTAAATTTTTTTCCTGTATAATATTTCACTTAAAAAAATAAACTTTTACATTCACCAAAGGCTATTCGATCACATTTTTATTTGTACGTATAAAGCAATAAAATATTTGATAGTTCATTTTTAATTTTTAATAATAATTCTAAAATCCAAAAACACCACCAAGTTTTCTAAAGTCCACATTAGCATACACAGCTGTCTTATTTTTCATAATTCCACAAAATGCCGAACCACGTTCTCTATAACGCAACGTTTTATGTCCAGTTTGTTCCAGTTCGTCAACAACGTCCTGAAAATAGAACACGAACAAAAAAATATCATTTCAATATGTTTTGAAAACAGAAATGTTGCAAGGAAGTTAGCCTACCTTTAATAACCCAAATTCATATTCAAAGAAATTTGGAATTAATTGATGATGAAATCTTGGTGCATCAATTGCTTGTTTTATATCATTTCCCAACCACAAAATACGCAGTAAGATGTTAACTAAAGCTGATATGATTTTCGGTCCACCAGCACCTCCAACAACAAGTTTTACATCTCCTTGAATACTTGTTACAATTGTTGGTGCCATTGATGACATTGGACGTTTTTTTGGTTGGATGAGATTTGCTTTGGATGGTGGAAGGGAAAAGTAGTTTTGTAAACCGGGAATTGAAAAATCACCCATGGCACTATTGAAGAGAATTCCGGTTCTCTTGCCCATGATGGCTGAACCAAAACTAGGAAATTAGATTATTTTTTTTTTCAAATTAAATTAAATTTAATCGAAGGATATCTTCCCAGGAATGGTTGAATCTAAATAATTCGGTTGACAGATACTTACTAATAATGTATTGTACTTGTAACAGATACAGCATCACCATTTGGAGCCAAAACAGATAAATGTCCAGTGCCACGCTCATCCACTGGACTAAATTCACCTTCATAATATTTTGGATCGCTGTGGGCCATTGTGTCATTAATTTTAAGTCTCAAAATTTCAGCCCATTCAGATGAAAGCATTTTTCCTAAGAACTTTGAAAGTAAATCTAAAAACAAACTGTTTACGCTTTAAATTAAACATAAACCTACCGCTTCTTGATTATTAAAGTCCGGATCACCTAATTTCCAACGACTAGCAAATCCAAATTTAAGTGCTTCAACTATTCGATGAATCAATATTCTTTCATCAATGTTGGTTTTTTCAAAATTATATCCTTTGAGAATATTCATAGCTTGACCAATAACTAAACCACTTCCTATTGGAGGTACCAGATGCAATACATTAGATCCCATATTCAATTTTATAGAATCTAAAATATCAGCCGTATAGTTTTTCAAGTCATTTTGAGTAATTATGCTTCCGATATCTGCTAAATCTCTTGCAATCATTTTTGCTAGTTTTCCCGTGTAAAAATCTTGGGGACCGTTTTTCGCTAGAATTCGATAAGTCTCACAAAGTTGTACAGGTGGATGAACAATTGATCCCACACGATTGTAATCACCAGTTGTTTTGTTGACGAACATTTCTCTAAAAGTTAACAATTGAAAAATATATATTGTGATGTTTTCTGAGAGCCTATACCTCAAATATTCGTCATTCCTAATGCGAGGGTTGAAGAACAGTGAGTCCCACTGATGTTTTGATAGTTGATAACCATTTTCACAAATTTCAATAGTTGGTTGAAGAATTCGTTTCCATGGAAGTAATCCAAATTTACGGTGTGCAATATCGTAGCCCATAACCTCTCCAGGAACTGCAATCGAAATCGGCCCCTGAAGGTTCGAACCCTGATCATTTCCAGTTGTTAAGAAATGTTCTAAAGTGATTGCCGCTGGTGCTGTTTCACGAGCAATCACAGTAGATGAGTGATTTTGTGAATGTTGAAAGTAATTCATAATGAATCCGCCACCAATTCCCATACTTTGCATGGTAACAAGTCCATTGCAAGCGAGCGTAGCCAATGCTGAATCCACAGCATTTCCACCTTGTTGAAGGATATCTCTAGAATAAAATTTGGTGAATTGTTGAATTAGTCGACCTCTTTTTAAAGAAGTTCTTTAAATCTACCTTCCAATTCGACTGCAAATTTCACTATCAGAACAAACTGCTGCTTTTTCGAAGACATGTAAGACAGATGGTGAAGGAGGTAATGGAATTTCGGTATCTGGTGGGAAACGTAATGATGGAGGTTCCGCTGGTTTGGGCTTTGTGCCCTTGCATTTGTGTTCCTTCCTTGTGATTTGTTGAACTTGATTGACAAGTATTCCAATCAAAGCTACAACAGCTAATAGCAGAATAGTCATCTTCCTTGTTGAAGGAAAAATGACATTTAATAATTTACTGTTATAAATTGCAAAAAAAAATACCCTCTGTTGTTCAAGACATCCTGCATTCTATTTTTGCACCATTTCCAGCCAAACTTTAAATAATTATTTCGCAAGAATATTGCCTTAAAATTTCCCAACATTTTCTATTGTTTATATTTTATCTGACGTCTGTCACATTGTAAGAAATTTTCAGGACATGCGCAAAGAAAATTCCAAGAAAATAAAACTTCACCACCACTTGTTTTCAAACTGTATTTTGTGTTATTTTTTTTTTTTGAAACTCTTGTAATACAAAAAAAACATAATAAATTACAAAAATTGGTAAATATTATAATAGAGCATTATACTGGGATAAAGATTGTTATACATTAAAAAAAAAATGAGAAAACTAACAACCCAACAAATACTTCGTATACAATACTTCTAATATTTATATATAAATAATTACTATATTTAAGTTGATTATAATTTACTACTAATAATATTTGTGTCCATTTTTGTTGTTTCAACCATCTTCTATCTCATATCCAAACAGTGGTAGATAATAAAAATTTGATCCTATGTTGGGGTTGTTTTTTTTTGTTTTATTCGAAATTTTTAGCACAATTCCGGTTACGGCGGATAATGTGATAGGCATTAATGGTGATGGTTAATGAGTTTTTTTTTTCATTTATCTTTTTTACTTTGTACAAAAAAAATTGTTGTGTAGCTATGTAGATTTGTGTACACATTGTAATGTATTTTGATGATGGTTTTTGGTTATGTTGTCCTAAAAACCATGAATGCCACCTCTTTTACGAAAATCTGCATTTGCATAAATGGCCGTTCTGTTTTGGGCTACTCCACACATCGAAGACCCTCTGCCAACAAATTGTTTCGTTTTGTGTCCTTTAGCCTCTAGCAGTTTTATTATGCTCTGGAAAAATTAAGAAATAAGTTAAGAAAATCATTAAATAGGCCGTTTTCGAAATTTTGATTTTATTTAAAAATTATCAAAATTAAATTTAATTTAACCAAAATCGTTGGAGCCGTTTTCGAGATAAATAAGTTTTGACTTAATGGTCATATGACAGTAAAATATATGCAAATATATGCAATAAAATAGAGATAACTGATTTTCAACTCACCTCTAAACTCTCATTTTCATAAGCCAGCACATTCGGCACTAGCTGATGATGAATTCTAGGTGCATCAATTGCCGTTTTAATATCCTCTCCAAACCAAACAACTCTCGCAATAATCTGTGCAATGGATGTAATAATTTTCGAGCCACCTGCTGATCCAATAACTAGCTTAACATGTCCTGTGCTATTTGCTAAGATCATTGGTGACATTGATGACATTGGACGTTTTTGTGGTTCAATAAAATTTGATTCTGACGGAGGTAAATCAAATTGATTTGAAAATCCTGGTGTGGAAAAATCATCCATTCCACTATTGAATATAATACCAGTGCGTTTTCCAGTGAATCCAGCTCCAAAACTGAGAACGCAAAAGAAAACTTGTGTGAAGAAAAATAGAATTGTGAACAAAAATCTGTTCTTACTAATGATTTATTGAGCTAGTTACTGAAACTGCATCACCGTTTGGAGCTAATATTGAAATGTGTGATGTTCCAAAGTCATCCTTAGCCGAAAATCTTGCTCCATAGAATGAAATATCATCATTGGTTGCTGAATCATTAATCTTTCGTCTAAGTTCCTCTCCGAATTCAGTTGAAGTTAACCTACTCACAAGCTGGAAGATAAAAAAAAAAGAAAATCAAAAAATGTCTACAACTTCATCATCATTTTCAACTTACTTCTCGCAGGTCATTAAATCTCATATCACTCAATTCCCACCGCTTTGCAAATCCAAACTTAAAAGCTTCAGCCATTCGATGTAGCGTCAGAGCCTTTTCGGTATCATTGGAAAAGCTGTCTTTAGTGAAATTATAACCATTCAAGATGCTAATAATGTGGGCCACAACTGTTCCACTTCCAATTGGAGGTACTGCATACAAAGTATCCCTACCCAATAGCATTGATATCGAACTAACAACATCAGCATTGTATGCTTCGAGATCGTCAGCTGTAACAATACTTCCCAAGTCCTTCAAGTCAGCAGCTACGTCCAAAGCTATTGATCCATTATAAAAGTCCAATGGTCCATTTTTAGAGAGATTAACATAAGTCTGACAAAGTTCTCGAGGTGGTTGGATTTTAGAACCGATCCCATGAAACTGGCCGGTAGCATTGTTGACAAAAGCTAAGCTAAAAAAAAGTTTGTTGTAGTAAGAAATCGAAATGGGATCGTGCTTGTTTTTTTTTATAAAACTTACTTTAGTAAAGAATCATTCTTTACCGATGGCTTGTATCCTAAAGCATCAAATTGATGTTGTGACATAATGAAGCCTTCTTCGCAAATTTTAATCGATGGTTCTACAATCTCCGCCCATGGTAGTGAACCGAAACGGGAGTGTGCCTTATAGTAGCCCATGACTTCGCCAGGAACTGCAATTGCCTCGGGAGAATTTAAAGAAGCTGATGGTCTACCATCGAACATAGTTTCGTGGGCAGCAAAGGGAGCCACTTCACGAGCATCAATCGTATAAGCACGATTATCTTTTTTGATGAAGACATTCATAATGAATCCACCACCGATGCCCATGCTTTGCATTGTGACAATTCCATTACAAAGTAGAACAGCCAGAGCAGAGTCAATGACATTGCCACCACGTTCTAAAATTTTGCTGTAATGAAAATAAATAATAATTTTAAAAGATGTGATTTTTGTTCTGACGAATAATGTTTATATTTTTTTTTGGTAACATTAGCCGTGTTTTATGAACAATTGATAGCAACTCAGTAAAATTTTTACACACAAACAATAACAAATAAATTTATTTTCACTTTTTGTTTTGCTTAGAAACAATAACAAAGTTTTTATAATCACTTTTTTGTTATTGTTTTTGTGTGTGAAAATTTTTGCTGAGTTGCTATCAATTGTTCATAAAACACGGCTATTATTAAAATAAAACCGGATTGAATTATTTTTGCAGAAAAATCTAATGCACTTTAGTAACCATCCATCAAATTTTTTTTTGATTGTTATTGAGTATCCGATTAATTATTTTATTGCCAAAGTCCGCCTACGTTTACGTTTGTTTAAAACACAAATTATTCTTGTACACAAATATTTCATGACCGACCCACCATTTTTACTTAATCGAAAAGTGTAAAATCTCACGTTTTCAAATTAATACAAAATTTAATTGTAGTTTATTAAAAAAAAATAATAATAATTTCCTCTTCTCAACCGGTTTGCCGGTATCAAAATAACAAATAAAAATTGTATATGCTAATGGGGTCAAGAATCTTGCGAACCAATTGAGTAAATAAAGTTTTTTTGTTGTTTTGCTTTTATGACATAGATTTTGTTTGTTTTCTTCAATGAAATTTATCAAGCTTCATGGCCGTAGCCAGGGAAGATTGATTATAGGGGGTTTTAAAGGTATTGAAGTATTTGTATTTTAATGCATAGTTATTCCAATCAAAAATAAAGATTGACAGTTTTTTTTGGACAGGCCAGGAATTTCTTCTAAATTGTCAGCAGGTAATGAGGTGAAATTTTTTTAGCATTTGCTGCACAATATTTTGGGATAATTCCTGTGTTTTCTAGAAAAATTCATTGGAAAATTAAAATTGTATGTTCTCATCAAAAACAATCATTCTTTAGTTCTTTTTGAATGTAATTTGATAGACACTACACTTCTAATTTTATCTGGTCATACATTTTTGTGCATCCAATCAAATTGGCGATTTCAAAAATCATGCAGAATACGAAATGAGACAAATTTCGAGTTTTAATTTTACTTAATTTTTACTTATTGAAAATTAGAGGTTAGGGTTAGAACACAAAGGCTCCCGGAGGGTGGATCAAGTGGGTCAGTTGGTCTCTCTCCACCCAAGACGTACAAGAAGCTTAAGACTCTCAAAATACCGAAGACGCCCAGGACACTCAAGACATTAAAGAGGTTTAAGTTGCTTGGCAATCAAAACTCTCAAGACGCCCAAAACGCGTAAGCGGCTCAAAGCGAGCAAAATATTTCAATAATCCAGACCCTCAAGATGCATACAACGCTAAAGACGAACAATAAGCTCCGGAGATTCAATAAATAATTAAGGTTGAGAAAGGAAGTCAAACAATTAGCAAGTTACATTTATAGCAGTTGTAGAAACCGAGACTTACATCTAATTTTAAGACTGTAATCCCGATTTACAGGTGCAGACTAAAACAGGTACTGAACCATGCTTGAACCAGCGTTGTACTACAGTTGATCTACAGAAATCTGTGAGTTATAAATTGGAACCACGTTTGTACTGCCCCTAAGCAATAATGTGTTGAAATGGTGTGAGGGGGGCAATGAGACAATTATGCAAAGTTCTTCAGAGCATCATACGTTTGCGTAGTATGGTATGGCTAAGGGGATAGTTTTTCTGAACCTGTAGTTTAAATTCAAAGCTTGCTTTTTTTAATGAGACACAGCACTGCATCTAATTTTGATCAAATTTTGTATGTAGAAGCATCTTAAAATAAACATTGATTTTTTTTGGAAATTTTAAAGGTTTGAAATTTTTATTCTCGATTTTTTTTTTTTGAAATTTTCCATCAAACTGGTTTTGAACAATATCTTGAAAATTTTAGAATCTTGTCAAAATTAGTAAATCTTGTTTAAAATCTATGCATAACTTGTCGCTTTTTTTCAACAGAATGTCGAAAATTTTTAATGAAAACACTTTTATATGCACTACGAATGCATCGCAATTTTCTTAAACTTTTTGCTCAAAAACACGTTTTTAGTTCAAATATTTAAAAACAAATATTTTTTGAATTATTTATAAATAAAAGAAAAAAAAATTGAAAGTTGTATTTTCTTTGGCACGTGGGTAACGACCTAGAAAACACAATCAAAAATTAATCACGGGTCCTTTTTTGAGGTAAAAGAAGCGACGCGGCTTCTTTTCCAAGTTGAAAACCAAGAACCATCCTTCAATGTAGCAAAACAACAAAAAATTATTTCTTTGAGTCATATTGACACGAAAATATTTTGACTTATAGCCTTAAAAAAACTTAACATCATCAACAGAAATAAAAGTAAAATAAAAGAAATGTATTAAATTAAATTAATTATTTCCCCCCCTCTAAAAGTTCTTCTAGTATACGGCCATCTTTACTTTTTGTTTATTTTGTTTTGTTTTCACCGAATGAATTAATGAATACAGCTTGCTCGAATTGACCAACTTACCTGCCAACTTTGCTGCAAATATCACTATCCGAGCAAACAGCCGCTTTTTCATACACGCCTAACTTGGACACAAATTCATCCATGGGATTCACATCAGCATCAGAAGCTTTTGTAGTTACTTCATTAACATCTTGAACTTTATCTTGTAAAGCTGGTTTTGATGTTGTTGTTGATGTTGTTGTTGTTGTTGCTGTAGTTGTTTGGAGTGGAACAGCATCTCTTACAGGTACTACATTGGCACCATTAAGGGATTCAATATGTACATCTTCCACAAGTTTAGGCTCATTGGCATCTACAAAATTTAAACAAAATGGCTATAAAGTATGAATCAGTCCATAGTTTGTTTGCAATTCCAATCACATCAAGTCTGACTTGAAATTGCAAAACAGTGACGTCTAACTGTCTATAAAAACTTACCACTGAATGTTAAATTCCAGAACATATAGCCAAGCAGAAATACCCCAATCAATATGATCAGAGCTATTGTCAGTCGTTTCATCCATTTTAGGATACTTTCTCGCCTAGAAAAAAAAAACAAATTTACATTTATGCATAGGCTAGGCATGCCAACTAATTAGTTTTTCATAAACTGTGATTTATTAGTTTGCACACGTAATTTCAGTAGATGAGTTCATCGCAGCTGTTAACAATCACTTACAACATAACTCAATAACCCTTTATGAATAACAACACTTTTTTTTTGGGAAAAATCTCAGAATCAATTATTTACAAAAAAAAAACAACAAAGGTTTAGAGACGAAATGATAACCGAAAATAAAAGAGAATGTTAAACTTATCCCAAAAGATCAGTGCACAACCATTGGCGCCTGTACTCTAATGATGATTGCCATACGGTAAGACTGGTATTTACGATTGTGGCTTTTGAAAGCTTTTCCGGCTTAATTCAACTTAACCCTACTTTTACAAACTTCGTCATGATTTTTGTCTTTCAATTTATTGTACGTTTCAAACTATTAGTCAGTAAATTTGACAGAACTTTTAAGTCTGCATTACAACATGTGAGGTGTAACGTGTTTATACCTCAAATTAACGAATGTATTAATAAGTTCATTTATTAAGATACTAACATCAATTAACTTACTTATAACTAATTTAGTTTACAGTCTGGGAGTGACAGTTGCGTGTAGAACAGAGACTTTAAATCGATTAGGTATGATTGGTAAAGGAAGGGTGGTGCCGATGTGATAGGTTGCAATTTTAGATTGACCAACAAATCATTTTTAATCTTTTTCGCTAAGAGGAAATAAAAAAATTATAAACATATTGAATTTTTCATTGTGGTGAGAGTAAAGCCCTTGAAATCTCTTCAACTCAGGATGTGCTCTTCAGAAGCCTTAAAAAAGACTAGACAGTTTAAAAGAAAATTCTGAAACCTTAATTTTGAGTGAAAAAAAATAAAAATTTAATATTATTGTAGGAAAAGGTAAGTAGTAATTTTATTGTATTTCATAACAAAACGTCACCTCTTTAACTATATGGAGGTGACTGGATGATCAACATCTCACAGTTGGTGTTAATTATTATTATAGTTTTTACGTACCTTCCTGACAGTATGTAATTAATGGTTCAATTGTATTTAATAAAATCAAATTAAATTCAAAGCTCGAAATAATAAAGTGAATTCACATGAACTTGTTCTTATGCAATATGGCTTGAGTTCATACGTCACAAACGTTAACAAGAAATTTAAAAAATAAAAGTAAAATATTTTAAAATAATTTACTTCGATTTTTTGTCGATTCAAACATTTAAATAAAAATTATTATACCTATCACTTATATGGAAATACATTTATCGAAAATAATCCAAGAACATGTCTTAATCAAAAGGTTAAGTTAAATTCAAAACGAAGTTTCATTACAGAACTAAGGACTTAGAAGAACTTTACATAATGAAAAAAACGAAGATAGTAACGATTGCTCGAGTTCCAATGAATGTTCGGGTAGGTATCTGAAATCTAAAACTTTCTCAGATATCTTTTCATCTAAACTCACAAAATCAACAACTTGAATACAAAGCTGTCTCAGAGATTTATCGTCCTTTCACTCGAACGCGACAATTAGCTTAGGTTTTAAATAAATCATATGATCTAATAGTTTAGTGATGTAGACGTGTTTTACATTTTTGTAATTTTTTTTTTTGAAAATTTGAGGAAACCAAGACTTTGTGTTTTAAAAGAAAAATTCGAAATTTTCTTCTAGCAAATTTCGAAAAATAATGAAGACGGGTGAATGTTATGACTTATGACAAACACCAAATTTTTATACTTAATTTATGACTCCATTTCGATTTTGGTTTTGCATGAATCCAATACTTTCCCTTCTGAGTAGTTCAGTTTTAATTAACTACTTATGTGTTTGGGTTTGTATGAGAAAAACAATAATTGATTTATGGCAATAATATTAAAAAGAAAGAAAATAGGGCTTTCCATATCAAAGCCCTTCTCAAAATCCACAAATATGAGGTAAAGCGGTTGCTATAAGCGTGAATGTATACGGAATGTGTACGGAATTAATTTTCTGTATACAAATCGTTGGAATAGTTTCCTAGAAACTATAGCGGGCGGATTTTAATAAGCCCAATTTTTAAATTTGTTTTTCTTGCAAATTTAAGTAAATCTGAAAAATTTTATTCAAATCATTATAACTGACTTAGGGCAAGGGGTAGGAGGTCAAAAACAGGGATTAAAGCTCCTTCGTTGTTGCACCCGAATCAGCCTGCAAAATATGAATAGTTATTTTCTTTTGCTCAATTTTCACCTATTTTTGGATTATTCTAAATTATAAAACACAAAAAGAGGCTGGGTGCGACCCATACTGATAACTTCCCATTTGTGATCTTGAAAACTTTATGTTTAGTTTTTTTCAAATAACCAAATTTTCTGCGAAACAAACTTTAGCTGTTAAATTCAAACAATCATTATTTTAAGATTAAAAAGCATTTGAATTATTTAAAGAGATTACCTGCTGTAAAAAAATTTATTATGTATAAAATTAAATATTTTAGAAGGCACAATCGTTGTTCGTTCTCAGGATATTCGAGCTGAAATACAATTGTAACTACTTTTCTTCAGAATTTTTAACAGTTTTTGATTTTTTGTTAAAAAATTGCCCATTCAATATTTGTCAAAATTTTATCAGTTGCTAACAATTATGTTATGTAGAAAATAAAACAAACAAGAAGTCAATATCGTTACCCATTTTTGAGAAATTTGAGTCGAAAGACAATTTATACCAATTTTTGGTAGAATTTTTTGTAGTTTTTAATTTTTTGTAAAAAAACTGTCCATTGAATTTTTTTGAAATTTTCACCAGTAGTCAAAAACAACATTTTTCGTAAAATAAAATTATTTTAAAGTAAATAATGTTTTTCCATCTAAGGATATTCGAGTTATACAATTTTTTTTTAGTTTTTTTGATTTTAAAAAATAACGGTATATTGATTTTTCCAAATTCATATCAAATTTGTGTGACGTCATAGTGTGTGGAATAAAATTTATTTCAAGTCAATAGCATCATTTGTTCGTGAGATATTTGAGCCCAACCAAAATTTTCACTTCTTTTTTAAACTGCTATAGTAGAAAAACAACTGATTGAATATTAATAAACGCCCTTTGAGCTTCTTTCGAAGTTATTAAGTTATCCACGATGAAAAATGGTACCAGAACGTACGGACGTACGAACGTACGAACGTACGTACACACGCACACGCAGACATCTCTCTAAAAATGATTGATATAGGCTCTAGGGACCTTGAAACGTCGAGAAATGTCGAAAATTTCAATTTGACAAATCGGAGCGATTACAATACCTCCCTATGGCCTATGGGAAGTTAAAAAAAAATTCAAAAATGTCTAATTGTAAACAAAACGTATTGCTTAGTGATTTTCAAAATATTTTCATTTTCAAAAGAAAAATGTATGTTTTTTTTTCCAAAATTGGTTTACATTGAAAACCAAGCTTCTTTGTTTAGAACTACAAATTTCCGTTACTAATGGACTAAATGATCAAAATTTGTATTTGCCAAATTTAACAGCTCACTATATTATTAGGAATCATAAATAGAAGCAAAAAATAAACGTGACATTTTTGGATTACCTCTTTTTCTTTTATCGACTCTGGGAAGTTAAAAAATTTTGATACCTCATCAACAAGCCTTTCATCACAATCAATTTAGTGAAATAATTACAGGACACCTTATTATGTAACAGTGAATCAGAGTGAGAGGAGAATAGTATACAGCACTGTATATTCTGTGTTTATTAATAAACAATCATTTCTTTTTGATTTAATTTTTAGATAAATTTGATTTAACTCACAAATCACTATACTTAAAATTACTTTATTTTTTTTTTTGCTACATTCGTTCATAATTTTTTGTGTATATGTTTGTACCTATGAATCATCTATGAGTGGCATGTGATTTTATCAAAAAAGTGTATTACTCAATTTTTGTATTTTGTAGCTGAACATTTTGGGGGGTATAAGAAAATGTTAGGATACTCGTATATTACATCTTTATTTTCTATACATATGTATATACCTTTGTTCAAGTCTAGTTTCGGCTGTCATATTCAAGTCGGTGTCCTCATCATTACATGTTCGATCCTTCAAGGGCATTTTATTATCATCGTCGTCTCCTAAAGCCATTGCGATTGTTTATACTGCAAATAAAAAAAGTAAACTTTACAATAACTTTCTAAATCAATGTATTATAAATATTTGTGTGTTCCATACTAACTGTAATCGATTGAGTAAAATATAGAAAATGAAAACAAAAAGTCAAAGTTAAACAATAATTCTGATGATATTTTTAAAATGATTACGAATATAGTTCAAAAGCGTTGTAGCAAAAATGTTTAATTTTATATAATTACTAAATAAACAAAACTGCAAGTCATTGGTAATAAAGGTGTTCTACTTTACAACAAAAAAAAAAAAGAAACAGTCATCATCATTATGAATATTGAAACAATTGAATGTGAACCACATCGATAGATAGGTATACTAGTTTTGTTTTTATTTATCTGATTGGAAAATCTGTCAAATATAAACGAAATTGAAGTCTGAATTATATTTCAATACTTATGGATATATGAATATTTTTCCATTTCAAAATAATAATACAAAATTACTGTACATTACAAATATAAATGTTTTGACACAAAAGTTAAACATAGATGACGGGTATCGTCGTGGTAGCAAATATGTCTTTGTAAATGCATCTTTTCATATTCTTACTCTAGCCAGGGTCAATTTGAATGAAATTACTTAAGACCAGATGACTGGTTCCAAGTGGTCTAGAAATTTTGGGGTTTAACCATTTTTTGGAAAGTTTAAAACTATTTATTGAAGCGACCTCCTACTATATCCCATTCAACAATAAGGCCGGTATTCACAAAGCACTCTCAACTCTATGAAAAGCCTCTCTTATTAGGTCATAAAAATGTCTCTTTCATTCATGTGAGCTAATGAGGGAGGATATTTTGAATTAAAAGGCTCTTAAACTTAAGAACGCTTGGTGAATTCCAGCTTAAAGCTTCAATTTTAACTAGTGCCAAAAAAAAAACAACAAGTATTTTTGCCCAAAGAAGCAGCAAATAAATCAAGAAAAAAATCGATGTTTGATTGGTGGAAAAATTTGGATCTACTCACATGGCCGTCAGTGAATATTTGCAAAAATTCAGAAAAAGATTTGCTAAAGAACTAAAAAAAAAACTCCTTTTTAATTAAGGCGAAGTAAAAAAATTAAATCTGAGAAAGATAAAATGCATTGGACTGTCATGCAGGTCTGGGTTCGATCCCCAGCCTCGTGCATTTAGAAACAGAAATGTTTTTTTTTTTTTTTTTTACGGGAAGTTTTAAAATTGAAAGTCCTCTCCATATTTGCAATAAAACAGTAATGGTTGAGAATTGAAGAATTATACTTGTACGAGTATCGCGGGTAAATCTTTTTCGCTTTACCCAATTCCTAATCTTAAGCTTCCTCTGAGAGGGTTCAAAACTTTTTTTTAATTCAAAATAATAGTTTAGTTCCTAGCACATGCACATAAGTTAATAATGCATATCATGTCTTTTTTTCTTCTATAAGTAGTGTCCTCTTTTGATTCCCTCTTCAATCAACCATACAATCAATATTATTACAAACTATAAACTACTGAAAGCTTTTATTTTTTTTTTTTTTTGAACTATAAATATAAAATAATTGAAAGTGCGGTAGTTGTAGGAAATATCGATCGATAGAATATTAAATTCTGTAATAACATAGGTAGCAATGACCAACGAATGTGATGTATGCTTGCATATAGTCAATACTACTTAAAGCAGAGTTTAGATAACATGAAGGTTTGACGACAATGCCAATAGATTAAAACGTCATGATTGTACGTTAATGTAATCTTTAAAGGTGGAAACATCAAAAATTAAAACATTTCTATTTTTATTATACGAGTATATTAAATTGTAAACATATGTTAGATATTTTTGTATATCCAATTATTTAAAGAATTTCTTAATGTAAGTAAAATTATGAGGTAATGAAAGTGTTGTGGCTCAAATGGGGGGCTACATTTATCCACAGTTAACAAAAAGCCAATAAAACCCCTTAGGATACAAAAAAAGACAAAAATATTGTATTCTAACATGATGGCATGAAGTCCTTGAAAACAATTAATTTTATTGATTTTGTTGATGGAATAACTTTTAGGACTTAATTGAGTGTTTACTTGCTCCTTTTACCTCTTATAGATTCTTGATGTATTGATACAAAATACGTGGTGAAGTTTATGCTGAGCATAATTTATTGAACAACTCTTTCAAGTTTTCAAGGAATTGGCAAATTATCTTAAGTGCTAAAAAAATCACTTAGCAAAAATTAGAATTATTTTGATTTCTTTAAAATTTTGCAAAATGAAATTCCGGATAAACTAAAAAAGAATGACTCTTTAAAAAGTTGTTAGTATTAAAATTCTCTTTAATTCAACGGTTTATTTCTGAATGAATGGTAACATATGGTAAAACTTTTCAATATTTTTGGTATAGCTCGAAATCTGATCTGATTATGAGAATTTAACTTAAGAGACTTTTTGTAGAGAATCAGATGTGATATCGAAATCGATGACTTAAATATTTTTTCTTAATGACACTGTCGGTCTGTGTGTACTCTGATGTACTACCTCAACCACTGCACTGGACCGATTTTATTTAAGTTTTGGAGTTAAAATTTGTAGATGATTTCGAAAGGAAAAATTGAAATATTTTGTTAGTTCTGAAAGTAACTTATTTATCTCGAAAACGACTAAAACGATCTTTAACATTTTTTGTGGGTTGCTTATATTAATTCAAATTATTTAAACTAAAATATTTTTTTTTTGAAAATTTTGAATAGATTTATATTTCTACCAATTGGATCAGAAAATTGGTACCTACGTTTAACAAAATTTGGTGTTTGAATGTTATCAATTTATTTAATTATTTTTATATTAAAAACTCTTAAGATAATTTGTAACAGAGACTAATGTAATTGATGCTTTTGCTTACAATAAGTGGGCAATTAAAAATTATAAAATCCAGACAGTATAGAAAATCTAGTACATGCATCATACTTTTTCGAAAGGATAATAGTTTGGAATGTGACGTTTAAAAGTTAATAAAATAAAATAAAATAAAATAAAATAAAATAAAATAAAATAAAATAAAATAAAATAAAATAAAATAAAATAAAATAAAATAAAATAAAATAAAATAAAATAAAATAAAATAAAATAAAATAAAATAAAATAAAATAAAATAAAATAAAATAAAATAAAATAAAATAAAATAAAATAAAATAAAATAAAATAAAATAAAATAAAATAAAATAAAATAAAATAAAATAAAATAAAATAAAATAAAATAAAATAAAATAAAATATAATAAAATAAAATAAAATACAAATAAAATAAAATAAAATAAAATAAAATAAAATAAAATAAAATAAAATAAAATAAAATAAAATAAAATAAAATAAAATAAAATAAAATAAAATAAAATAAAATAAAATAAAATAAAATAAAATAAAATAAAATAAAATAAAATAAATAATAATAATAATAAAATCAACTGAAGAAGATCTTGAATCTCATTATACTTAATTTAAGAACAAATTTCATTTTACTCATCAATTATTATCTGTTAGATTATATTAAAAATCAAAAACATAGAAAAAGCGACAAAAAATTTAAAATTTTTTTGAAAAATATTATGTTTTAATTTAATTATGACAATGAAACGAATTTTAAATTTCAAATGTTTCCACGAGTCAAACAAAAAAAAAAAAAGAATTCAAGAATGACCGATTAACCGAGTTCCAGTGAAGATTAATTTTTTTGGCCATCCTAGATTTTACAAAATAATTAAATGAAAAGACAAAACATAAAAAAAATAATTAGCTTTGCTTCACTAATTATTTGCCGCATAATTAAACTCCTAATGTCTTCAGGAATTGAAAATTATTTTCAATTTAAAAAACGTAGTGGTCATTGGTCTTATAAAATTTTCCATAAATTAATCGAAAAAACAACACTTTCCCTCGGAATATGACAATAATCTTTGTTGTATCTGTTGCTTTAAATTACGTTTCAAGGTCAAAATAAAAATGAAATTTTACAATCACAGCTTTTGGCATATAGTCACTTTACTAGTGCAGGATTAGTAATAAATCATCCACTTAAATAAATGAGCAAAACCAAAAAAAAAAAAAAATAACAATAAGTTTCCAGGTTTTTAGGGGCGCATTATACATAAATGAATTTTTCCACTGAGCTATACTTCTACTTTTTCATGTAGAAGCGATTTATTTTTTTGATTTAAATTTTTTTAGTGCTTACTAATTTTTTTCACTTTGTCAAAGTTTGAAGAAAAATTAACATCTTCTAAATGAAATCTTTTCATTTAAATCTACGCTCCGAAATGGTATTCACTTTGGCAACGCATATTATAAACAAAAAAACGATTTAATTTTCTTTATGAAAAATAAAAACAGTTACAAAGTATGTATGTGTAGCTCAAAGAGCATCTTATGCAGCAAACGGATGTCGTCGTCAAAAAAAAAAAAAAAACATAAAAAAGCCTGTGCGTGCATTTGATTTTTGAATTTCCGTTACAAAAAAAAAATAACAAGAACAATCCAGAGCCGGACAAAGATTTATTGTTATTGTAAAAGACAAACTGAGTGACTGTGATGTGCGAACAAATTTGCGCTTAAACTTTTAAATTAAAATCACAAAAAAAACTATATTTCGATGAAAGATGCACTCAGCCAACAGCCGGAAAAGGCTTTTTTTTTAAAATAAAAATTATGTAGATACAAAAGAATATTCACTGGTCCACTTTTTTTTTTCATTAGACGCACCATATATTTAGCATAATATAAACAAAACAGGTATACCCACCCTTTGGAGATGAATACAAATTAATTTTTTCTCTATAAATCACGAGAAGTATCTAAACAATGCGATTGATGCAAGATTCCAGGAGTATACTCTCGCAGATAGGTAACAAAAAATTTCACAATTTATTTCCGATTTTCCCGACGTTTAGTGTGTCTAAATCTATTTCACTTCACGCTTAGATACGACCCCAATCAACCCACCAGTGTCTGGTCTGTCTGTCCAGATCCAACAGGCACCTCCAGCAGCACCGGTTTATAACAAATGAGTGTAAGGCACTTTAATTTGCGAGCAACGCACACTAGATGGATGGATGGATGGATGGATGGGATTGGATACACTTGAATCCAAAACGAATCTATTTCATGTACGCAATGGACTTTCGGTATCTTTTTCTCGATGTATCCAGACTGTTGATAGTATTTTTTTTTTTTTTTTTTTTTTTGAGTAGGAGTACTGAGATTCTTTTTATTATTTTTTATATTTTTATCTAACAAGATACTTCAAGTCTGATAGACTGCACTATACTGGATTGAATTGATGATGATGATGACGGCGCAACACTCAATCGTAGCTGGAGGCTAACTAATTGTGGAAAATTGCTCGGACTGTATGGTTAGCTGGAAGAGTAACCGTACAGTGTCGTAGTCATAGTTTGTACATAGATACATTCGTGGGAATGTATTAGATAGGAGAAACTAGGGTAGTAGGATAATTTGTAGCGAAGGAGAATACTTGTTTCAGTAATGCTTTAAAAAAAAATTAAATGAAGTAACAATTCAGTAAATTTTTTTTCAAAAGTGGATCTAACAATTTATGTTTGAAGACTGTTCGAAACTGGTTCAGAGTCTCGTGTCTAGAAGGATTCTCACGACGTCTTCTTTGTACATGACAGTACCAGCTAAGTTGGTCATGCTCTAATTTTTCGAAGATGGTATTTTTGACTGAATTTTGGGAATAGTGACTATATAAAATTCATTTTCTAATTCAACTAGAATTGGAAGCCACTAAAAATAAATGAGCGCTAAATATATTAATTTAAAATTTGCATTTGGTTTTTTGCATGAGAATGATTTGTTACAATTTTATTTTTACTGTAACAATTTTATTGGGTACAAGTTTTTGTAATGCTTGTACATTCAAATTTTATTTTGCATTTCTAAAAAAAATGTGTATTTTTTGCAAAATTATTCCATAAATTTAATTTTTTCTAATGCAGTTCAATTAAATTATATTTAAAATTATTTTCTTGATGATAATATTTTATTGTATCAATTTTTTTTTTCTAACTATTTTAATTTATATTTGAATTTTTTTTCATACAAATTTATATGCATTAAACAAAAATTCTTTCTTAGAACTCCCTATGGAACTATTTTTCAAAATTGCTCAATAATTTTCAATACAAAGTTTTTATACCTGCTAGATTGGAATCCAAGCTCAAAAAATAAGAATTCTGTCATCAGAAGTGTTGAAACGGTTGAGAAACCAACCCAATTTGTAATTAGCTTTAAAAGAGTGGTTCACTTGGGCGTATACGCAATTTTTTTTATTTTTAGAATTTTCCATCTTATCTTTATCCATTTTTAAAATAGTTAATCTTTGATTTCGTTTTTTTTTCTCGTGATTAAAAAAATAATCCATGTTGTGCCAAACCTTCTTCCAATCTCCCCTAGACTAACATAGAAAGCTTATGCTATACCTATACTCCGTAGGAAAACAAGTACACGTACACGCGCGTTAACGGAAAGTCCGCGCAGGCAAAATCAAAGAATCAGAATTGTAGGTAGATAGGTATGAAAAATCTCTCTAAGAAGGCCACCATTTATTTCTAAAAGTAGGATAGATAAAGACCTAAGGATCCCAATAAGGAACACAACCAAAGAAAGTTGCCTTTTTGTTTTTTTTTTTGTTTTTTTTTTTGTTAACTTAAACTTAGGTTTCATGTCTCATTAAAGATAATAAAAATTCAATTAAACGCATGTTGCGGCCTGATCTACAAGCGTCAAGTTAATTATTTTGGCTTGTCATGCACGCTTTTAGCGTATAGATGACAGATTTCGTTAGCGCGGTAGCTCATTTAACTTGCATATTAAATTGCACACTACCTTAATTTTGTCGCGAAACTTAGTTTAGAAACAAAAGCGGTAAACTATCTATCGCCACTTTTTATTAAAGTATCTCTTTGTGTTTCTATTTTATTTAATATATTTTTTTTTTTTTTTTTGCATGGAATGAAAATTGGGTTAGATTAAGGGGTGACATAGATATTATTGGGGCGGTTATTTTTATATGAACTATAGACGTATACGGTACAAGTTTAACTTGAAGAGCGAGGAGGTGATGATGAAAATTGCGAATGGAAACAATGACGACATCGTGCTTTGAGTTGGAAGTCGAGTGTTTTATGTGTTTAATTCATATGGGACTTTAAGAGAGTGACAGCTAAGTAGATAGATAGTGTGTGCATTTTTGACGAATGACGGATGCTTCTATGGGGAATAAATTTATTTATTTATTAGACATAAAGGATTTTTTTTTTGTAGCAGTGAATGGAGGCGGTATGATAATCTAGAAAAACATAGTTAATAAGATAATTGTGAATGAAATTAGCAACAGCTGGTTGCAAGAATTGTAGTGGGGGGAGGTTGGATTTTCACAAAAATTGTATCATAAAAATGATGTGTTTGTGGCTTCTAATATTTGTATTGAACAGAAAATGTGTTTTTGAATTTTTATATTTTATTCGATTTTATTCAACTTCATATTTAATGAGAGATTTTTGGGTATACATTAATGAAGTTTATATCTTCCTTCACAATTTTCTATGTTGATGAATGAGAGTGGATGATTAATGATGACTAATATTTTTGCATTTATAAAGACTAACCATCTTGTATGTATACAGAGGTTAAACTATAGACAGAAGTCAAATATAAACAAGAGATGAATAAAATTAAAATAAATTGGGTAGCGTGACGGCATTTGCAAAAAAAAAAAACCTAAGTGAGTTTACAACTTTTAATAGTTTCTATGTACGATGTTAGTGTTGCTGATGGTGTATTAAAATGGAGGTGATGTATAGGTTTCCGTCAAATGTAAAATGCACTTGAAGGATCAACCATTTTTCATTTAGTTGAAAGAGGCTGTGATTTAACCCTATGTCTCGAAGGGTAACGTCATGACATGAGGTTAAGGTATACTAACCTTAAAAAGCTATGAGTAACATATTTTTGTAGATTAGGATTTGGTTGGTCCAAATGAAATATAGTCCACTCTAAGTCGCACTTCCTTTAAGTTAAATTTCCCTCTGACTCAAATCTTCACGATATTGTTCGATTCACATCAATTTAGTTTTATATTATTTTGTTTAACACGAATTTTGATATTCCGTTAAAATTCAACTTATTAATGTTGAATAATTGGAATGAGCTTAAATTTATTAATTGTGGGACTCAGAGTTTTTAAAAATATGTGAATATACCAACAGTGAGACATATGATATAGACCATCTTGAATAATAAAATAAATTTGGTGGCGCGACAGTCCATGAAGAACCGGGGTCTGAGTGACTTTCAACTCTCAACTATTCCTTTGTGCGTCTTACAGCAGGAGTTGAGGCTGGCCTCCAATTTTATGCCGACTCTGAGCGGCTAGGGTAAGAAGCACTCTATTCATGACAAGTGATACTCTTGAAACAGCAGTACGTGAAAAATATATTTCTGTTTTTAGATTGACGAGACTGGGAAGTTATGTTTGATTGATTTAAGTTTTGTTTTAGAAAAGGAAAATTATATTTCTTTATCAAACATTTAATTAGCTTTTTTTGGAAAAGTCATTTGGATAAAAGTGTTTCACTGTTGAGTACCTTTCCCTACTGAAAATGTATTCTTTGATGCAAAACTAGATTATTGGATTAATTATTGATATATATGTAAAATCTCAAAATTTTTTTAATTTTTTCAAGCTGCTAAATCGTTCAATGAGATTCAAATCAAAAATATGAATCTCACTTTAAGGTCGAATCTTCTTATTCTTCTTTAAAATTAGTTTGATACAAATAATAATAAATAAATAAGAGATGAATAGAGTTTCATTTTTGAAAAGGTTTGTCTTCTCCCATTACCTTAAATTAAATTAGTATTGATTGGTAATGATGATAAGAGTTTGCAATTTAAACAATTCAATAGCAAAGTCAATTTTGCATGATAAATCATTGAGTCAATAAAGTGACAAAATATTTTCTTATTTTTCTTTGAAGTAGTTATCTGTCTGTATGTAAGCAATTACGTATTCGCCTATATGCACCTACATTTTTCTATATAAATATTTTTTTTAATTTTGTGTTTCTTATGAATCACTTTGTGATAAAACTATATCGTCATTTTAAGGAAAACCGAGTTCACAAAAATAAGGGTTATTTAAATCAATTATGATGATTTCAAGTGTTAATCAGATCAATTTATACTGAAATAAAGTTTTGTTTTATAGTTATAAGGTAGTTTTGATGTTATCAATGAACCAATATTTATCGAAAGTCTCGGTGGTCGTGCCAGCAAGGAAAATTATTCGGAAGAGTGTTTTTTAAACGTAGAATTGAATAAGTCAGTGATAGAGGTCGATAGAAATAGACAGAATGATAGACAGACTAGCAGAACACACTTTTTTCTATTTAACTAGCCTATATTTGATTTGGAGAATCTCAAGAGGCGCAATATGTTCTTCATTTAAACCAACAACTATGTATAAATAAGAATAGCGCGTGTACGCCCAAGTGACCCAAACTTAATTCACTGAATTAACCCACATTTTTAAATAGTTAACTAATATTTGAATTTGAGCTATTTTGTTTAATAAACATAGACCACATATATTTAATAGTGTTCCCAGCTGTCTTTTTTTTAACAAGCAGAAGTAAAGAAGTAAGAAGACATAAGTTTCAATCAATATTTTAATACTGAATAAATTTTAAATGACAAATAAAAAAAAAACATTGGAGACCTGCATAGTGCCTGATCGGACAGGACAATGATTGGTTTCTGGAATGCGAGGACACTATTTGACAATGGAAGTGAAGTTCCCCACTTTCCTAGATTCTTTCAATTAGAAAATGAATTCATGTGATACAAATTGGAAACCTAAACAAAAAAATGTTGGGAGTCAGGCGTCGGACTGCAGCTTTCCGAAAACCAAAAAAAAAAAAATGTTAAAAAAAGGCAAACGACCAAAATGCCAAATAAACTTAAAATTCTAATGAAATAAAAAACTTTAAAAAATGGAAAAAAAGAATATTTTTCGTAAGACGTCAAGTCAAAAGTCAAAGTCAAAACATAACACATTTTTTTAAATTTTGTTCTCATCAATAAAAATTCTTTGCGCCAGTCTATATTTTTTGAGAATACTGAGAATTGAAATTTTTTTCCTCAGCTATTTGACAGCAAATATGGGGAAATTCTCGGAAATGTTCGAAATCTAATGAATATATAAACTGGATAATAATGTCTATAATATTAGAAAAGCTGATTGTGTTTATTGCGTTGCTGCCAAAACATTTTCACGAGTTGTTTATTATTTTTTGTTCTTCTAATTACATATGTTGAATTGAATTAAAGTAAAAGTTAATAACAAAATTGAATCCTAAAATAATTTTAATTTGCTTTTATTTTCACTTAAATTAGTAAATATTTACAATAATTCATAGCATGTTCTAAAATAATATACATAGGTCACTTCGATTTTTCGACATATTTTTGTTTTTTTAATATTTTATATCCCAGATTTGGATGCATCAGATATAGGTAAAATGCATCAAGAGGCTTTTAAGCTTGACAAAATCGTCTCGGTGCCTGGAGATATTTAAAATACCCCCAGCCTCACTTCCTTAGTTTTTGAATTTCTGGTACCAACACTGCAAAAATAATATGTTACCATTATTTTGAAGTAAAACGAATAAAAAAATCGAAAAAATAGAATATTTCTCTGTCGAGTTGTGAATAAATCAACAAGGAGATTTTCGTAGATGAAATGAAACATAAACTCTTATAAGGAAATCATTTTTTTATTATACTTTAACACCAAAATTTTTTTTATACTTGCAACGCGATTGTCTATTCAATTTCTTTAATGTCATTGACTTATTAATTATTCTTATTTCCTATATTTCAACTGGACCCCATGATAACCACACAGATAAAATTTCTTTAAATTTAATATTGACTGATTGTGATTAAAATACAAACTCGATCATAATTCATACTCGTAATACTTGTATTGTGTATGAAAGTTTTATGTATGGCTATGAACATAACTAAAAATTGATAAGTAAAATTGTCAAAAGAATCTTTTTTTTTTTTAATATAATATAGAGACATTTCATTTTAATGAGTCCAATGTTCTTAATAATATATTTTATCAAAAAACGAAATCCAATTAAATCGCGCCATATTACAATGTAAATAATTTTTTAGTGCCATTATGTCTGAGTTGAAATACAATCTTACACAGTGGGACAGAATGAATATTTTTTGTACTTGAATTGAAAACTAAATGATTTTTGATAGATTACACATTGATATTAAATTTAAATTAATATAAAAACTTATATAGATGTAAATTTATATAAATAAATTAAAAATATAAAAACAACCGTAACCCGCCCTTTAATGTTTTATTATACATCTGTAGTTCATAGTTAATTTTTAATTTTAATTTTTTTATTACAAAAAAATTTTGGAAAAAAAGTTCACTGAACCCAGCATTCATCTTTAACTTTTTTTTTAAAGTGTTCAAATATTTCGACGACGGAACTAATTGTTCTGTTCTTTTCCAATCGCCTTTTCTGAAAATACATCCACTGTGCCCCACTGTATCAAGATAAATACAAGCCGACGACGACGCGACGCTACATCATACATGATGTCTTAAAAACTATAAGATAAGAGTAAGGCATCTGTTTTCAAACATTTTTTTTTGTTATAAAAAAAAAATGATTAGCAAACAGCCTTGTTTTATCAAATGGGATTATGATTATGAATGATTTCTTCCATGAATGAATGTTCTGTTTATTCAAATGGGCTTGAATGAACTAGAATACTATCTCAAATATTATACTCAATTTTATTATGCTTTCTATTTTATGGTTCGAGTGAGAAAATATTATTTGGGGTACCTACTGTTTTAATGGATTTCTATAAAATATTTGTTTTCTACACATACCGTTTTGTTGCCAACATTTTTGGAGTGGTAGAAACATTATTATGATAGCTGCCATTGTTTTCGATAACCGTTCATAGAGAACGCGAAAAAAGTGTATCCCGCAATTCTCTCTGTCGGTTTGCCTTTCTGTGCTACGAACTACAGCCTAAACTACTGAATGAATAGATTTCTTGAAACTTGGAGCTTAAGGTTTTTTGGTAATTCCATAGAGGCGAAACTGATATTTTTACTTTAATTCCAAAAATAACCTTTGAGACAAAACATATTTATCCCGAAACGGCTATAACGATTTATGACAATTTTAATGGGGTTTTGTAAATAATTTTACTAATAAATCAAAAAATATTTTATAAAATACATATATAGTATGTATTAACAAACGCTAACTGCAACAGAACCTAATTTTTGGTTTTCAATTTTCTCATAAGCTCGGGTGGCCCCGGCGCAGTGGAAGTAGTGCTTGACTGCTACCCTGGATGTGTGGGTTCGATCCCCAGTCTAGGCAGCAATTTATTCATTATTCCCTCAACTGAATGCCAGTCCTGGGATTTAATGAGATAGTCAAAACCTAATTTCTCAATCCACTGTGCCAACAAAAATCTGTCCTATCAATTTATTCCTTCTAACATTGCCTAACTTATAAGGCCCTAGGTAATTTTCAAAAAAAAAAATAGTTTTTGGATTTTCGGAAGAAAAAAATCGAAATATTTTTTGAAGCTCAATATTTTGAAAAAACTTCCATTGTTTTTTATTAAAATATTTAAGAAATTAACAATTATATAAATTTTTTTTTTTTTATTAGTTTCACCTGTATGTTTGTTTGTATGTACATAATATGTAACTGACTCGTTGGGGCTCAATTTTACCCCACAACGACCACCGACAATACAATATTTTGATAAGTTTATCTCATTATCCGGATTAAGATTGTCAGGATTAATGATTTTAACACAGGTCCTTTGCGTGAGAGCAAATGAGATAGGCTCACGACTGTTTGCTGCTGGACAAGCTTATGTAGCACTTAGTCGTGTAAAATCTTTGGACGGTATTCGAATTGAAGACCTTGATTGCTCAAAATTAACAGGAAGAACCCCATGTAACAGCATTAGATGAAATGGTTCATAATTTTCATCAGAAAATAAATTTTAATTTATATTTTATTCAACGGTTATAAGAAGTATACTTACTCATCAATATGTTTCAATAATTTTCAAAAATTCAAAAATCGATTGTTGTAAATACATATATATGATTAGTAGTTATTTGTAAACATAGAGTTAGTATAGAAATATGATATAAAAAGCACCCCACGCTTTTTTACAATGAAATTAATTTTCTTTTCATAACTTTATTTTTATTTTAGAATTTTTGAAAATTATTGAAACATATTGATGACTTATAACCGTTGAATAAAATATAAATTAAAATTTATTTTCTGATTTTTAGTTTGATTTGCTATTAAAGCGTGTTTTTTTAAACTATATTTTTTTTAATTTGTTTTATGTTATAAATTCATATATTTTTAATTTTCTCAAACTCAAACTTAAATGGAATGGAATCCTTGAAAAAAATAGAGACTCAACCTCTTACAAATTTTTTTTTCTAAGAACATGGATTTTTAATTTATAATGAGTTTTAAACATTAAATTTAAGACATGACCTTAAACTAAAGAAATTAAATTCTAAATATATAGCTAGAACTTAGAACATGAACTTTTGCTCTAGGTATTTTTCACTAATTTAGAAATACCCTGTATAAAATTTCTTAAGTGCTTTGGGTAAAGACTCAAATTAATTTGACACCTTTTGACAGATGTTGTTGTTCCAAATGTATATGTTTTATGAAAAGTCAAGAATAAGACCTTGACATCATCCGAAGCGTTTAGTTGTAAGCATTTATTTTTATGAATCTTAGAAATTCCGTTTTTATGTGCTTCCATCAATTGAATATTATAACTCGTATAACTCACAGAAAGCATGTGAAAATATTTTATTCAAAAATAGATTTCTTGTAAAACAAACGAATTTCAGAACAAGAACATGTTTTTTTTACATTCAAAAATTTTTGATATACATACATGTTTCTAACTTATATACTCGTATGCACATTATGTATACTTACTTTTAAAATAAATATATTCAACTTTTGGTATATCCGCTTAGTTTTTATTTGGCACTTATTTTTATACACTGATTTAATTCACTGAAGTTTTGTTAACTGAAAAGAATCAACTCTTTTTTCGGTTAGTTTAAGGTTCATACGTTTTTTTTTTCAACACCCGCACAATAATTGATTTCTTCCAATACCCATTTCAAGCAGCAACTCTTTTTTTTATGCCGCCCACAAAAACTGCAGAATATGATTTCCATGCACCACCGCACAAATCAGAAACCACTTTTTATTATGAAATCATCAAAAAAAAAATTAAATTAAAATTTGATTGAGCACGCTTATTTTTTTTTTGTAAAATTAAAAATCCTCAAAAAATCTTAACATCATCTATCAAAAATAATGACACTTAATCCGAAAAAATTATATGCCTACAAATAAATTTAATTCACTGAATCACTATACTGATCGTTATCGTTGTCTCAAATAATGAAGATCAAGAACCGTTAAATAATTTTGATTGTTTTTTTTTTTCCTATAGAACTCAGCAGCATGTGAAGCACGTGAATAAATGAACACACTTCCAGATCATGACTGATTGTCCCGCTAGCAAACAGATCAGACAAGACCTCCAAACCTCCAACGCTAAAAAACTCTTTTTTAAAAAAAAAAGATTTTTTTTTTCGTGTTCTTAATTTTATGAGTAGGAGCAATCTTGCGGGTTGTTCTGGCTTCTAGGTGAATTTTTGTGTAAATTTTTATTTGTATATTAAGTTTTGGAACACTTTGCTCCCGATTGAGAAATTGTAAATAAAATGTGTTTGTTTACATTAAGTTTGTAGTACTCTCGTTGATACTCTGGGATTCCTTGTGGCCCCACTTTCATTACCTCTCTGGGCCATAAACATTCATATGCGTTGACGCATTCGTCGATTTGTCGTGGGTGTGGTGTGGTGCGGTATATGTAGTTAGAGAGTTGCAATCAAGTGGAATAAAACATATGGCACGTTCTGTTGGTTGTTTAACTATAGTGTTGCATGGCCAATTGGAGGTGTACCACAGAATACGCCATCAGTTAAATATTCAAATGCAATAGAATGTTAATAAACATTTCGACAACCTCCCTTGGCACTTCGCAACGACCGATACGATGAAAGAGTTGTCTTCTTCTTCAAGAGTATTCGTATGTTTACCTCTTGAAATGCATACTTAATATGCGAAGGGATTCTCTGGAATTTACCCCCACTCTCTAACTCAACTGACAGTTCTGAGAAAAATCATAACTTTGGAACTTCTGGAATTCGTCTCTGGCGAGTATTTTTTTTTATTTTTGTTTTCTTATGGGAAATCTTATTTTTACTCAGTTGAGTGTGTGTATTTTATTTAGTCAGCTATTTGTTTGTTTAATTCGTATTTTTTTTTTCGTATGTGATTCCAATTCCCAATATTGAGAAAATTTTTTTTAAATGTGGAGGATTTATGGTTTTTATAAGGTGTCGATTGTAGATATGGGAAAGATGTTAAAAAAGCTATAGAGTTTATAAAAATACAGAAATTACAGTGATGTGAGAATAATTGTTGACAAGGCAATATTTTTACAGCAACGTTTGCAACTTTTAAGACATTGTATTTGGTATATTTTATGTAGTTTAAAAAATGGATTTCTCCTTGAAAATTTATTGGAATCAACGAATTTTACTTTTTATTTAAAACAAAAACTGTCAGCATTGGCACCTCCCGGGCGACTGAACTTGCTCTAAGTGAGGCATTGAAGTTATGTATGTGAGCGGACAATGTTTCCAAAAAGTGAGTTAAAGTTCTTGGAACCGGTGAAACGGGTCTGGCAAGTTACTTTTTATTAAAGAAATACAATTAACAAATGTTGGTGAAAAATTCCAAGTCTTCCCGGTAAATTCTGGAAATTCAGTATTTCGGGAATTTACAGTTACATATATTTAAACTGGGGATGAGAAGTTGCAAATTAGTGTCTTCAAAAAGAGAACATGAACTAATATAGTAAACAATAAAATTCATAGGCTGCGCCCCTTAAGTGTTTCGAAATGGTCAGAATTTCTGAAATTTTTTCCCCAATCTCGATATTTTGAAGGGAAGTTCTACTTTATGGTATCCTGGTGAAAACGTGCCTATCTGTTTTAATAAATTTTCTTTTTTAAGAACCACTTTTCTGACACTATATTTTTTTTTAAAGCAGATTCGTTTTTCAAGCCTTGACTCTACAAGCATACTTCAAAAGGATATAAATATTTTTAAAATAGAGCTAGTTTTATACTAATGTACCTTTGATGTCAAAAAAAATTGAAATTACCCTTAAAACCTAGAAGGGTAAAGAAGATGTACAGTTTTTGTTTAGAGCACCTTTTCTGCAACAAATTCAACACAAAATGTAGGTACCCATATTTTTTTTAAATGCCATTTTTCGGTATCAGAGACAAAATTCATTTCTGGAAATTAATTCTGCTAAAATTATTGTTCTACGTAAAAAATGTTTTTTGATTTTCGGGGCCATTTAAAAAAAATGACGAAGACCACGAAGATCTAGTAGTCCATCAAAAAACCGTTTGTTACGATTTGTTGCGCTAAAAATTGTAAATTGACTCAAATACATAAATAAGTCTTTTGTCTTTAACAATAAAATATATTTTTTAAAACAATGCAATCAATTTATTTTTGTTGAACGACAAAAATATTTTTGCACAGTAGTTTACCTACAAAAGTAGGCATTTTTTTTTTTTGATTTTTGATTTTATTTCTTTGACGAAGCACTTATGTAAAATAGAATTTGATATTTTCAATTTTCCAATTGATTTCCCTATCTATTTGGTTAATTAGAAAGAAGATCATTTGTTGGGATTGATTTTGGTATGAAACATTTGGCTATGTGAACTTAAAATTGAATTTCAATTTCAATCGGAAATAATAGGGTGAGAAATAAATTTAATTGAATTCGCAACTAACACTTCAAATATTTTTATCTCCACATATTCCATCAACGAAGGTTAGTTTTTAATGATTTTGTATTTCTTGGGTTAATTAAAAAAAAAAATTCCTTTTATGAAGTTGTCTGGTTTATGTGTTTGTTTTGAATATTTATAGACTGTTAATGAACTAAATAGGACAGGCAAGATAGGAAACGACACACGCGTTCTTAGAGGTTTTTTTTTTTAACGCAAGAACATCGTGGTCATACCTCAATGGAATTTGACAAAGCTAATGTTTTGACAGATGCGGAAAAAATTATTTTTTGACATATATAGTAAATTTCGTTCCAAATAAGAACCGGAAGTCATAAAACTGACTTTTTTGGATCAAATAAAAAGATCTGGAAAATTTCTAATAAAAAAAATATTGCCTTTTTAATTCATCTATTTTTTTTTGACAGCGGAACACATAGTAGAAACCTCCCGCAGAAAGCAGGACATATGGTCACCTTAGTCATATGTCATATTTTACGAAACATGATTTTCCATCAGTGATATCACGGAGCCTTTAATTAAAATGCACTCGTATATACATAAGTATAATAAATGAAACAAACTTCGTTGCGATTCTTGAAAATTGTTCCTCCTAAATAAAGACGTGACCTTAGATTTTTAATTGCCACACATTAAAATTTCGTGTGATTCCCAAGCGCTATCAAAATGTGAAAAAAAAATCACAAGACTAATAAAAGACTTATTTTGCGATAAGAACCTCTTCAATTTCTCCAAAACTGAACCAACAAAAAGAATACAAAAGGCAGTGATGACATTTGTGATGTATTTTAAAAGAGTATTTACAATAATTTTAAAATAAACTAGCAGCTGAGTCGATTCTTATTGTCTTACGTGATATTGTAGAGCTCAAAATAAAGATGATATTTTTTTTAACGGAGGATGAAGATCTGACGACGATAATAAATCACACACTTCTAGCAGACACCATCAACATAGATTTTTTCAACGAAAACCTTTGCCCCTTCCCATTAAAACGGTCTTGTTACTGCTAACATTTGATAAGCATATTCTCTCCAAAATAAATTAACAAAGTGTCATCTTTAACATTGCTTCGATTATAAATAGCCCTCAAATTGACAAAATAAATTCCAGTAAGCAATTCATCTCTCAATTATAACCACACATAAAAATGTTGAAAAATATTTTAATTATACTTTCATTTCTTTACATTAATTCGTTTTGTTTTTCAAATGCTAAATTATTCACTAAATGTGAATTAGCTCGTGAATTGTCAAGATTGGGCATTCCAAATGATGAACTTCAGGATTGGGTGTGTTTAGTGCGTTACGAGAGTAACTACAAAACAAATGCAAGCAATACAAACAAAAATGGAACTAAGGATTATGGAATATTTCAAATCAACGACCGTTATTGGTGCAAACCAGAAGATGGCCGCCGTTCATATAATACCTGTAACATTGATTGTAGTAATTTGTTGACTGAAGATATAAGTGCAGCGTTAACGTGTGCCAGGAGAATTAAAAAGCAACAGGGATTTAAAGCTTGGTATGGTTGGAAGGGACACTGCCAAACAAACAAGCCAAGTGTTGACGAATGTTTTTAATAAAATGTAGTTTTGAAGAAAACGAGAAACAATATGTTAAAGAATAAAAAAAATCAATAAATAAATTTGGGTAAGAAGAAAAATTTGTTTTTTGTGTGTCAATGGGAGATTTTCTTTTTTTTTAATTTGCTGAACTTATAACTTTTTTTTTGTGCTACTATATGGGTCAGGTTTTGGATTCGTGAAAAAATTCGAACTCGAGATTTTGATCAAATTTGACATTACCATGAAAGGGAATTCCAGAAAAGTGGGTCTCGCAATTCTTTCTGTTCTGGTGTGCAGTTTTTTTTGGGACGTGTTTTCATACATTATTTGGTTTTTTTAAAGACCAAAAATAAAGGTACCTGCTATCGATTTTTGTTGGCCTTGTTGGTAAATCCGATGTTTCTCGAAAATGGTTCCGATGATTTAAAAAAAAAAATGTCTGCAAATAAATATATGTACGTGTTGGATCACTTTAAGAGAATATATTCAATGTACTGTTACCTTCTATAGAATAATTTTTTTTCTCGAAAACGGTTTATGTGATTAATTTGTTTAAATTTATAAAATTCATAAAAAGTATTCGGTACTTAAATTTTCAAAAAATTGTTTTAGTTTTGATAAAAAAAAGGATCTTTAATAATTTGAACAACAATTAATTTGAATTCCAAAAATAGCGGTACTCCCGATATTTTAAAATATAAAATTTCTCGAGAACTGTTCCACCCTCAAGTTTGGTTCCAGGACATGAAATAAAGGTTCGCATATTTTTATTTTAAGTAATTGCAAACAGAAGCAAGTACGTGCGACCGAGTCGTGCATTTTCTTTTAATGGCTCAGCACACATTATAGTGAGTGACTTAAACATGATTGTTTTAAAATATTCCTCTATCAATTTTTTTTTTTTCAAAATTTATCAGGAGAAAAAATATAGATATACTATTACAACAGGTCATTGCAAAAAAAATAGGTTAATTGCTGACCGCATTTACTTCTTTCCAGTAGGTAGGAACATTAAAATAAAAAAAAAAGATTTTAGAGCGTGACACAATTCATTAAGATAAAAAAAAAAATAAACAAGAAGTCACTTTACAAGAGTATCCATAAAACGCAAGCACTGCAAAAAGCAATCAATGTCCATGAAAAATCAGATATCCATCCTGGATTATACCTTTTAACCTAAATACTATACCAAGAAGCACTCAGGAACGGATATCCGGCACGCTTATATTCCTGACCTAGTTTTTCTTTCTATATCCCCCGCCAAAGGACCACACCACATATACATATGTATGTATTGTATAAAAGCAAAACAAAGTTGTAACTCAATATAAAACCTATAATCTTAGTTTATTGCTCTTTTGAAAAATGAAAATGAAAAAGAAAATAAAAAAATCAATGGACATAGGGTGCAGTATTATGAGAAATCTGATTTTCTTGTACAAACTAGAATTATAACGATGACCCAGTATATAGGAGGTTTTGGCGCCAATTCGTGGAAAAATGCATGTTGCCGTCATTATTTGCATGATATAGGTTCGGTGATCCCATTCTAACGTGTTTATGAGAGGTTGTGTATGTTGTGGGAAGTTAGAGGAGGACTAAGGACTTCGTTCAGTGGAAAGACGCTTTAATTGAAGTGCTTTTTTTTTTGTTCAGGTAAAAAGTGGTGTTTTAGTACCGTTAGTTTAAAATTTAAATAAAGATCTAGAACAACATGTGAGAGTGGATGGAATTTTAAAAATTAAACATTCCTGACAAACTCATAAATGTGGAGAGGTCGCCTTGGAACCCCGATTATGATATCGGTAGAATTTTGTACAAACATGATAATTATAACTCTTTAATAACATCAATTGCTATATTATTCAGTCAATTAAATCCGGTTTTAAATTGCTCTAGTTTCTTAAGAGATTAAATCTAAAAAAATTAAACCAATGGCCATAATATTTAGAACCTGAATTCGCACATAAACTTAATTTTCTAAAGCTGTTCGCGTCCAGCTTGATTAAAATGATTAAAAACTGTTGGTCGGAACTCATTTAAAAACGAAAACTTAAATAAATATGGTTTCCATCTCCTAAGCTTTATAAGCGCTTTAATTTATAACAAAGTTTAAAATTAAAAATTCGACCATCTGAGCAAAAAAAAAATTCTTATTGATTCAAAAATGAAATTATTAATACAAAACACATTTTTTTTATTTTTGAAATAATGTTTAATCAATAAACAACACTCCAAAGTTTATAAAAATTATTTTTTAATATACATTGAAAATAAAAAATAAAAAAAAATACATGAGCAACGTTTTTCTATATTCCTTTAAGATTATTACAATAAATCAAAATGTACAATACATTTTGAAAATCTTTTGGAAATCCTGTTATTGTTATTGTTCATCATGTTTTTATTAAAATCATTTTAAAAATAGAACTAAAGAAAGTGTGTTTTTTTTTTTTAATTTGCAAAGGTTCTAGTATCAAAAACTACGATATTTGAATTGTAAACATTTTTTTAAATTCATTTTCCTTCTCTTTAAAAAAAAAAATACTTAATATAGGAGCAGTTTATCCGTTTTCCGAAATAAAATCCTACGTCCCCCCACTTTAATTATCTGAATCTGTTTGTTTGTTTGCTCGCTCTTTTTAAATTTAAATTTTATAAAATAACTTCTGATTAGATTAATATAAGAGCATAATTATATTCATGAAACAGACAAATGTACCTACCTTGGTCAGAACTGGATGGCAGCACACAATTTGTTATGACAAATCTTTCATATTTAATAACCAAAATTTTTCAGAAACCAAATTGCAGGACGCAATATCTATGGCCATAGTATATAAATTTGTATATAAATTTCTTATACAATGTCTATGGCGGAAATAAAGATGTTACTTGAATTTGTTAAACTCCTAAAAGTATGCAAATATATTCTCTTGTATTTTCTTTTCAAAAACAGACCGTTGATTTACTCTTTGGATATATACATATGGATAATGTGTACACTAGTAAATAATTTTCGAATTCAATTTAAAGGATTAAAATAAAAATAGTTTGAATAATACATTTTTCATAAATATTTATCTATTTGTGCATTATCGTTTTTTAACTATATTTTTGGACATTTTGTAAACCTTGGATATTTAAAAATACAGCATGATCTCAGATAGTCTTCGGGTTTACGCCACTCATGTTCATTTGTAATTGGACCCAGCAATTTGTGACCAGGGAGGTAAGGTTTTAAAAAGCGGAATCACCAACAGAAAATAAAATTAAAGAAATTAAAAAATTATAAAAAACAAATGAAGTTACGCAACTTGCTCTTTTTATTTCAGTTTTATTTAAAAAATATAAAAGCAATGAGGAAGGTACACCGAAAAAATAAACAAAGCAAAAACTTTAGAACTGGAAAAGTAGTCTTCTTTAAATAATTAAAAAACGGCACTGAAAAAATCTAAAAATTAAAGTAAAAAAAAAAACAAATCATCAGGATCTCTACGAGAAAAATAGAAATCGCCAAATTGTAAAAAGATCGCCTTAATGCACTCCCAAAACGGTGGGATTCTGTCGTCGCCAAATCAATTTTCGTGCAAAATCGCAACATCTGTCAACCCTGTTTTGTGACGACTCGAACTTTTTTCTAATTAAAATGAATATGGATTGGAAAATCAACTTTTGGTCACCATCTTGGAACTAATTTTTATTGTATACCTCAGTGGTATGTTAAAGTATTGAAAAAAGTTAACAAATAAAAAAAATAAATTTAAAAAATTATTCATCTTCGATAAATTTGTTTTCTAAAATCGGAAATGTCAAGTGAAATTTGTTGGGCTAAATTCTTCACAATTCTGCTTATAACATTCATTTACCTACTGCCTTTCAAAAACAAAATCCAGCAGCAAAACTAAAATGTCTCCCTTTTTATCATTGAAAACAGTTTTCTACTATTAATTTTCCTCCGAACGGAGATATTTAATAAAAAACTACAATCCAAGATCTGCCAAATGCTAAATTTCACAACTGCGATTTATGATTTAAAATAATTTATTAATTCTACAGTGCTGACTTTCTCTTGAGAAGCCGGTTGATTTATTTGAAGAACCTGAAAAAGAGAGTCTTCAAAAAAATATTACTCAAATTTACATAAAGAGCATACCCTCATATTCCTTGATCTTTTCTTAAACAAGTTCGTTAAATATATAAAAGGCTTTAAAACCAAAAAATACATTAATTCTACAACAGAAATGACGCTTAAGCCAAGTAGTCCAATAAGTCCTCCAGTTTTCGCTTGAATAAAGAGATAATGTTTGTTAAGAAATATATACATACATAAGTTACGCTCAACAAAGTTACATAAAAACTCAGTAACACCACCATAGCTTGTTCTCATCGATCCAGCAAAATCTGAAAATTTATAATAAAAATGTATCACAGCAATATTTTCCCTCAAATATGAATTATTCATTTTCTCCAACAATCGATTCCCTATCATATAACCCCCCGATGTCAATGGTATTTTGAATTTTGATGGATTGAAAAATATATCAAAACATCCTTGCATACACTGGTCCTTGCATTTTGTTTGTATCAATTGTTGGCATGGTGAATCATTTAAGCCACAAGCTGGTAGATAAGTCCAAGTCCTTGGCAAAAAATAACTTATGCAGCCACAATATTTTGCTGTCATTTCAACCAAACATTCAATTTCACAATTGCGCCTTGAATAGGTTTTGAAGTATTTGAGTTTTTGTTCTGTTTTGAAGACACACTGACGTTTTTCAATACTAAGGTTACGCAAGTCTTGGCTAGCTTCGGAACGATCAACAGCAATGCGAAAATTCATTTCGGATCCAGTTTCGACATAAAGGCCATTTTCTCGAAGTGAATGGATTTCCATGGGGTTATGAAGAAGTAACTGGACAAAAAACAGAATAAGATAACACCTATTAGAGAACGATTCTTCGTTACCTTGAATCCAGCTCCATTTCTTGAAGTGCAATAGTAATCATCGATCTCTGCATTGACAACAATCGATAAGCCCATGCTTATACCGATTCCTGTAAGAATTTTGTAGAAGAAATCAAATATCGGATATTGAGAGAAAAATTGTCCAACTCTACCGAATGCAGCACGAGGATAGAAGAGCTTTGGAAGATTCGCTTGGTAGCCATCTTCTGGATCCCAATCCACACCAGCAGCTCCATCAAGTTGAATAAAACCCTCAAATTCTTTGAGTCTGCAATTATTGATTCTAAAAAATATGACTTATCCGGAAATGTGCATCTAGGCACTTGATGAGCTTATACCAATTAAAATATGCCTGGTGTTTTGTCAGTTACTTAACCAGAATTATTTTTGTAGAAGCTGATTAATACATTGGTAATTATTGGAAGAAGCTAATTGATATGAACTGTTTCAAGCAACGCCAAGAAATTGATCTTACGTTCTATAGATGAAGGAAGGATGCATAGAGTTGAAGACGCAGCATTGTCCCTCATCAGTAAGTACTGGTTTAAATATGTCAGCACAGCTTTTCGCAATGGTACCAAATTTACACGAGAGCAAAAGCTTATCACATGGCTGGGCAGTCTTAAGAAAGTCAAGGTTTTCAAGTCGAAGTTTTCTGATACCGAACTTAAATAATTTATATTCTTCTTAAAAGCTTATGGACTACTTTTTCCTCTGAGTAAGCTATCTATAGAGTGTTTATTTTTAGAGGTACAGACATTTTAATTGGCAACACTTTTTTAGCTGGCAGCCATTTTAACAGCCAGAAAACTGACTGTTTGGTGTTGTTTATGGGCTGGTGGAATCTTTGGTCTTTACTTTTACAGTCAATCGTGACCGCTATAGAGCCATGACGCTTGATTCATTTTGTTTCTGAATTGAACAACCGTCATGTGCAGGAGTTGTGGTTTCAACAAGATGGCGCAACATGTGCAACAATCGATTTATTGAATGAAACGTTTAGTACCCATGAATTCGCTTCCAAGATCGTGTGATTTAACGCCTCAAGACTATTTTCTGTGGGGATATGTGAAGTCTTTATTCTACGCCAATAAGCCTGAAACGATCGACCACTTGGAAGACAACATTCGACCCCTTATTACCGTAAGTGATCGAAAAGTGGCACTCCAGAATAAATAATGTCAGAGCCAGCCGTGGCTGTATATCCCAGAAATCATATTTAAACTATAATGCCGAAAGATTGTTTTTCCAATAAAGTCAATTTAATATCAATTTTAAGAATCTTTGTTATGTTCCAGTTCAAAAATCAAAGTCTACTCCTCTAAAAAAAAACACCCTTTAAGTAAGGACTTATTTGACGCCTATTATAAATGTGAATCAAACGTTCGAGATAAAGCCACCGTTTTTGAAATCATTTATTTCCTCAGTTCCTTTTTCCTAGAATTACGGAAGCTTGGATTTCCTAAAGGTTTTACTTTGAGTCAAAAGTTCGATTCGCTATTCATAATGAGGACCTTAAATATTTTATTATGTTTGATATCAGTCAGCACAAAAAGACTCTCTCCTAATTCTTACTTCTTCAATAAATTTCTGAAATAATGATCTATTTTGGATTTCTTCAAATTCACTTGGATCATCCAATCGGTCAATTGGCCTTGTGCAAAGTGTCTGAAGCATTGAATATTCAACAGAATTTCTAAAAGTTTCAAAAATTAAGAAAAATTTAGATAATTTATTAAAATACCCACTTTGATATATTGGCAACTTTTGTAGCTCGAGCTTGATTTACATTACAAATTGTCACAGCTGGAAACGGATATTTATGTATCAATATAGGACTGGGTTTCATTCCCACGATAAATGGTGTACTCTCCCACGTGGCATAGATATCGTTTAGAAGAACCACCACGTATATAAAAATAGCAATAAAAGATGTCAAGAAAAATAATCTTTTATGAAACAGTGGTTTTGAAATAAATATTTAAATGCTTATTGTTTTTACCTTTCACAGAGAGAAATCTCTTGGTCACCAATATATTTGAAACCATGAAGAGCACTTTTTTGGCTTAAATTCGTAATTGTTTTAGCGAATGCCTTGCGGATTGTAAGGAATTTCAAATAAACTCTCGACCGACGTGTTTCCATTTTTGACTTTACTATTCAAGCTGCTAGAAGTTTCTGAAGACTTATTCATTTTTTTCTCCTGGGGTAGATTCAGACATTAGATAATTAAGGTTAGTGTTGATAAGATTTTTGTGTTTCGGAATAATTATAGGGGAATTGCGTTCACAATTTACGAAGAGTATTTTTAGAATCAACGACTACTGTAATTTGTTGATGCGTTCCATACCCACGATATTTAAAGCGTATAGACTAGACTACTAATTTATTTGAAAAAAAAAGGAATAGAATGCGTAGAAGTTTAGCCTTATACTTCAATACACTCACGTCTTCACATGGAATGAATAAAATAGTAATAATTTGGTGGAAAAAATTGAGGTCAATTTTACATTCGATGTTTGATTTGCTGGATGAACACGACAGAAGAAATTCTATTATATCTGCAAAACTATAGCCATTTTCTTTTCCATCTTTATTACCAAATTTGACAGATCCATTGCAATTGAGTTGGATTATGGCATTACAAATCAGTCCTCAAAAGCTTAATTTTCTGGAAGCCTTAGACAACAAGATTTATTAATCCAGTTTTCGGACTAGTGCTTCGGAGCTCTTGAATGTCTTAAATGGCAACGTTTACGATGACAAAGTTGAACCAGAACAGCGCCAGCGCCGTCAACAGCACGCTGGCCAGCCAAAATTTTTCGAACATATTACCACCAGCACCGCCGCAGTTTTCATTTGTTTTCATATTTTTTGTGGTACCTCTGACAGTTCGAAATTTGACAGTAATAGAATAGCAACAGCAAATTTAGAACTTTGGACAAACGGCACGGCGGCGCGGCGCTGTTGACGTTGCTGTTGCTGGTCTATTCTGTGTTCAACAATTGAAATACTTTGGTTCTAAAATAATGGCGGCCGCTGTTGCTGGCGACGTTGCTGGTGCTGGTTCAACCTGTTTCGCGCTTAAGGCATGAAGAAATGAAGACGTATATCATAAATTCAGTTGGCTGTTGACTTTCAGAAAAGCAAATGTTAACTATAATGATCTCATCATTATCAGTCCAGCGATTTAAAAGTCGGAAGCCATAGTGGTTGGTTTGGTGAAAAAGGAAAAATCCCAAAGCTCGGATCTCAGCCTTTCTAGTTACAGTTAGAAATGAGCCAGAATCTTCACGATCTGTCGGAACTACAGAGTGTGTTTTTAGTGTTATAGAACTTTATGTTAGCAAAACTTTTTAACTGGCGGCGATTTTAACAGCTGTTGAGTTTGGTTTGGCATTACACGAATAGACTGAGGCCTGAACAACTGCTGGCAAGGACGTTACAGTCAATTGTAACTGCTATGAAGCCATGATTACTGACTTTTTCGTTTGGAGCTTTGCAGGAGCTGTGCTCTCAACAATTGATTTACTAAGTCGCATAGTTTTACGTTTCTGACCCGTAAATTGGCCTCGAAGATTTAACACCGATTTAACGCCACAGCGCCGCTGGATTTTTTTTGTGGGGATATGTCAAGTCGCTAGTCTCCGCTGATAATCCCGAAACGATCGACTATTTGGAGGCGAATATTCGCAGCGTTATTGCCGATGTACGGCCACAAATGCTGGAAAAAGTGATTAAAAATTGGACCTCATTGTTGGAGCCAGCCGTGGTGGTCTTTTGAATAAAGCCAATTTCATGTCAACTTCAAAAATTCATCTTTTAAATTCTGCATAAAAGAAAGTCTTTCGAGGAGTTTGAAATCCAAAATGGGCTAAGGCAAGGCTGTATACTGTCACCAATAATGTTACCCTTCGAGATCAACTGGGTATGGAGGAATACAGTGAATTCATACCTCAAACACCTGGAATACGCAGACATGACATATGGTAACTCTCTCCTAGGATCATGGATCTCTCTCAAAGAAGAAAAGAAGGCTAGTGAGAGAAGCTAAAATCGTTGCACCTTGGAACTTTCTCATCTGTTCAGCAAATATTTCTGTACAACGAATTCAGACTACAGAAATCTTCAATGTCTTGGAAGTACTGTCTCTATTGATAGTGAAACCGGAATTCTATTCACAATATGGAGAAAACATTTTTATAAGCTTAAAGGCCAAACTACTTTAAATGCTGAATTTGTGTTCTTTAAAAATTAAAAAAATAAAACAATTAAATTTTTTATTAATTTATTTCGAAAACTAGCTCAAAAAATTTAACAATATTATCCACTATCTTCTATTGACTCGATTCAATATCTCTCAAAACAGCTGCATAAACCTTTTCTTTTACATCTTTAGCATATAAAAAAGATAAATGGTCAAAGTTTGCCCTTGGAACAACATACAATCTTGAGTCAGGAAGTTTTTCTATTAATCTATCTAAATCAATTCTATTCACGAACTTATCGCTTTCACCGTAATACAAGAAAACATTCCCCCTAACATTTCCCAATTCATAGTCCGGAGGGCTTATAGATCCATATTTACTCAAGTTTTCTAAGCCATAATCGTACTGTCGAAAATGACCAGAGTTAAACAATTGCATATAGTGAACATACTGCTGTGCTGATAAAGATGATGGAAGTGTGGCCATAAGATCAGGAATAGCGTCCTAAGGTTAGAAAAAAAGAAATCATTAAATTAATTCATATAAACGAGCATTTTTTTTTTTTGATGAAACTTACATAAACGGCAGTGTCTTTATTGAATTCAGTTGAAAGAAATTGTGAATTTTCGCATAGTATTTTGTATTCCTCCGGTAGTGTATCATTGCATAATAAAGCCTTAAGAATCAGAACGATTTCTTTGCTGGGCTTGAACTCAAAGCTACCAACAAGCTCTCTGAGAGCAATCGGTTGTCCCACAATTGGACTAGCTAGATTCAAAAAATTATTTGCCGCATGATTTATAAACGCTACTGGCGCCATTAAGTGAGCTGATTTAAAACGATCATTCCACTCTGGCATAATTGAATTCAAAACCATATAATTTGTTGTTCCTTGCGAGTGTGCAAAATATCGCACTTGTTTCACTCCGGTTAGGTCACACACAAAATCGATCATGGCTGGCAAATCATACATCGATATTTCATGCCAAGAAAAATTCCAGAATTCCGGTGAGTCAGTGCTATATTTTGTATGTTTTTTGGAGTATTTGTTACCACGAGCGTTACCCATCCAAACATCAAAACCATTGTCAGATAGAATATTACCCAGAGAGGAATTATCTTTGAGTACAACAAAATCACTCGAAACACCACCAAGACCATGCATTAGAAAGACAACTTCGGGGGTGCCGGATGAGTTGACTCGGTTGGGAGAATATGGAATTCGATGTAATCCCAAAATGTATCCATCCTCGGTTGTAACTGTGTACCCCTCATAAGGATATCCATTCCGTTCCAATAAGAGTTCCTATAGTAAAAAAAAGTTATTTTAATGCATACATACATACATATGTATTTCAATTTCGAAATAAAGAAAGTCGAAAAAATTGATCAAACAATAAAATTTTGTCAAATTGTCAAAAAAATGCTCAATCAAAAATTAACAAACATTTAAAAATAAACATTTTTTTTTCAACTGTAGGTATACAAATTTGTCAAAAAATAAATTGTGAAAGAGTTTTGTCGAAAATATGTGGGAAACAAAAATTTTCAAAAATGAATTGATCGAAAAAAGAAATTATCGAAAAAAATATTCTTCAAACTAAATTTTTCAAAGAAAGTTTTGTCAGCAACCAAGAGGAATTTTTTTTTGAACCGCCTGCAGAGTCATTCAGTCTATCTTTCACCAAATCAGTGTTGTGCTTAGATTAGATTTTCTTAGTTAATATAGGTTTCATAGAATTTTTTTTTCAACATAATATATTTTTTATATTTTCACCATAGCATTTTGAATATTTTAATAAAATTTTAAATTTTAATTTTACTTTATTAATAAATTTTTTTTGTACAATTCTCCAAAAAAAGAGACACCTTGTCACTTAAGCCATAATTATTATTAAAAACATTATTTTCAAGAAAAATAAAAATATGTTAAGATTGAAATCGAAGAAAATCAAAAACAAATAATTAATTTTGAATGAAAAACATGAATAAATATTTGAGCTGGTTGGGATAAAAAATAAAATTCCAGGCAACAGCTGTGTTTAATGACAACAATCTGTCTTAACTTGGCGTTTGGACAAATACAAATTTGACAGAATTTAACAGAAATTTTAACAGCAACTGTTATTAACCAAAATTATTAAAATTTGATTTCTGTATGTATTTAAGGGATTGGTTATTTTCTTAAACATAGTTTGAAACGTAATTCAATGCTTCGTAAATTCATTGTAGCTATAGGTAAGTCTGCTTTGATAACTTGACACCAAATGGTCGCAATATGTAAATCAGCAACAAAAACATAAAAATCATTGCACGGCTGGTGCTAAGAAGGCTTTAGGCCTTTTCTTGAAGATGTTTCACTTACTTGATATATTTTCCATGTTTATCATGTAATTGTTCCCAAATTAACCGCAAATTTTCAAAAACAAAAAACTACTTTCCCACCGTGGGTAATGTTGTCTTGCTATCTTGACATTTATAATTCTGACTGAATATTCCATTGGAAAACATTTGTTTTTGAATGTTATTTTTTTTTTTTGTATTTAATCAGGCTTAGGTACGTATTTGCCAAGTTAATATGTTGAGCACAATATTTTTGTTTTTCTATTTAATCAAGGCTAGAGACAATACAAATGTGTTTGAATTAGCTACAATTTTGTCGCCATGGATGGCGTCCCATTTGGCTTCTAATTCTAATCTAAACAAAGTGAAAAAAACATTTTGTTTACTTAAAAAAATGTGCAGTGCATGATATTATATGTTATTTATTTTGCCACGAATACGATAACTTGAACTTTAGAAAATGATAACGGATCTTAGATGAAAAGTGAGATACCTATACTAACTATAGATCGAAGTGAGAGGGGGGGGGGTGGAATTATCTCGCTTTCGTGTTCTAATGGGGTTTATGATTCGTTCATTTGACTGATTTATTGATTTATAGTTTACCAAACTTGAACCGAATCGTAACTTTTTTGTTCACATAATTTTTATTGTTACAATTTTTTTCTGAGTGGATAACAATTTTTCCACAATTTATTATGAAACACATTTTCTTAAGCGTTGTTTGGTTGATATTTAAAAAAACGACATTCAAAAAATTAAATATTTTAATTATTATTTTTTACTAAATATTTTTCTGTTAACAAAATGTTATGTATTTAAAGATAATTAAATGAACTATGTATTATAGTTTAAAAAAAATTGCAACTAAAATATAAAATAATAAAAAAGTAAACTCAATTTATAAATTTTTCTTTGATAATTGCCAGAAAAAACAGAAAACATTTTTGCAACAGATACAAATTTCAGACAGTTCTTGTAAAAATAAAAAAATATATATTACTTAATGTTTGGAAAAGTCTGAGCAAGTCAAGGGAAGAAAGACCAAAAATCATAAAAATTAACCCTTTTTTCGACACAAAATTACCTCAGGAATTTCACGGTTTTCTTTTGGAACTGTAATTGTTTAGAAAACCTGTACTTCCATTCCGTTACTTCCATTTTGATTATTTGTCCACATACAAAATTGTCTCTTCCAAAGTAATAAAAATGTATTCATGACGAACGCATACAAAACTCAAATTTTAAACTCCGGATTTTCAAAATTCGAAGACATTGTGGATTTATATTTCTAAGATTTCTGAATTTTTTTCCAGTTAGATTAACAGAGAGGAGAATTAAAAAAAAAATTGAAAAACAAGATTTTTCAAAAATAATTAAAACTGAAAATTTATTCAAAAAATTAAATTAAAAATATTAAATATTCAAGTGTAATTTTTTTTTTGAAGAAACTAAATTTCTAAATACCTACAGGCTTTAACATGGAAGAACTCAAAAAATTTGGTATAAAAACTTTCATAGAAAAATACAAAAAAAAAAAAAAATTATTGATTTACGATGTCAAATCTGTCATTTTGGAAAAGTTGAGAAGTCACATCAAAAACTTTAATTCTCTAAGTTTTGGAAGAAAACGTCAGTATTTGGATTTATATTTCAGACATATTGAAGCTTTCTGAGGCCTTATTGTTTTTTTTTCTCGTGACTTTCTGCTTACTTACAATAATTTAATAAAATTATTCACATAAGCTGCCATCGTAAATTATTTTTTCTATGCATTCAATTCTGTTACAATATTTTTGTTCACATTAGAAATTAATAAAAAAAAATACAACAGTCACACAATAAACTAAATTATTTTCTTACCGTTGTTACGGATTCGTTAGTTTGAGAAGTCAGCAGACCACATTTAACTAGGGGAACTAGTGTTATTAACAAAATCCAAAGAACGTTCATAGCGATCAAGAACTTCAAATACTGAGCAAAGAAGTTGAAAAAATTTCCATTATATAGAATTTTTCTATTATACATATGTATATAGGTACTATACATATAGTACACTTAGGATGTACATAGATAGGTAGGTAAATATTATGTACCAAATTAGGGGACATGGGTTTAACCAGATTATTTTTTTTTAAATATTATTTATCTTATTCAAAAAGTAGGGTTGCCAAATATATTTTTGTTTGCCAATTTTTTTTTTGGTAAAAAAAAAAGTTTAACTAATGTTGTAATGATGTTTATGTTAAAAAAGAGCTCAATTATAAATACTTAAATCATGATTTAGTAGAGGATAAACATGGGGTCATCAATCAAAAAACCTCTAGGGCAGCTCAATCCAAGAACCCGAGAAGTTTGCAACTTAGCAGCACAATGTGAAACGACGTGATTTATTACTTCAAATGTGAATGTTTAAGCCACTCATAATTTAATTTAGCAAATATTAACTCAAAAAATATGTGTTAAAACTATAATCATAAATCTAATAAGAAGGACAAATATAATTCTTAAGTTGCTATGTTTAACATACATTATGATTAGTTTAGCTAAAATTTGTTTATACGGATGAAGTCTGAAAGAATTCCATGGTCAAAAGTTAACTTAGCTAAGGTTATTGTTTTTGACAAATAAAAATAATTTTAAAAGATATCAGTTTTATCATTCACTCAGAAACCGCTCTATTTGCTTTTGTTTTGGGTTTTTTTTTATATTTTTTGATTATTTTTTTTTTTGAAAAAACTTTTTTTCATAATTAATTTTTTGACAAATTCTTATTCTTGTCACTCAAAAATATATTCAACTTAAAGCTTGCTACCCGACAAAATTTATTTGGGAATTTTTTAGGACCATTTTTTTTTTAACCGGGACTCACGGAAGGTCTTGATAGTTATTCTAGTAATAATTCAAAAATTGAGTTGTTAAAATACAAAATTGAATATGTCAATTTATATAATATTAGAACGTCTCTAGAGTAAATGGTTGTTTTGCATATTTCTCATAAAAACGAGTGAATGGGAAATTTTGAATTGGTACCAAAACGAGATTGAGACGAAACCGAACAAGACTGAAATTTTTAAATTTTTAACAAGATCTAGACGAGACTTAAAAAGTCCAATTATAATATTATAATTCTACCTGTCATACAAGTGCTAGAATAAGCAGTTCAAAATTTTCTAATTTTTCGAAATAAGCTCCATGAATTTTTTTCGTAATATGCTTGTGTGCTGAAATTACTACGACCTATAATTATTATTATCCATTCAGGAAAAAACCAAACGGAAAAAAAATTGTTTTTAAATTGAAATAAAAATATGGTAATTTTTGCTCACGTTTTTCTTAAAATGTGTTTAGTCGTACTTGTGTATTGGCTCTCCAAACCCAATGCGTATTTATTTTATAATTTTCTTATAATTTATTATGATTTATTAGCAAAATTAGATTTAAGTACAATAAGTCACATGATTCAAATAATTCCTACCCCGTAAATTAATCATATGTAAGATTCATAATCAAATTTTCATAAAACCAGCTTCACAGTCACCATACTAACAGCATTCAAAACATCTATAAGTTAATTTTTTTTCTAATAGTTTTGACCACATTCCCATGAATCACATGTAATTCAAGGAATGTGTTCCCCCATGAATCATATAAATTTCATAAAAATGTACTTACTTAAAACGATTTGGCTGCATGAGAAAATAACTGAATTATCATTACTCCAAAAAAAAGTTAAAAAATGTTTTTTAAAAACTTAAAAGGTTAGAATTTCATCTCCCACCTAAACAAGGAAGAATATTTTTCACTATGGGAAAAATAAACCACAACTTTCATCCGAAAGTGATTTACAGAATAAATTAACTACAGACCATTAGCTGTGAATTATGATAAAATGATTTTTAAGCTTTTTTAAATAAAAGTTATAGTACACTTTTACGCACATAAAGCTACCTTTCTACGTACTCATATCCCGCTGTTAACTAGGGCAATTTTAGGCTGGTACAACAAAATGTTTCGACAAATAATCTCTTTTTGGAATTAGTAATTAGATAGTGAATTGAGTACCGTTCTCTAAAAACCATTAAATTCATTGCAAATGTTGAGCAATTTAATCAAGAAGGCTTCGTTAAGAAAATCAATGTCCCACAAAGTAGACTTTAATATTATATTACTTATCTCTTTCCGACAAAAAATAACCTTGAATCTATTTTACTCGAAACAAAATCCAATCTTAAAATTGGGATAATTATAACGAGTAAAAAAACGAACAAGTTAAAACATTAAACCTATACTTATGGGACACTTAATTACTTTTCGTAATGACTTCGATTTTTTAAAAGACACAAACTCATTCGGACTAACCGCATTCAAAAACAAGTCTTTGATCATTCACCATCTTCAGTTTTCACTTCAAAGTGAACAAAAGCTTACCACCAGTGCCATATTAATATGGAACCTAAAAAAACGTCTCACGAAATTGTTGAGTATTTCGATAATACAATTCAGGACTTTTGTCGAGAGACTGCCTTGCATTCGTTAAAATATATTGGCAATCGAAGTCTTAAATTGTGGGAGAGGTTAGTGTTTTACTTCAGTTTAGTGAATATTTTTCAAAATTTAATTTCAGACTTTTATTTTTAACTGCCCTTTTGGTGTCTGTGGCTTCCTTGACACAACTCATAAGGAATACATATTTATCCTGGCAAAATACTCCTGTTATTATTGGAATAAGTCCGCATCCAGCTTATATTCATAAAATTCCCTTTCCTGCAATAACTGTGTGTAATATGAACCAAGTTATCAAAGGCAGAGTTCAAAAATACAAAGAAAAGTAAGTGATTTAGCAAATGCTTCGCATAGGGAATTTATAATATTTTGGTAAATTTTCTAAAAAAAAAAAGAGACCCTGATCCAATACCTTATGGATTTCTTCAAATGATATGCCTCAGAGATGACACTAATTTCAGTCAGTATAAGAATTTGCCTCAGCCAGAAAATCAATTGTTCTCCGAATTTATTTCTCACGTAAGTTTGAAAATAATTAAATTTTTTTTTCAAAACGGATGAATTCTTCTTCTACCACTTTTTGTTAATAAATCAACTTATAAATTACAGGATTTATCATTTATGTTTCTTTATATTTAAAATTGAATACTTTTGTTTTTAAAAGCACGTACAAGATTGTGAAGGAATGATGAGATCCTGTCGAATGGGTGGTGTTTATCAAAATTGTTCCGATTTCTTTCGACCAGTATTAACTGACGAAGGACTTTGTTGCTTGTTTAATGCTGTTCATCCATCATATTTATACAAAAACGAGTAAGATTATTATTGTTCGTTAAAAGTTCAATTTTTTTTAATAAAATTTTCTAAGTCCTTATCCTAATCTTCGTGATTTGACAGCAACTGATGGAAGAGTACCGGTATATTGGAATCCAGAAAATGGTTATCAGAAGAATCTTCCACCAAAATACTTTCCAAGAGTTGCATCGGGTCAGTTCAAATACAATCCTACATAAAAATGCATTATGGTGTCGGTGTCCTAAAATACGTAAAGAACGCCTTCTCGAAGCTACAGTTTAAGTTTTCAAAAATACCTTTAGTACCTATATTAACGTTTAGAGCTCTCCCAAGCACTTTCCGATTTACGATTAGTTAGATATCTTACCAATAAATTGATTTCAAACTGGTTGCATAACTTTTTTGTATTGAAAATTTAACTTTCTACGAAGATGGTTTTAACATTTCTAGCCCGTTTAAAAATTTCAAAAAACTACAGACAATTACAGTGTTAATTTTAAGCTTTAAAAATGAATGTTTTTTGAAAAATTTAAAGTAAAGTGGCAACACTGAAAAATATTTAAATACAGAGGCGTAGTCTAGGCTCTAATTTTAATGTGAAACCAAACGTTCAGCTTCTAATTAAGAGGGAGGCAATCCGTGTTTTGAGAATTAGCAAAGTTATGAAATGTTGACTTTTGGGGTCCTGAAATGAGTAGAACTGAAAACGGTAAGAAACCTTTTGTTGGAATTAGAGGAACTTACAGCTGTACGAACTTGCTCCTATGTTGAATATAATGTGTACGAAAAAAGAAATTTTAATGATATGATGGACTTATACCAAAAAGTGGCAAAATCCGTCTAACTTTAGACAACATTTCAGCTTTGGAAAATGTGTTCAAAAACATTGTTTATTGCTGTCTTATAGCTGCCTAATTGAGAATTAAGAGTTACGCTGTCTTCGCCGTGAATAATGTGATATTTAGTTTTATTAAATAAGACATATTTCCACAAATTTGAATACACTTAGGCGGTGTTTAAGTGTATAAGAATCTTATAAATATGATTGAAAAATTTTATCTGATTTTTGGAATTTGAGATTATTGAGAACGGTTTTTTAATATTTGTATTGGAGGTACAGTTATTTTCGAAAACAAAACTGTTCGAATTATTAAAACTAGTATTTAAAAACGGTTTTTATTAAATTTCAAAAATATAGTAGATATATCTAACCGTTTTTGAAGTATTTAATTTTCAAAAAATCATGGGTGCCGCTCTCGAAAAAATAAATCATATTTTCTAAAAAAGTTACAAGTAAAAATCGGCGGAAGTTAGCTAACATTCGAAATATATGTAAATTGGAAATTTTACAGATCGTTTATTTAGTTTGGAAAGAAAATTTTTCGTTTGTACGTTTTTTTTTTCAAAAAATTAAAAAAAAATTGAAAATTATTTAATTTATAATTTTTAATATCTAAAAGGTATTTATTAAAATTAAAGATTTGACACTTACCTACGAGTATTTTTAATAAAACTGTAAGAATAAAGGCTTGTCTAGACCAATGCGTAACTGGTACGAAATTGTCAGGACGACGAAAAAACAATAACAACAAAATGTTGTTGCCATCATATTATTGTTTCATTCTCGTATCCGAACGTTTCGCATTGGTCTGGACCAGCCTTAACGCTATAAATAATGCTTAAGGAGCAAAACATGATGACTAAAGTTGATAAGGTAAAATGTGCCCACTCACTTTTGATCTCTTCCCATTGACAAACAATAACTGCTCTGCTCTGTTTTGTTATATACTGTTCGATAATTCCATGGTCACTCACTTTTGTGTCTTCTATTGTAGGCACTGGATTCTCAATGGCGCTTTCAATTATGTTTGATGCAGAAATGAGCGATTATTATTGTTCCTCAACTATGGGTCCTGGATTTAAGGTATGAAGATATTACAAACAATTTTATTAAAGACATCATTATCTTTCTTTTCCTTCATAGATTGTCCTTCACAATCCCATTGAAACGCCCTTTGTCAAGGAAACTGGCCTGCCAGTTCAGCTTGGCTATGAAACGAAATTCCGTCTAGAAGCTATACAAACAGAAGCTGCTGACGATATGCGAAATTTACGTCAGAAGGATCGCCAATGTCATTTCAACTCTGACGGCAAGTTGCGTTATTACTTACAATACTCACATCGTAATTGTGAAAGAGAATGTGACTCACGGTTGTATTTGAAATATTGCGGCTGTGTGCCATACCACTTGCCACAGATGTTTCCCAATGTATCCGAATGCCGACTTAAGGATTTTGCCTGCTTGACGTCCATCAAGGACACTTCGATTGTTGTCAAGGACAAATGCAAGAGTAAATGCCTGCCTGGATGTTTCGATTTGACATACAAAGCACAGACTTTTGCTGCGCCACTTACAATGGGCGGATATGCTGTGAACTTCTTGAATGCGGAAAGTGGCAAGAATTTTTCAACCGAATACATCAAAGAGAATATAGCTGTTGTGCATTTCTACTACGAGGAGAATGTTTATCATGGAAATATGCGATATAGTTTTATTGGATTGACACAATTTTTGTGTAAGAAAAACCTTATACCAAAATTTATATACATATTTATTTAATGAATGATCAATTTTCAAAGCAAGTACAGGGGGACTTTTGGGACTTTTTACTGGTTTTAGTTTGATATCAGTTGTTGAGGTCTTCTATTATATTATAATGAGGCCAATTCGAGATATTTGTACGAGGAAGAAGAGAAACAAGGATAACTACTTGAAGGTACATATATATGCTTTCAATAAAACATTTTAAAATGTGTTTTAAAAAAAATCTTTTTATATTTTAGCCTAGACTGGTTCATGTGAGGTCATCTTTGCATGACTCTAGAAATGCTCAAAATGTTGGAAAACTATCCGATGTTGTTTATTTTAAGTCAAAATTATCATCACACAATTCGTCAGATGGCCGGAATAGAGAAAATTTTCAATTTTGTCAATAAAATTCTAAGATCTGGCAGAATCAGAGACTATCCAAAGTCTTAAACTTAAAAGGAAAAGGATTGATGGAACAACCAAAATGGTATCATATGCACTCAAGTATATTATTCAGTAATAATAAAGCAATCGATATGTGTTACAAAATTTGTTTCTTTAAATAACACTTATCATATCTCATACAAGTTGGCTCAAAAGAAAGTTTATAATTATAAAGCTTACTGCGTGAGCGAACGAATCCCAAGGACGCGGGGGTTATGTCAATCAGTAGTCTGGCTCTTGATAATTCAGATTCAGTCGTTGTGCGTGTTAGAGTTTTACAAAAACGGTGATTCGGTGATTGTAGCGCGTAGAAGATAAATGATGCGCCACGCATTCCTCTTAATCGAAAATGGGCCAAAAAGTTTGAAAAGACGGGTACAACGCTGGAAAAACCAAAATCCGGATGACCAAGAACGGTAGAAAATGTGAAGTATTAATCAGTCTGTTCGTGATAGCCGCGAATGCAGGGGTCTACATTTGGATGATTTATTATTTTTAAGAAATTAATTTCCAAATCACTTACGCTTTGTATATGAAAACTAAAGTACTATCATGGTGGAAGTCGAATGGGGCGACATCTAAAGTGTCTGCGCAACCCTTACTCTTTTTTTTTTGCGGAGAGCTTATGGAGGTTTTAAATGATATTTATTGATATTGTTTAGATGCAATAATCCAAAAAATAGTCTACTCTTGCACCAAACACCAATTTTTGACGCTTAAAGACTCTCTAAATCGAATTTTACACCTCAAATTTTGCAGCGCCACCACAAGGGTCCGCGCAACCCTAAAAAAACTCGCCATGATAGTACTATAGTTTTCATATACAAAGGCTTTCGCCCGAATAGAGATGGGTCACCAGAGATATCTTTATGTAGTCTATAGTCTGGTTCTCAACCATTCCTTTGTGCGTGTTAAAGCAGGCTCTGATATGAAAACTTAGTACTATCATAGCGAGTATTTTTTCATGTTGCCCCGACCATTGCCGTGGAGCTGATTAAAATTTAATTTGGGGAATTTTTCAAGATCATCAATTGGGAGTAGGAGCCAGGGGAGAATATTATTTGATTTCCATAAGCAATAAATATCAATACATAGTACTGTTTTTTATAATACCTATAAAGGCGCAGGCAAAGGAGATGACGCACGTTTGGGCCGTAAGCGTACGTGTGTCTAACGGTTTCTATGATATATGCACAAAAATTGCATCTGATCAATGAACTTCAAACGTGAAAATCTCAAAATCCCCACCTACGATTTTCCTAAGACTTCACAGTTTTGATGTACAAGTAATTACCTTTCTTTTGGTACTACTCTTGTCCTGCACGCTCATGGACCAAGCCCCATACATTTTTGCGTCATCTCCTTTATAAGGTCTTTTTGTTTGTAATAAGTTTGAATACACCACCGCTCCGCGCGCTCCTGCTACAAATTTTCGTACGACCTTGTGGAATAAACATAACTTTTTGATACAGAACCTAAATATGTATAACATTGGCCCTGTTATACATACCGAAAGTGAAGCTCAATAGTAAGGAAAAATGTTTCTTCACCATCTGTCAATTGTTTGACAGCCATTTTAATTTTTTTTTTTTTTGTATGGCGGTGTAAAGCGCTCTATACACGATACAATTATTGTACCGATTATCGTACAACAGTTGAATCACATGCGATTATTGTATCGTGTGTGTAATCCAAAGTATCCGCTGTACTGAAGTCGCACCGTCAAATGCAAAGAATGGGAGATGATAATGAACTTTTTTGACAGTTGATGAAATCGTTAGTTAGTCGTATGGTGTGTGTGCTTACTTTCGATATCGCAACCGATATCGGTAAAACATAAGTCGGTCCGACAGATTGTACCGTGTATAGAGCGCTTATGACAGTGCCTACGAAAAAAAGGCGGTGACGCAAATGAATTTTATACTTTGCTATTTTGCGATTCGCAAAGTTTTTTCGTTTTATTTTTATAACCACCCCAACAAAAACGCCTAAATGATTTATTAGAGAATATTTATGTAGTTTTAATATTTATGACATTTATGAATTTCAATTGGATGTTGGAATTATTATGATAGGTACTAAAAAAGGTACTACTAAAAGACAGCAAACTTTTTATTACCATCGCATGTGCAGTTCTGAATAATTTATACGTTTAAATTATGCGATGGTAAGCATTCTTTCATCGAATCATGATTCATTTGCAAATAGAGCTTTGAGCTTTCAGCTCAGTTAGCTGCAAGTGAAGTAAGCGATGAATTATTTGTTCATTATTCACCAGTTCACCCAGCAAAAATTTGTGGCACAAGCAAGCTGCTATGCTAGGGCAGTTTGTTTGCTTTTACGATAACGATACATTTATCGTTATTAGAAACGATCAGAATTTTAATATTTACCAAGCGACCAAGCGACTAACCCACCATAAAAATTCACTGGCTTTAGTTTCAGTGTCAGCTTCAAATTCTGCGTTGCGCTTGATTGTTGATCTTTTCGTATTTTCTGTTCTCAGTCTCAGTTCAGTTGACTTGACTCCGTGTGCCTGTGACGTTCGTTGTTAGACCTCAGTTCCATTCCAAATTCCATTTTTATTTTTTTTTTCATTTTTGCTTTTAATTTGTTCACGAAATTCCAGTGCTTTCATTCTATAATTAGAAATCTGTAAGTATTTCCAAGAAAGTTCAAGTGAACAGTTCAAAGCTCTTTTAAGCTATTTTTTTTTATTAAAACATCAATTATTTGTTTACAAACAATAAATAACAAGACAAATTTCATTTGTTATGAATATTTTGTATCTATATTTTAAAACAACAACACAACACAAAAGAAATTTAAGGGTAAAAATGTAAAAGCCGTAAACTTATGCGCATTAGTGTATCAAAATAGTGCTAAAGACCGGTATACGAAGCTTTAGACTTAAGTTAAAAAGAATTTAATGTCAAAAATGCTGCAACCGCAGCCAGAAAAGGTGATAACTGTTCAACTCTTGCGGCTTCAATATCAGCATACTATCGCTTTCTTTTCAGCGAACTAAGAACGCTAAAGACAACTTGGCATGAATAAATACTTACCCTAAAAGTGATAAGGTTCTACATACTAATGAAGTAATGACATATAAATTCGCATCATACCTAATTGTTGTATTATTAGAAAATTTATAATAAAATAAATCCATTAAAATATTCAATTTGGCGCAATTGAATATTATGTACATATGTACTATAAGTATATACCTTCTTGAATTCATAATTTTTGGTGCTTTTCATTTCGTTTTGTTGATTATGCTTTCTATTTTGTTGCAGAAAAGCATTTACGTTTTTATATTTTGAAAAATAAACAGAATGGTTTATTTTAGTTTCTGTTGTTTGCTTGGTTTACAAAGTTTGCTCGTGGGGCCGTATGGCATCTAAAATTTATTAAAAAAAAAATATTTTAGTAAATAACGGTAACTCCCATTAAAAAAGTAAAAAAAAACTCGTTAAAGCACAAATATAGCATAGGTATGTATTATTTTTTAAATTTCGAAAATTTAATATCTTATAAACTTGTGGGTTATATTTTGTTTGATTTTTAACTTAACTTTAACTTTAATCAATGGTTTCATTTTTTTTTTCCAAAAATGTTTAAAAAATTTACATAAGACAATAGTAAGAGTGATGAGTGGGTAATGGAAACTATAGCTTTAAAAATGTAGTACGAACATAGTTTATAATTTAACAATGTATCGAAAATTAAATAATAAATTTACTTGATTATTATTCATTAAATAAGTGATGACTGGATCACATACCCAATCCAAAAAATTTACTCAGTTTTTGCTCAATTAATTAGAATTGGTGCTAGAAAAATTAATTTCCGAGTAATTGGAAGTACCTACATAGTTATGTATTTAACTTTTTATTTAATAACTTGCTATATCAACTAGTCACTAATAAATAGTATACGCACAACACTGATGATGGCTGAATGACTCAGTAGGTGGTTCAAGAGAATTTTCACTGGTTTTTCCCTGACGAATTTTTTTAACAATGTTTTTTTGCAAATTCTATTTTTGGCCAATTTTTTTAAATATTAGACGTATCTTTAGACAAAATTTTTATCGACAAAAACCTTTTACTACAATTATTAATTTTTTTTAATTTTTATGCCTAACATTTAGTAGAATGTGTTCTAATTCAGTGTTATCATAGCTTTAGGAGAAAATATATGTATATGTGTTTTTGGTATGAACATCAAGTAATAAATTTTGGAGACTTGGGCTAGGCCTATCCATGGTGGGTTTTAGTATTTATGATTACTAAGACACCCTGTATAGATTTCAAAATATTATTATTAAACTATTTAAGCAGGGATCTTTGGAGATGTTAAGGCTCCGAACACATGCAACTCATCACATAAGAAATAATTAGGGGGCCAAATAATATACAGGGGCCATATTACCGACACTTCCTCTACTTATTATTACTGAAAATAAAATATGAAAATAGTTTGCGTAAATTCCTTAAATGTGATGATAGGCCTCATGTTTTTCCACTAAAGAAATATTATGTAGGTATAGTATCAAAAATAATTAATTAATGATTAGTAAAAAAAAAAAATGTTGATAATATATAAAATTATTTTAATGCATACATTTTTTTTCAATCTCAAAACTTGTGGCTATGATAAGCAACAAAAAACATAAGACAAAGTTGCTGTTATTCAAAAATATGATTAGCCAGATTTACACAAAACATGATAAGCGACAAAATAAAATTTGTGAACTTATTTTACAACAACAAAAATAAAAATAAAAAGACCGAAACATGAATATAACTTTCATTATTATCTACATATTAGCAGAGTTACCACTTTACTTCAATTGAAGTAGATTTACTGCATTTCTTCAAAAAATAATAAAATTTACTTCCTACTTCGCACCATCACCAAAATATTGAAATCTACTTCATTTTAAGAATTAAAAAAACACCAATAAAAAAAACATAAAAATATATAGTTGCTTAGCCAGACTTCAGATTAAAACAAAAAAAATTGACAGCTTTGTCGCTGGAAGAGTAATCAAAATCCAAGAGTGCGGATTGGTTGAAAAATGGCTGCTGAAAAAAAAATGAAAACTGAATTTGATTTTTATTACTCTCCTAGCGTTGTTTGACGATTCGTTATTTAACGGTAAAAACCAGAAGGAGAAGTGAGAAAAGATAAAAAAGTAAAAAGGTCAATTGAACGTTCAAAACAACACAAACACACAAGTGATAATTTTTTTAACCTATATAGAAATATAAAGTCTGAATAAATTTGTTTTTTTTTAATCAATGCAAATTTTATTAAAAATTCTTTGAAAATAATAGATTAAAAAAAAGGCTCATTTTGAAGTTTAGGTACTTCCCTTTTTCTCAATCTACTTCGCTTTTTTCTTCAAATCTACTTCCACTTTTTTTCAGGATGTGGTAACGTTGCATATTAGGTATAATAGTAATCTATAGCCAAAAATATATTCTTTAATTTCTTTTTTTTAAGTTGTGTGGATTAAAATTTTTGAAAATTTTAAACACACCTTTTTTTAATTTATTTTCAGATTCACAAAAAAATTCGTCTTTTAGCCTTTCTAATTCCAATCAAATAACAGTAAATCGAGATGTATCCTTTTGTAAGTATAAATATCTACGATTAATAATTTGCTAACATTTGAAAATTTACCTGAATTAATAAACTAATTAAAAGAGTTTCGTTTTGAAGATTTGTTTAAAATTGTGTAAGTTATTATACGCAGAATACCGGCTAAAAAAAATTTAAAGGTTATCGTACCCTGTTTTCTATTCTTTTTTGAAAAATCGCTTTTTTTTTTGATCACCAATCAAAATTTTATCTCATCAAAAATATTTATGGAACAAAATTTTAAGAGCTTTTTTTGTATCCACCACTTTTTTTAAACGACCAATACATATAATATGTAGGGTAACTACTACATTTAACATTAATTAATTGTCCCATAAATTTTTCAATCAAACAAAATGGAAACGAAAAACAAAAAACAGAATCTCTCTATCCCCTTAACCACATGCCGATCTTTTATCGATTGCCTAAAATAAGAACTCGCAGAAATTATAAATACTTTTATCTCGAAAGTAAAATATAAAAGATGATAAAATAGACAAAACATGTATTCAGATTTCATCCAAAAAATAACCTTGGACATACTCGTAACTAAAATGAATCGATATATTATGGGGATGGTCATGAGACCAAGACGAGATTGATTCCTAAGCAGCCGAGACGAGACCAAGACATGAACGTTTCCTTAGACTGAGAAGGAGAACTACCAATTAAAAAATCAATTAAAAGTGTTAATATGGAGACTAAGTTTGGCATGAACGATATGATAACGACATATGATTGAATTTTTATGGTTTTTGTTTTTTGATAGCCGAATTCTACGCAAAGTAAGTTTCAGTTAGTGCTTATGGACTTGACGAACATGTGTGTTCTTGCTTACTATCCATCCATTGATATGTATGGCGTCAGAAAAAGAAACACACATGGAGTTAGTTGTCTATGATCTCAAGAGAGCATAAGTGCAAAAAAATCAAAAATTGGTATACATAATGCATATGTACTTCGATGTCGAGAAATGAGATGAGACGGAGGTGAAGTCTCCAGTAAAGAAAAAAAATTATAGTGTTTCCAAATGTCTTTTCTTCAATTAAGAGAATCATTTAAATTGCAAGAAATATATAAAACCGAACAAAATCTTTAACATGCTTAAGTGTCATACTAAATAAATACTAATACCTTATTTTATTTCTAGGGTGGACCAGAACACAATGCACCCAATAACCAATACCAACCACCAAATCCGTATGGTGGATATCCACCCCAACAATCGAATGTTCCCTATCCAAATCCAAATGGGCCTGCTTATCCTCCCCATCTAGGTCAACCAACCAATCAAGCTCCTTATCCTTCCCATCCAGGTCTACCAACTAATCAAGTTCCTTATCCAAACTATGGTCAACCAGCACCTGTTGCTAATCATCTACCATATCCTGGGTCCGTGAATACACAGACTCCTTATCCTCCCCAAACACAATATCCCCCTCAACAACAACAACAACAATATTCTCAGGGATATCCTCCGTCACAAATGCCTTATCAAAGTCAACCACCATACCAACCAGCACAACCCACCTATCCACCTCAAGGACACATGGCTCCAGCTGCAGTTGGTCAAACCTGTGAGGCAGTTAGTGTAGCAAATAATTACGGCCAAATGAACAATCAACCAAATGTTGTCAAAAACCAGGTAATGCATTTTTCAGTCTTGTTTACATTTAAAGGCTTTTTCAAACCAATGCGAAACATTCGGAGACGACAATGAAACAACAATAACAACACGTTACTATGATTGACAATAACATGTTGTTGTGATTGTTTATTCTTCGCGACGACTGTTTCGCATCGGTTTCGCCTTCGTTTGAAGAAACTTTAAAACTACGAAATTCATTTGTATATGAAAAACATAGTACTATCATGGTGGAAGTCGAATGGGGCGACATCTACAAAGTGGGGACAACCCTTAATCAATTTTTTTTTTTTTGCGGAGAGCTTTTGGAGGCTTTAATCGATATTTATTGATATATTTTGGTTATGGCAATCGAAATAATGGTCTCCTCTTGCTCCTACTCTCAATTTCCGATGCTTAAAGACTCCCCAAATCAAATTCTAAACCTAAAATTTTGCAGCGCCACCACATGGGTCGGGATAACATTAAAAAATGCTCGCCATGATAATACTATTTTTTTCATATACAAACGAAATTCTGCAAAACAAATAGTTGTAGCTGCTTACAACAATTTCGTTCTTAACAGCTTTGAAAGAACTTGTGAAATGGAATTCGCAGAAATTCGCAGTTTTATACAATACGCGAACAAAGTTATTTTATAACAAATAAGCCAGTCGGCGGAGTCAAAAATTAATTTTTAGACGTGTCCATTGTATATAAAATTTATATACAATGGACGTGTCTAAAATAAAAATGGCTCTGCTGAAAATGTTGTAGGTACATTTGGCTGCCATTTTGAAAAAAACATATTTTAGTCCATATCTATTGCGGCTCATTTATACATACATGAAGTTTGTAAATAAGATTTCTATTAAAAATTTAAATAATTTTTTGTTCAGTACAGTATGTTGTACATTATTTCATAGAACTTGTTTTATGAAACACATAAAAGTTTACTTTTTCTGTTTTTTGTTTATTATACGGCTTGCATTATAAAAACAAATTACAGACAGTTATTTTTGTAGGCACTCTAAAGTATAAGAACTATTAAAAAATGTTGTACGCAAGAAATAAAGATAATTAAATTTTATATCAAAAGAGTATTCACAAATTTCGACGCATATCGCAAGTTAATTTTATGCAAAGCTTTTAAGTTTACTGAATAAGTAAATGCTTGCAGCTTTATAGCAATCGAAAAAAGTTTTAGTTTAGTCCAGTAAATGAAGGCGTCAAAAAGCTATAACTTTGATCTTTTGGGAAAAAGCTCCGATTTCAATGAAAGCTACTTGTTTTTATGTTATTTTAATTTTTATAAACAAAAATATTTTTATTACAATACTCGTATTGGTTGAATTTTTGATTTTTTATATATCAAAGAGCAACAAATCACAACGAGAATATGCACGGTGATTTGCATTTGTGACGAAAAATATGGTTTACTTAGGTTAAATTCAGCAAAAAAATATTTTTAAAAACATTACGGAAGCCGGTACGTACAACACTGTACACTATTTTCTTGTAGAGCCAGAAGCTCAGTATTTTATGTTTAAATTAATAGCTTGAGAAAAAAAAATATTTTTAAAGCAAAATTAACAAAAAAAAAAAGGAATTGTAAGAAAAACTATAATGATACTTTTAGGAATCATATATAATTGCCTACTAGTTTTACTTTAAATGCTCAAACAACATTGTTCCTTTGTACAAATAATATAAATTTATTTTGTTTTACAGTTAAATCCAACCGTTTCTGCAGCTCCAAACTTTGATCCTGCCAAAGATGCCAACGATCTACGTAAGGCAATGAAAGGATTTGGTACTGACGAAAATACTTTGATTGAAATTATTTGCAAACGAACAAATGATCAAAGACAGGTAAAGAAATAGATAATTTATTTTATTTAGCACCATAAACATGTAACGTATTATTAAACTGATGGTCCATATGAAGGACATTGGTGTATTTTGACCGAAACATACCCACAAATTATTCTGAACGATTTAAAAAATATTCTTAACGATTTAAAGCTCTAAATTTTAATATTATAACCTGGCTTTCAACAAAAGTTTTGTATTTGGAAGCACTTGTATTTTTGGAGAAAAAAATCTTGAATTTTACAGAAATTTTGGAAGATTGAATTTGGAAAAATGAAATTTTGCACAAAAATAGTTTGGGCACATTATGTATGTGTACAAAATAAATGTGCTAATGTGATATTCCATGAGCAACCGGTGCCCAAGTGACTTTCAACCATTCCTGTGTGCGGGTTGTTGCAGAGAGCACTTTATTCCTGATAAATGATAATCTTAGAAAATTATTTATTTTCTCGCGAAAAAAAAACATTTAAGTCAAGATTAATGTCTGGAAAACTGGAACACCTAATTATAAGCTATTTTGATGATTCGGAAACGTAAAGTTCCCCAATGGAAACATTTACTCCAACATTGTGAAACAAACCCTTAGTTCCAAAAACAAAATTTTCCATCGTGAACTGAAAACAATAGTTGTTTTTTTGACTTAATAGCACATGCATAAACCTTACTTAATCTTTTCTTAACATACAAAGCTTTTTTATTTAAGGGTTACCAGCTCTTCATTATTTTTATTGTTTTTCTGTTTTTATTTTTTTTTTCAAGGAAATACAACGTAAATTCAAAACACTCTTCGGAAAGGATCTAATTGATGAAATTAAATCAGAAACAAGTGGTAATTTCGAGAAGCTTCTAGTTGGTCTCTTACTTCCGACTGTCGAATTTTATTGTCACCAATTGTGCAATGCAATGAAAGGTGTTGGCACAGATGAAGATGTTATCATAGAAATGCTGTGTACTCTATCAAATATGGAGATCATAACAATAAAGAACCAATACCATAGAAGTATGTTTAAGAACATTAGTTTTATTGAAAATTAATGCAAACTATTATTCAATATTTTTGTTTCAGTGTATGGTTCCAATTTAGAATCCGAGCTTAAGTCCGAAACTTCGGGTCATTTCGAAAGACTTCTGGTATCACTTTGTGCTGCTGGCAGGGATGAAAGCGGACGAATCGATCCTGTAGCTGCTCAAGCGGATGCTAGAGATTTATTAAATGCTGGCGAAAAATGTTTTGGTACTGATGAGAGTACATTTAATATGATTTTGTGCCATAGGAATTATGCTCAGTTGAAATTAGTGAGTGTTTAAATAATGTTTTTAAAAGCAAAAAAAAAATATGAACTTATTGGTTCCATTCATCTAATTTTTGCATAGGTTTTTGAAGAATACATAAAATTGCAAGGACATTCTCTGGAAAAAGCTATTAAAAAAGAATTCTCTGGTGACATTGAAAAAGGACTTTTGGCGATTTATAAATGTGTTATGAACAAATCTGAATATTTTGCAACACGTTTGCATAAAAGTATGGCTGGTTTGGGTACCAATGACAAACAGTTGATCCGTTTGATAATAACACGTTGTGAGGTAAATAATTTTTGACTTCACATGTGCGCATCTATTTCAAACCTCCAAGTTGAATAATATAATTTACTGATTCAAAACAGCTTATAACGGTCTTTAGTCTACTTAAACTGGCGTTTTGTCCCAGTAATGATTTCAATAATTTGGAATTCTAATCTTATTAGATTTAGTTTGCAGACTGAAAAATTGAAGATTCCAAGTGGCCGTTAAAAGCTATTTTGAAACAATAAATCAACAAGTCCGATTAGTAATTGGTCTACTACATTAGGTCTATTTTTGTATTCTAAAAACGCTTCTTTCCAAATAATTTACTTTCAGATTGATATGAAAGACATTAAGATTGCATTCGAAAAATTGTACGGCAAGAGTCTTAAAAGTTGGATAAAGGTTTGATTTCGAAATAATTTTTTAAAAATAATATTCGATTTATTGTGTTTCTTTTATTTAGGGTGAAGCATCTGGACATTATAAACACGCTTTGTATACTCTCATAGGAGAACCAAAATAATTATTATTATTATAATGATGTCGTAATGTTTTGAGTTCTTATATTTCTGTATTCTTTTTAAACTAAAAATCCAATAACTTTACTGAATTGAGAATGATCAAATAAATTGATTTTTTACCCTACTCATTGTTTACCACATTTATTATTAATTTTATTACAATACTGAAAATAAGACCATTCGTAATTTGTTATGCGAAATCTACATAGGTATGTACTGATACTGAAGTCAATGCCAAGACGAAATACGCAACTTCTGGTTATTTCAAAACTTCGCAAGTTAACTGCCGAATGCAAATGGAAGTTTTTTGAGCTTTGAGTAATTTTGTGAATCAATAAAGTTCAACATTCCCCATTCAAATAAAATTCAAATAAATGCGAAATACGCATTTTGGTACATTAGGGTGGTCGTGAAATAAAAGGTCAACGTCGTACGCAATAAAATGAAAAAAATCGTAGGTTGGCTCAAAATAAGAAAATTTAAAATTGTTAAGTTAAACAATAAAACGAAGACAAAACTAAATAAACGTCACCATCAGTTTGACACTTTTGTTGAAAAATTTAATTTAACTTTAACGACTGATTTATGATAGATAGCATAACTTGTTTTTTTTTTAATTTCTTCGGAGCTATGTTCCCCTACCTACTTATATTCCGCTTTCTAAATAATGTTAAAACTTTGCAATTCTTTCAACTTCTCTCAGAATTACTGATTAAGAATTGGATTGAACAAAACCAGTTTTGTAAAAGTAACTGATCTTAGGCCCAGTTTTTCAGTGTTGAGTTAACTCTGAGTTAAACCCGAGTTCACTAATCCTGAAAATAAGTTAATCCAGAGTTAACTCGTTAAGTAGTTTTTCAGTGGTGGATTAACTTTGGCTCTATAAAGTGAGATTTAACTTGGTATCACTGCAAAAATATCGATTGAGTTGCCAAAAAAACTATCGAAATTGACAGTTCACTAATTTCTTTTCTTTGTTCTTGTGTGCTTATTGTTTATTGTTGATTGTTTTGAGTTTTTTTTTGTGCAAAAACATGTCAAAAAGGGGCATTAATTTTCTCAACAGAAGAGTGATTCCGTCGAAAAGCATAAAAAAATTATAGAGTGCAAACAAACGGACCGCACAAATCTAGAGCAAAAATGAAAAGCTTGGGACGAAATTGCAGAGGAGATGAACAGGAAATGCGCTACCAACCAAACAGCCGATAGTCTTCGCAACAAATATAAGAATCTGAAAAAAGTCACCAAAACTAATTTTGCTGATGAGAAGCGACTTACATTTTGCACGGGTGGTGGCCCAAAACAAAAATCTACCTACAAAAATCTAATTCTGCATCACTTTCTTCAGAACCAGAATATACAGAAAGTGTATTCATTTTTTATAAAATTTTTGCGAAATTGTGAATTAAAATTTACTGCCAAGATAGCTATTTCAACAGCTGTCAAAAATGTCTGTTCAAATAACCCAGAGTTAACTCACCTTATTTCCTGAGTTAACTCAGGGTTAACTCAGTTACTCAGTAACTCAGTTACCAGGGGTTAACTCTGGTTTAAGCCCAAAACCAGGATGATCTTGCACTGAAAAACTGGGCCTTAGAGTCCAACATTTCATGAATGATATAAAAATGTAAAGTAATATTTTTTTTAAATTAAAATTTTTAATATCAAATGATACAATAATGATAATTTGACTGTAATGAAAACCGTTAACAATAAATTGAAATTTTATAGCTACTCTATGAAAAATTTGACAAAAAGTAGTTTTTTTTTCAAAATTCAACTAAAATATAAAAAATCTATTTTTTATTTTATTTTCTTACGTCATTGCTTCTTTTTCGTTTTTAAGGTGTTTTAAAAAGCAAGCAAATAATAATATTTTCGTTTCAATAGTAAAGTTGTTTAGAAAACATTCTCTATCTATAGATACCTTTATTGATATGATCACACAAGTACATGATTCAAAATCTTACGTGAAAAAACACTGTTCAATTCCGGAACGCTCTTGGTAATAATATCATATTAATAAAGATTCAACGATTTCTCGAAGTTAAAAGATCGCATTGAAAATATCAAACTTCATCTAGAGCGAAGAAGATTAACCTACTTTCACATACCAAAAAAACTTTTTATCTCAAATATTTCTAAAACTCGACGTATTATATCGAAGTAGTCGTAAGAAACGAAGCGAATACGAGGAATTTATACGACGCGCCCATAATTGCGATTGGGTGCTTTTCGTTAGGCTTCGTTAACTTTCGCTATCGATAGCAAGAGCGTTCATCTACCGCTCCTGCGAAAGTGAATTGACAGATAGATACAAAAATCAAAATGGTGGAAGCACATTATTTGGCTGACTTCTCCATTTGAGTGTTCGGAAAGCTAATTTTCGTTCGGTTTTGACATTACCTTCCTACCACGTCCGACTACTATAGTTCTACCTTTGGGTACAATTCGAATTTAGCGGAACGTCAAAAACCTTAAAAAAGTATTGGTCACTTCCCCAAAAACCTGTGCTGTTCAGTGATAATCTTGTATCAATTTTTTAACCGTTTTTTATTCACAAAATAAAACGCAATTCTTGCAATACCTATCCCATAATATTCATCTTTCACGTAACGTAACGCAAACATAAAGTTCAAAAAAAGAAAAGCACTCTCAAAAGAGCTTTTCCAAGTGATTCACAATAGCTGACTAAATTGAGCAAATTCACAAGTTCAGAAGTTCATAAGACAACCGGCCCGGCTTCAACAGCTTCCCTAGTTCCTACTTCATCAATTGTCTTCAGTTGGCTTTGTGTTTCGTTCGTGGTGAATCGTTCCCATAGTTATTGTCGTTTGCATAGTTGTTCTTGCTGGTTATTCCATTTTCTTTTATTTAATTTTAAACGATTCCAAAGTGCATATTCAGTGCTTTCTAATCAAACAGAACAACAACATTTTATATTCCCAACAAGTGCAAGAGATTAAAGTGAAAGTTCCCTGAGTGTTAATATTATTTAAAACAAAAAAAGAAATATATCACTTACTCTTAACTCTATTACCAAACAAAAACAAAACAGAACAAAAGGTGTGTCTTTTAATTTTATTTTCGTTCTTATATTATTTTGATGATAAATTAAGAGTTGTATCTAAGGAATTGTTATTTTTCACAAGCAACAGAAATGGGAGGGGGGATTATGATAAAAATGATGACGTGAGTCACACTTACGCAGCAACAATCCCTACCCAGTTTAATTTTTCTTTCTTTATTGTTTGCTCCTAATGACAGTGAATGGAAAGAAAATAAACAACAAAAGGGATAGCACTAAATTAATTTGAATTCAAGTTGAAGGAAAAAAAAGATAATCCGTATAATGCAAAAACCGGAAAAAAAGACGAAATAAAGAAACTATCAAGAATTACCAGCTAATAGTTAGATAGTTGAGTTTGTACTTTGTAGCTTCAACGAGACAATATTTTACCACGAGACATGTGGGATTTGCGGTCACGTTTCTCAAAAAAATTATAGTTTAATCGTCCAAGAACAAAAATGCATTTAAAATATAAAATGTCAATAAAACGGCATTCCTATTCTGCTGTTCAAAATTCTGTATTCTGATTTGTTTTTGAAATGGAAGTTGCACAAAAACCCTCATTCATAAAGTTGTATGTGTAGGAAAAACAAATTTGAATTTTTGCTACAGAAGAATTTGTGAGAAGCAAAACAACTATGAGACACCAACCTACCTACGCATAAACCATAAACTGATCAAATTAATTAATTACTGAAGTAAAAAAAGGTATTGGGTCACTCTAACTTGGTTTTTGTGGTTAAAAACACTTATGTCGTTTTCAATTTGCAATCTGGAAGCAGAAAAAAGCATTTTGAATGCGTTCGATTGGGCAAAAGTGACGACAGTTCTGATTCTAAAAAAAAGAGAATTTCTCTTCTGGATTTGAAATCAGAAGCAAAAACAGAATCACTCACACATTCAAAGATTTAAATGTCACACTTGATAAATGTCATATTTTTTAATTTACAAATTATTTTATTACAATTACAAATACTAATACAGTCACACCAAACTTCAAATTTTTCAGAATCGAAAAAAACTGTTCAATTAGGATTCCGAATCTAAAACCAATTCCGGATTGCCAATTGAAAACGACATAACTTGGTTTTTGTGGTTCAAAACACTTAGAAGTTATAAGGCCGGTGTTTACAGGGCACTTCTAAGTTTAAGAGATTCATAACTTAAATCCTTCCTCATTTCCTTTTTATGAAGTAAAGAGGGTTAAGTTTTTGAGTAATGAAGTCTTTTTAACTAATAAGAGCTCCGTGAATAAGTCCATAATTTTCTAAGTCTAACCCTGAAGGAATACACTGACTAAACAGAAATTTTTGACACATGTTTTTTTTAATGTCATTGAATTTTACTCAAAATCTTTATTTGAAAAGCAAACCCTAATATCTTAACCCACTTTGTCGAAAAAAACTATTCTCTATTTTTATTCCTTTTTATATTGAGTCCTTTTTTTTCTGAGCCCAACCAATACTGGGTTGAGCTACACCCTTTTGGAATAAATTGATATTTCATAGAAACTATCGATTACAAGTATAAAAATATCGCTGTTGACCAGACTCTAGCGAAGCAAAAATAAAGCCCGAAAAATCTCTGGGCTAAGTGAGAATCCAAAAGATTTTTTTTGTTGTAAATTGGTTAGTCATTAATTGGTTAGTCGCCAATTCTATCTATTCTCGAACAAACACTCTAAACTACTCTAACTGGGGGTTTTTTTCAGCTTCAATAACGATATATAAGTGTATTCACACCAAACTCAAAACTCGGTTTTCAGCTAAAAGTTTTCGAAAACACGAAATGCGTTTACACTGCATATTATGTACTGTACATGTTTTCGTTTGACATTGCAATTTTTTGACAACACTAATGTCAAATTTTGTATTGAAAAATTAAAAACTTATTTGTGTTCACATATTTGCAACAATAAATGAATGCTAAACAAATTAAACAAATTAACATACATAAAAAGAAAATTGAAGAAAACATGAATATTTTGTTAAACTTCTTTTTCTTATCTGAAAATTCTTACATGAGAATCAGAAGAAAGAAATTACTTACCACAAAAAGTTTATCAACAAAACAAATTAAAAACTGAAATAATATGACAGTCAGCTGTTTTTAATTTCTTTTAAAAGCTTTCCATCAATTTCTTGTCGATTTTTGGGCGCTGAACATTCCATAGGTGTGATTGTTCATCTATGAATTTCCACAAGTTTTCGACCGGTTTTATATAAAACTTGTAGTTTATGAAAACCTGAAGCTACAAAAAATGTATGCGAAAACCGATGTTTTCGCGAAAACCGTGTTTTCGGCTTGGTGTGAATACCGTATAAGATTCAAAGTCTGTTTAAGTGAGAACTCTGCTTAACAGAAATAAATTTTTAACAATTTTAATATTCTATTTTCGAAAAAAGCCATCTCATGAAATTGCGATTTATTAAAAACTTGAAATTTTAAAAAATTATTAGATAAATGAGCTTCAGATTCTCTGTGTTATTTCGAAAAATTTTTTTAGTTTTTGTGTTATTTTTTTAGTGAACTAGTTTATTAGAACACTTATGTCACTATAAGAAAGTTGGTTTATTTCTTGTTAATAAATAGAAAATTTGTCAATTTTGAAAACCAAATATTTCCAAAAGAAGGATAAGATTCAAAATTTTGCCCAGTCATTTTCAAATGAAATACATAAGTTATCCTATCCTGTTTCTCAGAAAATAACACCACATAAGGCAGTCTTACGAGATTTTTACAAACTTGTTAGTGGTTTTATTAAATAACAAGGAAAAAAATATTAAATGTTGATGATAAAATTTCAAGTCAGAAAGTCATTTTTTCATATGCAATTTAAATTTTTATAAATGCATGGTTCCGTGGCTGAGAGTTTTAGAACCTATTTTACCAATTTTCCATTTTTCTCATAAAATCATCCGGTGACGAGTCAACTGTTCAGTATTGTCTAGTAAATGATGTGCAATTTACTTAGGTATAATTTTTAATGAAAATAATAAAAAATGATTGTGCGTTTTAATGTCACTTGTAATATTATCAAAATCTAATGCTAGTGGTACTTATACGTTCCTTTGATTAATTTGTTTAGTCCCATTATCGTTTTATCGTGTGTTCGTAATTCAATATCGTGCCACAAACCCATCATCAAATTAAATTATGCTGGCACTTATGTTGCTGTAGGTATACAAAAACAAATATATTTGCTGACCTCAAATGGTTTTTTATCTTGGTGGTGAATTTAATTTTTTTTAAAGTGTCAAATCAAGTGTTCATGCTTTGAGCTTTGCAATCGCATAGACAACGCCATTTCAATAACTCTGGCTCAAGCGTTAAAACTACACCAGTAGATATCATAAATATAATTATAATAATTTTTTTGGTTTCTTCGATGCAAATGCCGCTCATGGGTAGTGGCATGTGGTTTTGCTATAACGACAGAAGGAAACATTGAATTTTTGAAGCATTAAATTAAGCTGAAGTACTAGTTCGACATCCGAGAAAGATGGATGAAAATCTGAAAACAAATATGAAAAGCTGAGCGTACTGTCGTCAAGCTTAAGAGAGTTGATCATTGATGAAAATGAGAAAGAGAGCCGGAGACAAAACGCAGCCCTGGGGCACACCATCATTTAATTTATGAATATCAGACTCAAAACTATCCAATACAACTTATATTGAATGATTCGATATCAAATTTCTAGTTCAAGTTCTTCGACAAAACTAGTTCTTAAGGTTTTTGAACTACTTATTTTTATTTTATTTTGTCAAAAGCTGGTTTTGTTCAATATTAGGGTTGTAATCTACAAAAATTTAGCGATTTTGTTTTAAGTTTCAATGCTTATAGAAATTTAAAAACTTCTAAAGTGTTTCCCATTTTGTTTCCATTCCATTTTATCTAAATTTGATGAACGTGCATTAAAATAAAAAAAAGAATAATTTTTTTTAAATATTTTGACAGAAATATATACCTATTATGAAAAATATTCACATATACGCTAAAACAATACTTTGAGTCTGCGATATGTGATGAGATGAGCGATTGAAAATATTTTTATCGGTAATGACATCATTTCTTCTTTGCCGACAACACTCATTTATTCTTCTTAAACAAAACAATTACTCGTTCAGTCGAAATTGTGAACTCAATTCTTAATTATAATGTAAAAAGTTAAAAAAAAAATATTATTTACATGTAATTACACAAAATGAATCATGAATCAAAAACGAAATTAAAACAACAAAATAATGATAGAAAGTACATATCTTTAAAGTAAATACCTACATACCTTAACTACATGAGCTATTTTTTTTTCAAACCTAAAATCACATGGAAGAAATTATATAGACCGAGAGAAAAAAAAACAAAGATAAACAGATAACCCATGTATCTTCTATCTTTTGTGTATACATAGATTTGAATAATGTAGGTACATTATATAGTATCTATTCTCTTTTGAAAATACGACCTATGTTGGGTGCCCGCCAAATAGTCGTCTCGATATTCCATTACCCTCGCTGCGATAAATTCGTCTACAAAAAGTTGTTCAGTGGCACCAGTGGCGTCACAGGGGAAATTAGGTTGAATGTGTCTAAAAAGAGACAAAAAAAAAACACCGCGCCGTCACCAAAGGCGACCTGAACTTGGTGGAGGTTTTTAGTTTTTTTTTTCTATCAAATTTTCTTCGGAGGTGCGAGTATGCCTCCAACTACTTGTTGCTTTATTTGAGTAGATATGAAATATTTTCACTTTGTGAAATTCGCAAATAATTATAAGAAGCACGTGTTTTTCTTTTAGAGACTATCGGTCTCTAGTAGGCGACAGTTTATTCGATGTCATAAAGAAATAAAAATTAATTGAGTTTGCGTGTTGCAAATATTTTTGTTCTCAACAAATTTAGGTGTCTAGCTATCTTAATTTGGCAACGATAACACATTTGGCTGAGGAATTTATAACTACATATGAATTTGATTAGTTCTATTGTTATATTGGTAATTTGATTGCAGAACTTTTAAATTACGCCATATTTTTTTCGTTCAAAAAAATGTACATATGTACATATGTAGATTGCTTAGGTACCTGTTTTGGCACGAGTACGATAAATTTGGGGCTAAAAATTGATAACGGTTTTTTTTGTGGAGGCGTCGAAAACAAGCATTTTTACTATGGAAGTTTTTAAAAGAAGCCTACTAACAGGAAATAATCAAGCTTATTAATTTTTGATGTATTCTTCTAAATATGAAGAAAAAAAAAATGCGTTCTACTGCAAGACTAAATGTACTTTTTTATTTTAAAAACTATTTGAAGAATGATAGTAAAAAAAATAAAATTGGAATATTATTTAAATATAATTTTTTTAAATTTTTATTTCAGATTGACTTGAATATTCAGTTTTGTCTTCGTCTATTTCTAAATAAATAAAAGCAGATCATAATGTATCCATTCGTAAGTACAAATAATATATCTCTCATATTTATCTGCATATTATTTTTGAATATTTTTTTTTACCTCTTTATAAATTTACTAACATGTGCAATGTAATTTTTTTTTCTTTTAAACAAACCAATTTTATACACAAACCTATTTTGGACAATTTTGCAATAATTTATAAAAATAAAAAATAAACAAAAAAAAAACATTGTGTTATACTTTGAGTGTGACATTATCTAAAAATAAAAAATGAATAAATCTTTCCAAATCAATCTCGTAAGAGGTCAATATCTCTTTCAACGTCACAATTTTACGTTTGCTAACGTCATTGTTAAATGTCAATTCTGGTTTGTACTTTTTTTCATACAATATGATACCTGTTGTGACGCATATACAGTGTATTATTTTATAAACAATCTACGCATCTCACAAGTAAAAGGCCGGCATTTTGCATCATTTGTGATAATTCATGAGTTAATTATTTTTATAACTATGTATGTGATTCATAGGTACCTACGTACGTACATATCTAGGTTTTTCAGAAAAACCAGATTGTGTGGGATCATTTACCATAAAAGTTTTTGTTTCCAGTCATTCATAAAAAAACGACTTATTGTAAAGGTGACAGTAAATTGAATTGTCATTATCTCAAGCTGCTGGAAATATTTACGATGTGACAATTTAAATTATTTAGATTTGAATTGTTTTTAATTTACCTACGAACAATAAGGAGGTGTAGCGTAGCTATTATTCTGCTATCTACATAAATTCTAATCAAACACTTTTCTTTTCATTTAAGATAAGCGTAATTGGCATGGTAAAATGTATACAGTCTTTCACAGTTAATTGTGCACAGATAAATTCTTTTATAAACCATAAAGGTATGGTAGTTTCTTTGTAAAAAAAAAATGGGAGTTACAATTACGTGACAAACATTAATAACAAGCCAGACTTTATTTTTGTTGTATCTTATCGTATTGTTAATTTGAATGAAGACATTTCGATGGATTCACCCAAAAAACCCATAGTAATATTTTTAATGAATGTTTCATAAGTTTTTGTCATGTGAGAGAAATTCACAAACACAATATACTCGTATGTATGTAGATACAGATATAACACAAAAAAGCACACAATTTATATTGTTTATTCTCATTATTGATTTTTCTTTATGGATTTATTAATGACAGTAATTATATAATGGCGATGAATTAACGTCACTGAAATGTACATATGTGTCTTTTTGAGATTATTTGTATTCTTAATAGTGGCTTTGGCTTTGAAAGGCTTTGAAAAATCTAGAGAAGTCGGAAATTTGCAGGTTTCTATCGAAGTTCTAAAAAATACACACCAAATCGATTAAATATAACCGATAACATAAAACATAGAAATTTCAAAAATTTGGAGAAAATGTTCGTGACTTCACAAATGAATATGAAATAAATTCTTAATTTTTGAAAGTATTTTTATTTACGAGAAACTGAGACTACCAGACAGCTTTGCAGCACTATACCTTCCCCAATTTAACTATTCATAAAGATTTGAGTCGTTTGTCGAAATTGAACGGGTCATTGAACTGATTATAGAATCCGCAATATTTTACTCCCAGGGAGTCTATAAATTTGCTTATTGGATTTAAGACAAACTAAAAGACAAATTTATCTATTTTCTTTTCAATCTTAAAATGTTTTGATGATGATACAATATTTATATCTATCTCTACAAAAAAATATTTAAAAAAAACGTGGTAACCCTGAAGATAATAATAAAAAAAATTTGACCTAGTGCAGATCTTTTTTCCGTTGCAGTTCTTTTATGAATTGTATAATCTTTTCGGAATACGGGCAATCATACGGAAAATCAGCCAAGATTATACCTTTTTTTGGCAATAATGAGTTTTTCGTTTCTCGTATTATAAAAACAAATATCGATTTGACGATTTGATTCGTGTCAATCGTTTATTTTCTTCGGGTTGAATTGATGGCTAAATTTTGAATGCATCAGATGCGAACATGATGAAAGTTTTCTGTTCGTCAATAATTTGCTTGATTCTTTAATTTGGCATTTGTTTTGAAACAAAAAATTGTGAGTGAAGCGAAAAAAATGCTTTCATTTATTTATCATTGTTTAAGTTTTTTTTTAACTTTACTTTGCTACTCGTATTGATGTTGTGAAAATGAAAGATGATATCATTAAGATTAAAATTTATGGTCGTTGACCTTTGAAGTGAGCTCATTATTGATTAAATTATACAGCTGTTGCATACAATTCTTCACTGTATTTTTTTTCCTGAGTTTTCACCATCAGTAAGAGCAGTCTTGGATTTATATTTGCACCTTCCTTGGACCTTGGACTAGGGCCTCGTTAACGACACCAAATGAAATGCAAAACCAATGAATCAACTCAAACTGTTCTTCCTAGCGTTCAGTCAGATTTTATTTAAATTATGAAAACGGATTAACGAGTGTTGCTTTCCCTCAGTTATTAAAATGTTTTTGATATTTGTAAAACCCGACAGACCTTGCAAACTAACAATATGACTTTTACAGGGTGTCCGCCGGGAAGGTATAATACTTTGTTTTGTCGCCATGTTGGTTAACATTAATCTTGAAAGTTCATATTTGGCAGTCGTGAAGTAGACATGTGGCAAATTTATTATGGAAATATATTTGATAAACCAACGTGTTTTAATTGTTAAAACATTTTTTCAAAATCAGTCATCGATTACTGTGATGATGAGAAAGTTACGTGCCAACAAAACTCACTATTTATCGTTTAGTGAATGATTTTGAAGGAAGAGGGTCTGTATATAATAGGCCCAAGCATGAACCAAAACGTTCTGCAAGATCGGCTGAAAACATTACTGCTGCTCAAGGAAGTGTTCAAAACAATCCATCAACCTCAATTCGACGCCTTGCTCAGGAGCTTGATCTTCAAAGAACAACTTTGGTGTCTGGCGTGCAATTTGGTCAGGAGATATCATTAGACCATACTTCTTCACGTAGCTTTCTCCTTCTACAATTTGCATGGCTAGTTTCTTAAAAGAAAACATTTTTATTTTACTTATTATTTTTTTTTATTCATACCAAATATATATCTGCATTTACTCCAATAACTATACCTGAAGATAATGTACATATATATCAGTTTTTACTCCAACAACGATATCTGAGAATTGTTTTATGCCAGCATTAATTCCGATAAGATATTTTGAAGAAATTATATCTTGTGATGTATTCCAATAGTGTTTTTAAAATGTGTGAGTAATGATTTATCAACTTTTACTCGAAAAATTTCTGAGGAATTTGTTACATCAGCATTTACTCCAACAGTGGTACATATATACTAATTGATTATTTCACCTTATAACGCTATCAGAGAATTTGGTTATATTAGTGTTTACTCCACGCTGATACATAACAATTTTTTGATCAGCAAAAATAAAAAAATTGCGTATACGCCACAGTGTATCACTTTTTTTGGTACCTAATACAATTTTGTGGTAATTTTTGAAAATTTAAATTCGGCCAATTGGTCTTAGGGATATATTAGAATTATAAAAATCAGATTTGGCCACTACTTACACCTATTCAAATAAAAAATAAGCAATTTTTACGAGGACTTAAATGTTTGATATTCTCTACAGATATTAAGATTTTACCCAATATTATATAAAATTTGGCAAATTCTATCGTACTTCATGTATCATCACTCTTTTTTCCATTGCATAAAGCCCCGATTGCTAAGACCTATTTGAAAGATATTTCCTTAACCACCGTTTTGTTCAAACAAGAACAAAAAACCAGTGCATTTAAAAAATAACACAATGTTGAAAATAAAAAATAAAATAATGAAAATATAAATAAAAACAAAATTTTAAATTTAACTTCCACATAAAATCTCATTGAAAAAAAAAAAAACTTACATCGACTTCTGTATCTATATTAAATTTGTAGGGCTCGGGTAGACCACAACCGACTCCACCCCAAAATCAATACCAGCCACCGAATACCAATGCTCCATTCGGTGCTGGATGGCATCAACCGTCAGCTCAGACACCAACTCATGGTGGATATCCACCCCAACAATCGAATGCCCCCTATCCAACCGGTCCAACCTATCCCTATCCATCCAGTCAAACGACGACGACAACGCACACAGCTCCTTATCCCAGTTATGGTCAAGCTGCTCCTGTTGCCAATTATCCTCCCTACCCGGGCTCATCATTCCCTCATAATCCCCAACAACATCATGTACCATATCCCCCGAGCTCTACAACTGCACCAACTCCCTATCCACCATCAACAACCCATCATCAGCCATCGTCATCACCTTACCCCCCGGCTGCTCCGGGTCCAGCCACTCACCATCCATCCTATCCATCTCCACACCATCAGGGATATCCTCCTTCCCATGCCCCCTCCCACAATATACCGCCATATCCGGCACAGCAAGCACAACCCGTACATTCACCCCATCATGCACATATGGCTCCAGGTGGGAATAACTCGGCAGCCGGCTTGGCCAAGTGTTTCGGCGAAATGAATAATCGGCAAAGTACTGTCAAAAGAGAGGTTTGTGTCTTGGATTGTTTTAAATTTATTTTTTTGTTTCTCTATCCCACATGAATATTTTTTTGTTATTTAAATTTTATCTTACTAACACAAAATAATGCTTTTTGTTTTACAACCTAATGCACACGAAAAACCAACAAAAACAAATAAATTGACAACAAAAAAAAACGGAAACAGGAAATCGGTTTCATGTGCAATGGACGAGTATGTTTTTGTTTTTATAAATAATTATATGGAAAAGTTTTAAAACGCTTCTACCTACCACATTTTCTCACTTATAAGGTCGTAGTGCTGCTGTGTTTTTTTTTTTTTTTTTTTGTTTATTGTTTATTTGATTTTATTCTCGCTTTTTATTGACGGACAATAGATTTATCGTATGCATACATCGCTCTGCTGAGTAATTTTTTTTTTTATTTTTAATCATTTTTACTTGACACGATGACGATGTTTGCTTGAATTTGAATATGTATAGGAAAAAATGCCTTTATCATGCAATTGAAATAATTACAGTAATTCTTTTCAACTTTCAAATTGACAGCCAGCAGCAAAAATATATACTATACGTTTTATAAGAAAAATATTCGTAGTTTGTAGTTTATACTGAATACTGATAGAATGTTTTAATTAGCTTATAAAGTTCTAGCAATATTTATTTATGTTCTTTAGTTTACACATGTGTTCTAGAGTACATATGAATATAATTGCAGTCTTTCAAGAATTCTTGAGTTTAAGTTTTTTTAATTAGTTAATAATAATCGATCTTATAAAATCCAATGTCAGTGCATTTATAATCTCACTCAACATATCTTTTTCCAAGAACTGAATGTAAAATTTTTAAGCTCATTTTTTTATTTATCGACCTTGACAAAATTTATTTATGTAATTTCATAAGACAAAATTTCAATTTTTGGCGGGAAAAATGATTTCACGTTTTTTAAGAAAAAACGTTATCGTTCTATTAACTATCGTTAAAAGTAGCTTTAAATAAGTTTTTTTTCATAATTTTAATTAGATTATTTTATAAACATGTTGCATTTAGAAAAATCATCATCAAACCATATTTTTTCTAATATGCTATTTTAATAAAAAAAAATGCATTGCAATTTGCTTATTGTTAACTAATCACTTATTTTTAAGTTGGTAATGAATCAAACAAATAATTAGTCGTTTCTTAAGGTTATAAAAAAAATGTTTGCATGCGGTATTTGCATAAAAAATGTCATCAATTTTTATTACAATCAAATACCATTACGAAAAAGTATATATCATTGTTTCTCGAATTGAAAGATAAAAAACAATTTTTTGCGAAATAATCGCTTTGTAGGTTGATTCAAAAAGCAAAACTTGGAAACAGAATTTTCAAGAAAAAAATTGAAAATAAGCAGAGCTTTATTAAAACAAATAATATGATGAGCTAAGTAATGTTCATCGAAAACAATTTTCACTAACCGGAAGCTGCTACTTGAAAATTATTTGTCTATATTGATTTTACTTCCCTACGAACTAACTCCCAATGTCGAAATGACAAAAATTGTGGGTCTTAAAGAAGTTTTCTGATACGAAATTTAAATATTTATGTTCTAATTAAACTCTTATGACTCGTAGTTCACATGAACCAGATCCCAATTTTATTTGGAGTTAATTCATTAGGGAGCTGGTCAGTTAGACTTTAACAAAATTTCTTTGAAATTGAAAACTAATAAATTGAGAAGATTTAGTGAAACAACGAAATTAATGAAATTATTGGACTTGTTTCGTAGAAATTTTGATCACAATTCGTCAAAGCGGTTATGAGAAAATACAAGTTCAAAAATACCGTTATGTGGCAGGTATAGTTAATAACGTTTTTTTTTTTGCAAAATACTTTCGGCCCTAGAAACGTTTTAAGATAAATATGTATGTATATCCTGTCCTAAGGGATATATGTCAGGTACCATTATTTTTGGAGCTAAATCACAAGGCCAAATCACAACCACGCGTTAGGTCGGTCCGGCGTTAATGGGCGTTTGATCGTATTTACGATTTTTTACGATTTTATGTGTCAAAAAGCGTGACCCTAGCAATCGTAAAATGAAATTTAGCTTCAAGCTTGTTTGACCACTCACTTCAATTTACAACTTTAAATAAAATTTCTGACAATGAACTGTCAAACGCCCGACCAAATAGAAAATAGCTCTACTTTTGCTTCGCTCCGACGACGCGACGCCGCCGCCGACGGTGGTCTGACGTTTACTATATTATGATATCAAGCAGTCGCAACGCCTGAGGTAACATTTCAGATTGCCTTATAAGAATCCATTGTATCTATTCGAAAAGTCAAAGCGCGACCGACTGAAAGCGAGATTGTGGTTTGGCTATTAAAACCAAACTAGTACTTCATAATCATAATGCAAAATTTTGAATTAAGAAATATTTAAAGAAAAAAATATATTTTTGAAATTTTGAGATTGAAAATTATTTTCTTCAAAAAAAATTCTGGGAAAATGATTGAAGTCACGATAAAATTCATGAAAAAAACAGAATTTCGATTTTAACATAATTGAAAAAATATTATGTTTCAATTAAAAAAACAAAAATTGGTAAACCAATGGTTAATTCGATCTAAACCTTTATTTAAAAAGGCATTGGAAATAAAATATCTATTTTCCTATTTACTGTTTTTTCATCAAAGTAAAAAAATAACTTATTCTCAATATTTCTCCGTACCAGACGAAAATGGAACATTTTCATGGCAGCTGTTTAAGGTACTGCTAAGACAACTTTAAGCTTTCTAATCTAATTTATACTGGTTAAATCTGCCGCTATTAAAAAGAACTATGATATACCCTAATAATTTTAAACATTCCATTTCAACATGTGTTAAATTTATTATAAAGCAAATAACATTATTTAAATATTTAGTTCAAACAAAAATTGCGCTAGTAAATGTTATTAGCTCAGTTAAAATACGAATTATTCGATGGTTATGTATATGTATTTGTAGGTACATAGCTTTTGGTATCGAGTTTGTTGCTAATGTTATTAATGTATTGGGGAATACAGGGTATCTTATTAGTCATAAGTCATATTATTGTTATAACATTTTATCAATATGTCATTTTTTTTTTGATAACTATTTGGGTATTGATTTATTTTATTTTTTCTATAGGGAACTCCAACTGTCCATGCGGCTCCAAATTTCGACCCTGTCAAAGATGCTCATGATCTACGAAAAGCTATGAAAGGATTTGGCACTGATGAAAATACTTTAATTGAAATTATTTGCAGACGTTCAAATGATCAAAGACAGGTATAAACTTATTCTTATATATTTGCGTAATTAAATAAGAAACAATAAAAATGTATTAAAAAGCTACACTTTAACAAAAGACTACGCCAATTCAAACAAATAATTTGGACGCTATTGTGAATAATCGGCTTCAAAATAGAAATGTTGTCAAAACTCTATGAAACAAAATGAGATTAAAAAAGGAGGTTAACGACCAATTTAAATTCAAAAACTCAAAAGAACTGTCAAACCAAATTAGATCATTATTATTCGAAAACGCTTTCTTGTTTAAACTACCTTATTTCGGCTCGGATACAACCTATTAATATTATTAAAATATTAATTGTAATTGGAATTGGAAAATATTAATTGTGAATTGAACTAGTTGTTGCCTCATCTGAAAAGCCCATACAAAAACCAAAGCTAAACTTTTATTTAACTTTGGAGAGCTTTTATTTTAAGAGTTACCAGCTCACTTTTATTTTAGATAATAATTTTTATTATTTAACTTTTCAAAGGAAATACAACGTCAATACAAAACGCATTTTGGAAAGGATCTAGTCGAAGATATTAAATCAGAAACAAGTGGTAATTTCCAGAAGCTTTTAGTTGGTCTTCTACGTCCAATTGTCGATTTCTATTGTCACGAACTGTGCGATGCAATGAAAGGTATTGGCACAGATGAGGATGTCCTTGTTGAAATTCTATGCACCTTATCGAATATGGAAATTCACACAATCAAGAACCAATATTTAAGAAGTAAGTTTAATAAATTTTGATTTAACTCAAAATGTATATAAATAATAATAATTTTTTTCCAGTGTATGGCGCACATCTGGAATCCGAATTAAAGTCAGAAACTTCGGGTAATTTCAAAAGACTTTTGGTATCACTTTGTACTGCTGGCAGAGATGAAAGTGGTCAAATCGATCCTGATGGTGCTCAAAATGATGCCCGAGAATTGTTAAAAGCTGGTGAACTACGTGTTGGTACTGATGAGAGTACATTCAACATGATTTTGTGCCAAAGGAATTATGCTCAATTGGCATTGGTAAGCTTTCAATTACTAAGTATTTCAATACTGAATGAGAATTAATTTGTCTATTTTTATTTTTTGCAGATTTTCCAAGAATACCAGAACATGACAGGACATACTTTGGAAAAAGCAATTAAAAATGAATTTTCGGGTGACATTCAAGATGGACTTTTAGCAATTTACAAGTGTGTCACAAACAAGTCGGAATATTTTGCAACACGTCTGCACAAAAGTATGGCTGGTTTTGGAACCAATGATAAACAATTGATTCGAGTGATAATAACACGCTGTGAGGTAAGTAATTCGAAAAATTCAATCAATGTTCCGTTGAAAAATTTCACATCTTTCAGATTGATATGCAAGACATCAAGGCGGCATTTGAAGGCTTATACGGCAAGAGTCTCAAGAGTTGGATTAAGGTTTGTTATAGATTTATTTAATAAGCCATTCTGGATATCTAATAAAGTTTTGTCTATTTTTTTTATTTAGGGTGATACATCGGGACATTATAAACATGCTTTGTACGCTCTTACAGGAGAAGAGAGATCATCATAAAAACTTTATAATAATATGCTTTCATCCTTTACTTTTTTTTTGTATCCTTTTCAAATGTTCAATTCCACTTACCTAAATTATGTATTTTTAATTAAAATTGAATCTCCTGTTTTGATGTTTACCTATGTATTCCTATTGATGTACCTACATATTTAAATCGTTTATATACATTTATTAATGTTGGAGCTGAAAATAATATAAAATAAAATAAAATACTGTCTATAATAAACTACAATATAATATTATATAGCTTTATGTAATTTTTCAACTTTTATATGCTTATACCTAAAAAAAACATGAAAAACAAAAAAAAAAAATGTTATGTATATTTTTACTAAAGCTTCTACATAATTCAGACATTAAATTTTATTAATAAATGTTCAAAAAACTAAAACCAGTAATTTTTTTATTATTTTTATTCAATGCTTTTAGAGAGGGTGTCCCAGTGATCATGGTCCAAACTGAGTATGGTGTCCTTGTTCTTACTGATTTTTTTTTTCTAAGGATTTTCGAGTAACGAAATTCGGACAAACCTATACTCTGAACCAGTTTTAATTGGTTTTTGATTTTTGAAATGTTTCGAGTTAATATTGATTAATAGAGTTATACTTTGTGCATCAAAACATTTTGCATTGTTGTCAGCTTTTGGCTAAAATTAAGAGCGATTTTTTTATATGAAATTTTTAATGACACCCTGAAAAAATCCAATGAGTCGAAACTGGTATTCTCAACTAACTAAGTTTTTTTCAATTTCCAAATGGTATAAAGTTTTTACAATAGAATACTAGTATCGAGCAAGGGATTTTTTTTGAGGTACAATTTTAAAATTCGAGTGAAAATGTTTATCAATCTGAAAAATCAATGTTCGTGCAATTGAATTGTGTTTTTGTAAGTAAGTAGGTATATGTAGTTCTCAAGTTAATAATATAAAATAAAATATAATAATTAAAAAAAAAAATATTATGAAAAGCTGATTTTTGAACAACAGAATTTCGAAATACAGAATAAAGAATTTAAACATGCAGAGTTTTGAAAAACAAATTTTTCAGACGTAGAAGTCTGAAAGCTGAATTATGGCCAATACCCAAAACCCTGATAGACAAAAAGGCTACTGAACTGAATCATTTAGTATAAGGCGGTTCAGTTTCCACTTATTTATTCTCATACAACTTTTGTTAACAAATAATTTTTTGACAAAATTTTCTTTTCGGTATTACTTTTCAGACATTTTTTTTTCTTGAGGATGAACATTTTTTTAGAAAGAAACTTATTTGTCATACTCATAATATATTTTTGACAATTTATTTTTCTGAGCCAATTTTATTTTAGAACAATTTTTTTTTATTTTCAAAAACTTCCTATAGCTATGTATGTATGTAAATGCTGATACAATATATAAATACATATGTATATATGTATGTGTAAAAAAGACGTTTCAAAAACTTTGTTACTCTCTTTATTTGAATATTTTTAGTGAAACAAAATTTTAATTGAATAATGTATCTGTGGCAGTATGACAGAGTAGCTCAAGTCGACATATGTAAGTGTTTTTTCCATTTTTTTAACTGGTAATACTCTTCAGATGGAACCATACAATTTTGTCTCGCTCCCATAAAATATAATTTATTTATCTTATTTAATGATTCGACTTCGAAAAAACAATAACCACCATAAATAAAATTTTTTTACAAAATGTTAATTTCTCAAAACAATTTTTTTTTTTTAGCATAAGCTACTCTGTCATACTGCCACTGACACGTCGCTTAATTAAAGCTTTTAAGCGAATATTCGATAGATGGCGCAGTGAACAAGTTACTGATAAATATTGTAAGTCAAAAAAAAATTCAGTTCTAAACGGAAGCATAACAAGGTCTGATTGGTTACTTTGGTAACTATGTATATAAGAGGATTTTTATAAGCTGTCTCGTATTGTTTTTGAAAAATTAATTTTGTAAAAAAAATTATTTACAATTATTAAAAAGAAAATTTTTTTTGAATTCCTATTTGTTTTTGATATTTTTGATGATACAGATTTCTCTAAATCTTTCATAATTACAAATACTATTATGTTTGGAGTTATTGAACTTTCAAGACGATTTACATTACTTTTTACTTATTACTATATAAGGTGAAAATTTTAATACGCTAAACGAAAAAC